>KE372671.1:280025-346538 GCA_000418225.1 Zizania latifolia
TCCTGGGGGCTACGGCCAGCGTCGGCGCGCCGTCCTGTGCCTCTGCGCCCCGGCGGCCCCAACGCCCTGTCGCCCACTCGGCCGGTATACTCTTTGCCTTTAATCTCAGCCCCCCTATAATTTGGGTCTGGCTCCGCCACTGGTCTCCGGCGAACCACCCGCCTCACCTCCCGCGGCTCCAAGGGCACAGATCGATGGCGGCCGTGTACCGGCGTTTGCTCAAGGCGGTGCAGAAGCATGTCGGCGTGGGGGCCTCCAAGAAGCACTTCCGCGAGTTCGTCGCCGCCGAGTTCCGCAGCCCTGCCGGTACGGAGGGCGATGCTAAAGCGAGGCTGCGGCTCGCTGGGGACTACGCATACCTCCTCACCAGCGTCCACCACCACAAGGTCAGAGTTTCTATTTTTCTGTATATGCGTAATGTTTTAGTAGCTCTCATGTTCCATGAAATGCCGAGGAAGAATTCTTTCTCCCTTTTCTACTTGGTTCCTTATCTTCTGTGTGCCAAATCATTGCTATAGTGGACTAGTTAATGGAGTGACGAATTGCATTGCATTGTGACGCATACTTAATTCGTTGCTGATTCGCACTTCCCAGTAGATTCATGTCTAGTTTAGACCAAACCACTTTCCCCCATTTTTGCATTGTTGCAACGGCTTCATTTTTCCATTGGCTTTCCATGCACTACACTAACTATGCAAACAATTCTTTTAATTGTTCAGGACCTGCTGTTCTCATATAATATAGCTGTGGACCGATCGGATGAGATGAAGAAGATATTAGACAAATCTGCTGCCAGTGTAGGCCTTCAACTTCCAGATGTCTATCAGGCATAAGGGTTTATTTCTGCAGATATGTGCAACCTTTGGTACTATCTTTTAGCTATGTATTTTTCATGAAACTGTGCTTGCAAGCAATAACTTTGCTTACAAAGTTCCAAATTTCAGTTAGTGCGGAAAGTTTAGCTTGTAAGCTGTAAGCAGCTGTACTGTTTTCCCAATGAGCACTGAAATCTTTATTGAATGATTACATTATCTTTCCCCTGCTGTCACTTGCTCTCTGCATCTGCATCATTGCTACTCCTTTGTAGCACCATAAAGGCTGTAGAGCAATCTAACATGCTGCATCACTATGGCATTAAAGTAATCAACCAACAGAACTCTTCTTTTTTTTCTGTTCACTTTACTGTCCACATGTTGTAGAGACATATAATACAGGAAAATATGAACAGTTTAACGTGGCTTATAGGCGTAAATTCAGTTTAACACATTTTTAAAAATTCTAGCTGAGGCATACAGTCATGAGCTTTCTGTTTATTTATCATGTGTAATGCAAAGAATTATTTCAATTCATAATGACCGTATCTATGTGCAAATTCTTAAATTTAGATGAGTAATACAGATCTATCTGCTCGTGTCCCCCAAATTTTGGGCAGAAGTGCAGACCTTCTATCTGAAGTCTGAACTATTAATTTTTTTCAGCATCATCCTCACTGATTTCATCATCATATGCTGCATTAGATTCTGTTGATGTTTTTTCAGCACCTTCATTTTCATGTTGCACCCAAGTTGAAACAAAAGGCACTAATCTTTCGCCCTGGTTCCTATTCTTGTCAATGTCATCTGGACTATCTTCAAATGAACCATAGTCTATGTTCTGAAGTATTGTTGGAATCTGCATATCCCCATTGAGTACTTCCTTGTTTCCCATATCTACGTCGATCTTTTCCCATGCACTAGTCACATCCAAACCAATATATGGAGCACAAAATCCAGCTTCCAGTGCACCCTCACCTACCCATGAACGGAAATCATTCTGGGGTGGAGGTATCTTAGTGAAGAACACTTCTACAAAGTTTGCTGCAGTGCTCTTTCGGTAGGGATTGTCCTTGCCATAACGATATCTAAAGTTTTCATATGTTGTCTGCAGAATTCACAGTTGGATTTAGAGTTAAACTTCAGGAAAACTATGGGAGGTCATGACTAGTAAATATAATATATTTGCTATTTTGCGATTACAGTGGTGCAGACACCAGAACCAGAAACATGCATATTATCATGGACATCGGAGATAAATTCTCGACCTCACAGGGTGCTCTCATTATGGTAATAAAAATTCAGTAGGGCTCTCCACCTTTTCGCTGTCAAAAAACAATCTAGCTAAAATCTTTGGTTAGGGCAAACTACCTTATTCCTACTGCGTCAGCAAGATCAGGAAATTGATTTATTTCTTTTCCTGGTAAGCATTGTGGTGTATGGAGCTGCTAGTTGAAGGCGTCAGAACTGTCTCGGACTCTTAGTACTGTCTACTGGACTCATTAAAATGCATCTATTAAGTTTCAGTATGAGAGAACCAGTGAATATAGGAACTCTCTAAAAATTGCTAAAAGAAGGAAACAATTTACCTGATTAGTACTGATCAAATAGAGATGAAATACTGTGAGGCCACCAACAAACCATACAACAATGAAAGTATATATGATTAGGACAAATGAGTATACTTCCTTGTGCAAAGCCTTCCAGGTGGACCCACCATTGTCTTCCCTTTCATAGTAGACATTCATCCATGAAAAGATGAAAACAAATATGCACAGGAAAGACGATGTTGATACAAATAGAAAGAAGTAGCGGTAGTTCCTCTGCACAAACAAAGAGAAAATTCATCACTTTGCTAGGCAAGCGGCAACTATCTGAGAATGTGACAGTCAATCACTCATTTACAATTACTTTGATGTCATTTCTGTGTAAGAGATTTGCGGGTTGCTGAAATATGGAATTTAGATGATGGTTAGTGCTTGGTTAATCTGCTCTTTCAATGTAAGCTACTCCTTTTATTACTTGGTCTTAGATTTTAGGTTCACTTCATTAATTGTGAGAAAAGTTCTTTTAGAAATATGTGCTTGTCAGGTGGGGAATTTCCTACACCCGGTGCAAGAAGCTCCAGTCCGACTAGGACAAGGAGAGCCCAGGATCCAGGAAATCTTTAAGATTAGTAATAGTATTTACTTTTATGGCATCAGGATAGATTACAGTAGATATTTTCCATCTAAGTGATAGAGTTGGGTTTCAGTTCCAGTTTAGTTTAATCAGGGCCTGGCCGAACCCAATAGGGTATCAGGCTGTATATATATCAAAGGCTTTCTGGCAATAAAGAACATCAGATTGCATTTACTACTTGTGTGCTAGCCCTGCCTCGCCGGTGCGACCGCCACCACGGCTCCGCCACGCTGACAAGGTCCAGGGCCACGTCCTATTGTTTCTTTCAAATACAATCTGCGATCTCGCTCTTACCTATCTCCAAATCAAGCCTGTGGCAGTGCTTGAGGCATAATAAATGTATGTTAGGTGTAAGTTCAGGTTTACTTTGAAAAGTTTGTTGTTCTATTCTCATTCCAGGTGCCTAACCTTATCTGTACATCTAGTCAAACAGTGGAACAACTTAGCAACTCACTCTTGGTGATTTTGCAACAAAAAAGATAGTTGCCATTGTGCCTGGTGTAAATTCAACATAAATGGTTTGGAGTTTGGAATAGTTTTTTAGCTAAAAGTAAGGTTACAACTCTCAAGTTCAAGTCTAAATGTCTTTGCTAAGCCCTATAGCTTCATGAATAAATTATAGATAGTGAGATTCTGGAGATGACTGAAGGAAATGGGGCTGGCCCTTGACCATTGGCACAGAAGAAAAAAAATCTACCCCCACCTTGTGCACCCACTCAGCACATCCCTGCATCGCATTGAAACTTGAAGTGAAGTTCATTCATTCAGTAGCACTCAGATGTGCTCTACCAGATGCCTAGTGATATGCATAATAGTAGGAAAACATGTATTACTGTCACTGGATATTGAATTATTGGCTGATGAATATACGGATTACTGCATCATTGATTGTTTACTTACAAGTCCAATGCACTGGCCGACCCATGGGCAGTGGTGATCAAACTTTTGGACGCAGTTGTTGCAGATGGAGCAATGCGAGGATCGTGGTGGGCAGTACCTGAGACAGGTCTCACAAAACTTCACCTTCACTGTGAAGCCATTGACGATGACATCCTTTGTTCGACGAAATCTCATCCGTGGAGTTCTCCCATTGCTCCACTCCATCGATGGCGTGGTGGAGCCATGAAATTCATCAGCTTCGGGTGGAGCTCTTGTGTTCCTTGGCACTATCCCTGGGTCACTGGCTGATGTCGTCAAGAGGAAGAGCAGGTCCTACATTTGAGGCAAAATTTCACATTGGCTGTGAGTGCTACTGCTAGCCTGATGACAGTTGCTACACCTGGTAATAGTGGAAATTAAACTTGTGGAATCTTGAATTCAGTTTCAGATATGTTTAAGGTTGAAATGGTTAATGAGTCCGTGATGATTGCGGGGTATATATGACGAATAGAAACGGTAAAACTGTTAATTTAGATGTGCTGAACCGACCTACTGTCAGCATGAAGAGTCACTTACCAATACTGTTGTGATGATGACAATCAGCTGTGCAGTTCGATGCATCCCTTGTTGAGAGCGGTAGAATTTGGACTGCATCTGGTAGCAGAAGACGATGGCTGGGCCAACGATGAGGAACGTGGACAGCAGCAGAGATGCTGCATCTGGGCCAAGTATGAGCCGTCCACCGCACAGGAATATCTGCAAAAATGATATAACAATCGATGCCTGGCGGTGTGGAAGTAAATCAATCTCTCTCTGCTATGAACTTGGAGGTTCCAGGAACTCTGATGCTGTTGAAGGTGAATCGATAGAGCAAGAAAGAGCTGCAGGGACGTACATTGTTTCCCCTCCAGACTTGGTACAGCCTCCTGGGTTTGGCGTGCAGCTGCGGCAGCTCAGCCTCTTCTTGTGACGACGCCATGATCAGTTGATCATTGATCATGGCATGTCCTCCTCCTTTCTGCTGCCGCTGCTTCTCGCATGGAGGATGGATGGAGCTTACGCACGCCTCATGAGTCATGAGTGTTGAGCAAAAATGTCATGTCTACCTACCTGCATATGCCTGTTGCTGTGCCTAGCTATGAATATGATCGATGAGGCAGATGGTCAGCTCTCATTGATGGCATGGTTGTTGCCGTCGGCCAGGACGGTGCTGTGTTTGTTGGCGTCGCACAGGACGACAGGACAGGACAAGACAAAGTCAGAAGCAGCTTGCAATTGCATATAATAGAATTTACAACTAGTCCCCAGCTTGTATGATTTTCAAGCTTAGCTGCTTAGGTGTGGAGTGACAGAGGAGAAGGCGGCGCCACCAATATGCCCTTCCGCGATCTCCTACAGCCATTCCCAGCTTTACATATTCCCCACTGTTGAGTTCTTAATGCCTCCCTTCACCCTTGCTAAGTGATAAATACTTCGTTCCCCCGTTTTAGAACGTAAGTTATTTTGATTTTACCTAGTTTTATCAATAGATCAATATATATATTTTATATATATGTCTAGATTCATTAATCTATATATAAATTTAGATAATATCAAAATGACTTACATTCTGAAATGGAGTAAGGAATTAGCTAACCTAGCTAGCTTCTCTCTAATTTTCATTTTCATATAGGTCGTTTTAGCATTACGACTCTTTCATAAATATACGTCGTTTTATAACTTCAGGTCAATTTTTATCTTCTCTTCTATATCTGTGTTTGTCATATAAATGTTACCGTTCGAGAAGACATCGTCAGCGATAGAAGAAAAAATTGATCATGTATTCTCCATTTAGATGAAAATTAAGGATTTACTCTCTTGGCCCACGTGTCATTGATATAAATGAATCTCATATATTATTGAGATATGGAGAGTAAATCCTTAAATTCTATCTAAAAGGAGAATATACGATCAAATCCCTGTGACAGAAAGGTTCTCTTTTGTGACCACCATATCCCCTGTCTCTATCTTTCTCGGCCGTTGGATTAGGAGCAAGGCTTATCTACACCGTCCGTCTTTCTCGTGGAGGGTTTAAGAAGTCTCTCTCTCCAGGCTTCTCCCCTCTCGTCGCCGTCAAGCTCGACGCCGCCGGCCACAGGGAGGTCCCCAGCCGCTCGCGGACGCGCTGCGCGCCGTTGAGCCTGCTTACTGATTCACTCGAGAGAGCTAGCCCCAATCCGGATTGGGACGCCAAGCCCCCGAGGCCCTAAACCTAAGCAAGCAAGAGGGCTCCTGGGCTGGTCTCCGCGGCTATGCCGAGCTTTCCTCCGCCCGGAGCCGTCACCATCTGCGAGATCAACCGCGACCTCGGTATCCCTCCTTTCTTTCTCTGATTCGGCTGTAGTTTGTTGCTCATTTTGCCTCTCCATGTTGATGCGTTGCAGTTGCGGCGGATGCGCTGTCGGACGATCGCGCCAAGGAGGCCTATGGGGATGTTCTCGTCAGTCCATCTTCTCTCCCAAACTCGCCTTGTCTCGCAAATTTCATCCTTTTTTTCAAGACTAGAATTTTAGGTCTCTAGTTCGTTTTTCACACGCAGTGCTAAAATGTGACACGAATTTCGGATTTACAGGGGATGGTCTTCAGTCCGATCCCTTTCCAGCCGGATGCACTTGCACCCAGCCAAGAGCCTCGTGCTTCCGATGAATCTGAGACCACTGAGATTGTCCCTGAAGCAAGTTTAGCTTCGACCATAGTCAAGTCCTTCAAACAAATGATCTTCCCTTCCTGCGATGTGAGCGTGCTCATCAAATCTAAATGACTCGATTCTTTGCATTGGTGACTGTACTGCTTCTCTAGACTAGCATAAATGGTCCATTCTTGGCATTATTCTGTCCTCCTAAAACTGAACCTTTAGACTTATATTCTTGCAAAAGAACATTCTGAATGAATTTTCATCCTGATTGTTGATTGATAATTTCTTCTGTGGTCTGTGCTATTTCATTAAAGCCTCATAACTATACCCATGACAAACTTTCTGGTTTACCAGCCAAATCTACTAGAAGAATTTGACACCCAGAAAGTAAGCTGGAATCCACATAAGCATTGCTTGGCGTTTGTCTCTGGGAAGAACCAAGTTACAGTTCATGACTTTGAGGAGCCAGGTGAGATCTGCAAACCTTCTTATGTTGTATTAATAAGATATGCAACATTACTGTGTTTGAGGCGCATGCCTATGAAAACGTTTATTCCGGTATTTAATGAACTGAACTGTGTTTATCAACTCAGCTGAAGCCAATAAATAATTATGGTTCTTATAAACAGATAATAAAGAATCGTGCATTTTAACAAGTGACCATCAAAAGGATGTTAAAGCGGTTGAATGGAGGCCAAATAGCGGGAAGATGATTGCAGTTGGCTGCAAGTATGTTCGAATGTCACCTTATCATAAAGCACTATTAAATATGCCTCCACATCATTGTCATGTCGTAGTTCCTTGTGGTGTAATATGCTTACTCATTGTCATTATTTACAGAGGAGGGATATGCCTCTGGTCAGCATCATACCCTGGCAATGTTGCATCTGTGAAATCTGGTGTTATCTCTTCTTCCTTTGGTGCCTTTTCTAGAGGTTCTGGTGACCAATGGATACTTGTGGACATTCTTCATGGCTCTTCTGCTGAGCTAGTTAGCGCACTCTGTTGGAAGCCTGATGGAAGATATCCTTTTTTAAGTTATTTGTGTAGCACTTAGTGATGGGTATCATTAGTTTCCATCTTGCTTATTTGAAAAATAAAAAATATCAAAATGCAAACTAAACCTACTGAGTATGTCTTCACTTCTAGATGAACATTTACTATGTGCCTTTCAAGCAGAAATTTTATCAGTGGCTCTAGACAATTTTCCTTGACACATATCTCCACGTACTTGGCATCCGCATCTTGTAATAGCCCATCGTTCACAATCTGGGATGTTTCTCAAGGTATATACATTCCGTCTAGATACAGATATCTATTTCCATCTTGCACCGAACCTGCATACTAATATATGTTTGTTTTCTTTTGCATCAGGATTAGGAACACCTATACGGCGTGGATTAAGTAGTATATCATTAGTACGGTGGTCACCTAGTGGAGATTACCTTTTAACCTCTAAATTGTATGAACTTCGTTGTTTCAGTTATTTCCATTACCTCTAAGTTATACCTTCTGAAGATTTATATAATTTAGTTTTTTTATTTAGTGATGGGACTTTTCACTTATGGGAAACAAATACGTGGACATCAGAACCATGGTCTTCATCTAATGGATATGTCTCTGTAAGCATAATCAATATCTTCATTGATTCATAAATAAGTAGTGTTTAACATTCAAGCTTGTTGTTTACCATGCCATAATGTAAAATTAATTCACACAAATTTTTCATAGTCCTGAAATGAATAGCCAACTGCTTGCATGTCATAGTTTATTGGGTCCTGTTTGAAACATTCATTTGATCTTTCCAATTATATCATATCTGATTCACTTGTAATATGTGCATTAGCCCACTGAACCAGGGTATTTAACGGGACATGGTTGTTATGACTAGTTTTTGGAATCATGATGTTCCATGATTTTTATTTTGCTTTCATCTCAGGGAGCAAATTGGGACCCAGAAGGCCGTACTGCACTGTTATCCTTTTCTAACTCAACAACATTGGGCTCGATTCATTTCTCATCAAAGCCACCATCTTTAGGTATGCACAATTTCACACATATGACTACAATATTTTTATGTGAAAATATGTTATTACGATTATTGTCTGAATCCTAAGTGTTTTTGTTATCTTCATTAACTTCAGATGCCCATCTTCTACCAGTTGAACTTCCAGAAATTTCCTCTCTGATTGTTAGGTAACGACAGCAGTAGACCTATCATTCTATACTCTTGACCTCATGTGTCTGTTGCCACAGATTTTAGTTTTGTCTTGAATGCTAATTTGAACTGATGATATTTCAAGTTTTCAACTCACCACATTTGCAACTGGATTGGAAGTCATCCATGATACGTTTTTTCTAGAGAAAGTATTCGTGATATGTAACTTATGATAATTATTAAACTAAGTAAAGGCAAGCTCTCCCCAAGCAATGGAAGCATCTCAACCATTTTCTAAAACAATATCTTTGGATCTACCTTGTAAGAAAAAAATCTCTTTTAGGCTTTACCATCCTACTTGCTTTCATTTAGTAATTAGTATAGACCAGTCTAGAAAAGCAACCTGTTGTCCACTGACTTCCATATAGTAATTTATGCCTTTTCTGGTTCATCTAGCCGAGGCATAGAGAAATTAGGATGGGATTCTTCAGGAGAGCGCCTGGCATTGTCATTCAAAGATGGCAATGAATTGTATCAGGGTCTCATTGCTGTCTATGATGTGAGGAGATCTCCGCTTGTCTCAGTTTCACTAATGTAAGTGCAGTCTTCTGGTTTACCACACTATCTTATCATGAACATTGTATCCTGATAGCTTGCCTGGACCATTCTCTGAAAAACTTCCGATGTGCATATCTAGTGGATTCATTAGAGGACCTGGAGAAGGAGCAAAGCCACTTGCATTTGCCTTCCATAACAAATTTAAGGAAGGACCATTGCTTTCTGTGGTATGAGATGATCAAAACTTTTGTGCATTCTAATATATGATGACTTTGGTTGCTCACATGTTTTTCCAACTGCTCATGCAGTGCTGGAGCAGTGGCTGGTGCTGTACATATCCTCTCATACTTCGTTCTCATTGACTCCCTAAGATGAGGTAAGTCTCTTCAGCTGAAAGTCTTACTTCGGTGGCATGATATCAGCAATATTCTTAATCTGAAGTTCTTTTTTTGTTTGTTGCTCAGCAAGGAAGCTGATTGGATCCAGAGATGATTGGCATATTTTTGGAATTTTCTTTCCAGGGAGATGCGTTTTCTAGGTGCTTCAGAAATTCTCCTATGATTGTTGTTCCCATGTATCTACAATCCTAGCTGAATGAAGTGGGGCTATCGTATGGAGACAAACAGAAAATTTCTTATAATGTATTTGGTGCAATTACAGAATGTCTAAAAACATCACTGTCATACCATGTTTCCATTTAGTGCGTGATTACGGTTGTCATTGATTGCAATATCGCATGGTAAGAACCTTGAATGAAAGGTTTAATCAGTTTATATTGGACCATCATGACAGATACATTCTGCTCCTTAAGATAAGATGCCAGTCCGAAATACAAGGTAAACATGCAGGAATAAGGATGACTTAATGTAGCTTGAGCCATTCTCATTCACTAATCACAAGCCTTAGTTTTTCTCCTCTTTGTTGATTTAGATTGTCTGTGAATTCATTCAAGCTGAGCAACAGGAGTTGAGTATGATCAAAGGGATGGCTTATTGACATGGATATTAGCATTACCACTAGTTTCACTCATGTGAAAGACCTTTACACTAAATTCTTGCAGCGTCATAAACTCATAAACTGCTGCATCTTTTGAGGTGTGATGGGCAAACACCAGAATGCAGTATACACTCTGCTCGTCTGAAATTCGGGTACCAGTACATCTCATGTAATCCTCCTGTTTCTATGGTAGAACTGTGCATTGCTTCACATTTCTGCGACGAGCATGCTGTGCTGATCCAGATCCAGAGCAAGATCAAATGAAGTGAATGAATAAGGAGCGAGCAAGGCTTGCATCTCTTCTCCAGCATTCGGTAGCTCGCTTTTAACCGGAACAACCTGCACATTTACAGTATTGTCCCATGTCAAATGAATTCAATGGCAACTGTGAATATCCTTCTGGGCATTTTGTATCCTCTGTGTCTAAAACTTAATTAGAAATTCGAGGAATTTGTTCTGCACATCACAAATAAACAGGTTCCTGGAAAGCTTACAGATACAACTAGAGGATATCTGAAAAGATGTATGCTTATGTTATACACATCACTTGAGTAGTTGACAAATGGGAGCATACGGTTTGCAGATGTCCTAACAGACTAGAATTTTGTAATCAAAAGGTTGCCCTCTGCTAAGTTGTGCATAGTTACGACGCCAAATGTTTGTGATCAGAGTAATAACTATCTTACCTTGTTTGGTTCAGTAAATGAATTTTCATCCAGCAAGTTGCTGGATGTGAGAACAGCCACAGTTGATTTTGCTGCATTTACACCCGCTTGAAGCCCTCTTGAAGATATTGTGAGGTTCACAGCGTTCGGCCCAAAGTTTACTATCTGCAGAAGATATTTGGAAGATGAATGCTCTAAAAACCTAAGCATATTACTCCACCAGTACAAAATATAAGACAGATGTTATACAAGTATGCAATTGGTTCAGTCAATTTTATATCGTTTTCGCCAAATCATTCCAAACATTAAGCTGCTTGTCTAATGAATTGAAGATTTTAAGTTGCATGCACCGAACATTTTAACTCAAAACTTAAGCTAATGAGGAAAGACGGACAATCATTTTATATTTTAACACTCTCCCTTCCGCGAGGTCATATTAAGCCCCAATCTGGCTTTGATATCATATTAAGTTACATGTACCGACTAGTTCAACTCAAAAGCTTGAGCTAATGAGGAAAGACGGTCGAAGCAATGGCATACAAGTCATACAAGTTAGGAGAAACTGGAATGGTTGGCTTACCTTTACTCTCAGAAAGATATCCTCAGTGTCCTGCCAGGTGATTGCAGATGCAGCCAATGAATCAGAATAACTGGAGCTGATCGTAACTGGATGAATCAAAGAACCACTCGATTCACGGAAATATGTCTGCATCCAGTAACTAGGAGTTCCATACTGTTGCCAGGAGTTGAAGACAATTGCATCTGGGTTCCAGCTGATCATTGCATTCACATCCAGTCAACACACTGGATTGTGACCAAAAAATAATGCTAGAAAGGAAGAGAGAAGCAAAGCAATGGTACTGACGTGCGATCGTTGTCATTTACGAAGAGTGGTGCATAGCTTGCCATCTGAACAACATCACTGCAAATAAACAGGACAGACACATCCCATCTCATTTATTCATGATAGAGTATATTGTTGCTGCTCGTTATTAATATCTATTATCTTGTGATTTCTGAAAGACAGATTTTTTTTGCCCCTTAGGTGAAGGCTGAATAGGATGATAAACTTGTAACTATCCGTGGCAATGCTGACATTTATATTGGATGCTGCCGAATAAACCAACTTTAAGATGGGATAGACGAAGAAAAATCTTGGAATTCAAGAACGATTACTGATTACTAGAATTTTTTTGTTAGAATCAAAATCATGCATGATCTAAAGACAACCCTATGCATGATTCAGTTGGCCCCAAGAATATGGAATAGAATGGGAGACTATCCAAAGAGAGGAAGAGTGAGGGAGATCACCTGTTCTTCTCTAACCCGGTAAGGAAAGCAGCCTCAGCCAGTGAAGCAAGAAGGCTTCCATTACCAGTGTCCTTCTGTTCATTAACAGCGTACTCACTGACAAAAACCTGGAACAATATCATAGCAGAGTCATTTATAACATACTTTCTGTGTGTCCAACATCCTAGGATCTTGAGATGCTAGAGAACTATAATGACACAGAGAAACAAAGTCTGCTAAAGTGTCATGACACTACCACACTATCATTAGTGGAAGTTGCATGTATAATATTATGACTTCAGTAGAATTTTTAAAGTAATTTAACAAATGAAGATATCAGTCTCAGGTAGAATATTCTGGAAGAAACAATATCCTTAAAACATTATACAAAAGTTAGGATGAGATATATTGCCAGAATAAATCACAAAGACAGAGGCCATGTTTGGATGGGACATGATGGCAGGGATCCCAGTCCATCCAAACAAGGACTAAATCATACCTTAGGCCCAGCACGTGATGTTCTTTCAAACTTATTCTTCATGAGAAAAAGATCAGCAGCACTGGTGTATACCTGCAAAAATTAGTACTTTAAGAATGCATCTTAATAAAAGAACAATGAGAAATGTGCTTGAAGACTGGAAGTCATGAGACTAATCTATCCAGTGAAAATGGAAACATGTTAGGAAGAAAGAAGATTACATGGAAATCATACAGATCGGCAGGATGGTCAAGTGGCCTAGATGACCCATCACAGTTTGAAATCATTTGAATGTCTGGATAAGCCTTGCGTATAGCATCATAAAACTTGAGGTAGTTTCCTGTACAAATAGGATGACCATCAAGGGCAAGTAGGATATTCTTGGCTAGCTCTCTGGTACTACAGCGAAAATAGTGAAGGCTATTGTAAGTTTGTAACTTTGTAAGATATGATCAAGTATAGCTTCATTCTTGGCTAGCTCTCTGGTACCAGACATTTTATTTTCATCCATCATTTATCCAAATGTTTATATTTTGATTGTGCTTATTTGTCAGGGTGAAAACATATTTGGCTATAACCATAGATGACTCCACAAAGTAATGATGGTTAACAAACAGAGAAAGATAAGGGTAAAACGAAGACGAAAATAAGAGGTTCTAGATCTGCAGATCAACAGAAAATACTCACAACTGATAACAGAATTGTATTGATTACGGTTGGCAATCACATCATTTCAGTTTATAGATATTCCTCAGATATTGAATTCTATGGAAAACAACTATGTCATTGACAACTATGCCTCAGATATGCCGAAGTATAATTAATAAAAACATACCGCGGTAAAATTCCTTCCCACAATCTTCATTCCCAATAGCAACATACTTCACTGGGAACCGTTCAGGGTGTCCCATTGCAGCTCTAACAGAGCCCCATGTTGATTTTGCACTTCCCCTTGCAAACTCAAGACTATCCAACACATCCTATGATAAGAAAATAAAATTATCTTGAAAATCAATGAACTTAACATAATGAGAAACGCATAGGACAACGTTTTGTTTTCCTATGATGGCATCTGCACTAAGGAAAAAAGGAGTTGGAGTAATTATTTTTTTGGAACTTTGGCATAATTTACCCTCTACCCAGTTCCACATTTACATGATATAAGGTTGTATCATTCAGATTACCTTAATTATCCTATTGTTCTTAGAGTGGGAAAAATATGCATGGTTTTTTATCCTGTACACCCATATGCACCAAAAAGAACACATCTTGAAGAATCCTCCACACAATGAAAGATCTAGGACATTTAGCATACCTTTACAAAAGGTTCTATTATGCTGGTATCAACTTGGTCATTGTGGCTGACACCTAAATTTCAGGATAAAAACTGTAAGCAGTTAATGGGTATGCTAATAATGAGCAAAGAACTAAAGTATGGTACAACAAGAAAAATCAAAATAAGAAGAATGTATTACCAACGTTGAACACCCAAATAGGGGCAGCACCCAGGTCTTCAGCAAGCTTTCCATGAAAATTTTGGTAGAAATATTTGGTTAGATATGTTAATAACAGAAGAGAGGAAAAAAACTCAGATGACATTAATCCACAGATACCTGGAGAAACTCATAATATCCTAGGCCATCGTCGGTCCAGTAATTCCAAACATCTCCAAAGTGCCCAGGTCTCTCTTCCCATGGACCAATAGTTTCCCTCCACCGGAAAGCATTTCTTAACCAACTACCCTCAACAAAGCACCCTCCTATCAAAAGTGTCAATTTTTTTTTTGATTCAGTTTATGTGGAGAATTGATCAAAAGTTAGTTACTTCAAGTTATATTTGTCTAGAACATCATGGCAACCATATGCAAATTAGCAAATATAGATAGATCTATGACTACCAAGGGGCAAATAGTTATCTATATGTTTAACATGATGTTTTGTACTAATTAAACACTCCTTTTGGATGTCTTACTCCAGTTTCTTAATTCATAATTATTTATGTGTGTTTCTATCCATGTTATAGTTTGAAGTCCCCTTGCAAAGTGTAACTGTAAAATAGCATCGCACAGTAAAGTATAATGTATTTCTGTTATATTATTATAACAAATCATTAGGAATTCTTAAGTCAGATATCATAAAGTCTTCTGGTTGTACACATGTTCAGGTTTAGTTTTAGTTACCTAAATATTAGGTTTGGCCTGAAAATAAATATGATCTCAAAACATTGTAAAGGAATATAGGGTTGAATTTAAACTGAAATAATTGGATGTAGTGCAGTGATAATAAATATGCTATTATGCTAGAAGGCTAGAACATATGTCTGAAGCACTTAGCAGTTTAATTAAGAACCCAAGAAGTACCAGGAAACCGTAGGAACTGTGGCCTTAAATCCAAAAGCATGTATATTAGTTCCTTGCGAAAACCATGGCCCTGTAAATATAGAAAAAATCCCATTCTAATATCGTTATAAATTCCCATTAAAAATGTTATAAACTAATAAGCATGGTCTGGCAATAAAAAAGATGGTCAGATTTTTTTCCAATTTTTGGTCAAAATGAATATAATAAATTTAATTATCTCTTATTAATTAGCAAGGAATAACCCAACACATTTGCTACAAATTTATCAGTTTTTTATTACTTATTAATAATTTATAACTCCACCCATATTGTCTCAACATAGCAGGTCACAAGCCCTATTAAAGGAGGAGGGATGGTTTCTTTCCCCTAAAAGATTATGATAGGCTTGGCGAGGTAATAGAAAATCTAGCCACTCAAATAGAGATGAAACTCAAGATTAGATTTTAACTCTAGCCTACCTCAATTTACTTGGGATTGAAAGGCTTCGAAGAAGACGACGACTTATTGATAATTTATAATTATGTTGGTACACATAGCTGCAACACAAAACAATACATGTTTGTGTTCTCCTTGAGGATTCTAGTTAATTTATTTTCTTCTTGAATATTCACAGGCTGTTCCCAGATCAAAGCATGCATTTGTGACTGTAATTTGCCAATAGCAAGATGAAGGATAAAAATACAATAAACCTTGTATGTGTCTGAAGGCATGAGTGACACTTGATCAAACCACATTACTCCCCATTTCATACTCGTTAATTCAAGTCTTGAAGTTCTGCACGTTCCTTGAGCTAATAATTGCATCTCTATCTTTGTCCAATTTGACAGATCAATATCTCTGCAATATTTCAATATGGAATCCTTTCAGTCATAAACAAAGAAAACATTAAAAAATTCCTTCCATGTTATGGAAAAGATACATACTTTATATAAACTGATGCCAGATTTTGCAGTCCATCTGAGCATGTCAGTGAAGCTGTTAACTCCACTGATTCTAATGATTTCATATACATGACTAGATTGTAGGTCTTTCCTTCTTCTATGTTCTGGAAGTCAAAATGAACAGGTTTATCAAACAAAAATGGGAAGGTAAAATCCCAGTTATATTAGGAAAATGTTAATGGGTTAGCTTTGTTATTTGTTAGTTCCAGATTCTGGAAAATAAAAAATGATAATTTTGCTGTATTTTCATTGAGTAACAGCATTGTTCAGTGTAGATTGTTGTTTTAAAAAATGTTATTTGTACTATGAGTTATTTTTCGTTGAGACCAACTCATACCATGCCCCAGAATCCAGGGTTGTAAATGCCGACACCACCAGCTGGACAATTATCACAGATAATCTCCGTCCTTAGAGCAACAATATTTTGATTGAAACAAGATGAGCGATCAGTTGTCACATATATGGAGGATTCATCTCCAATTATAGACCAAGGGTCGATGTTTGAAGGGGTGTGGGGCCCTCCAGTTTCAAAACCTGAAGTATAAATTCTGCAATAATCAGTTAAAGAAAGACTTCAAATGTAAATGACAAATTATAAAAGACATTTTTTGCTTCATTTTCTACGTTTTAATTCTGAAATTTAGTCTATTCTGCTCTGTAGAACTTAGAAATTAAATATCACATCAAGATTAAGCAGCCTGATGTCAAAACTATAAATATGAAATAAGGATACATATACCGTTAACAAAAATTGATGAAATTTTTTCTCATGAATAAACTGGAGTGATACAAATCATTTTATTTCGGAGGGAGGTTTATTCTTATACAACAATCAAAGGATGCCGTTTCTGAATGTTGACAAGGAATTCTACATTATTCTAGTAACAGGCATGCATTGTGTATCACTTAAAAAATGTCAATTTACACTTTATTTTCCTTCATTGACTGTTAGATCTATAGGAACCTAAGAACATTTGTTATACAGAAACTTACATGTTTTCCTGACTTGTGGTTAGTGCAAGAAAATGATTCATTGCTTGGTATTTGGACCAATTTATGGCATCTTATAATTTCCGACAGATATATGTTTATCAAGCTGAGAGTTACCTCTGTTACTGACAAGCTCTGCCCATATCCCACCAGCTCCAGCGTGATTAATTTCCTACAATGTTCACTGATCTAGTTGTTATGACTGATAAGAATAATCTAGAATATTCAGATTGCAATAAACAGGACATGAAATGTGAAGCAAGGGCTAACAAAAGAAAGCTTAAAAAGGACCAACCAAATTTTATTAAAACAGAAAAGAATGAAGTACAAGGATTTACATCAGTAGGAGGCTACCGAAGCCGAAGAAAGAAGCACACAGTCAGCCCCTAAAGGGCCAGAACACACTGAAAAGAGTTACATCATCACAAGTGTGTTAGCTGTATTGTCATAGGTTGATGACTCAAGTGCCCTTCTTTAATTCAGTGTTGGTAACAACAGTCTGGCCTACTTGTTTGACCTCAATGCCTCATGGAAAGCCGTAATCGTTAACTGATAAGTTTGTGGTGATACCATTGACTTAAAATCCTGGATCCATCCTGACTAAATGTAATGGCAAACAAAATTTCAACACTATCATCTGTAGAAGAAATGAACCTATAGGAGTCCTTATTTTTCTGAAACCATACGGAAGATGGACATGGTGATATATGAAACACTGAAACCTCATCATAACCGATGCAATGCACTGCAGTGTGAGCAATAGTAAATTCATCTGAAAAAACTAGCTTCATCCCCTAGGTTCACTAAATTATTGAGTCCCTCCAGATATCAGTTTAGTGCCTGCTGAAGTGATGCAAGAAGATGAACTGAACAAGAAGCTAATAAAGAAGCAAAATCTGACCTCGAAGAATAATCCAAATAGAGTGTCAGGGATCTTTCGTGAAAGGTTCCATGAAGCGTCAACATCTAGTAGTGCTGTCTGAGGCAGCTCCAGTTCTTCAGCTAAGCATTTCCAGCTGCCACAGAAAAGAAGCAAGGAACAGAAGACGGGAAAATATATTTCTTTGAAACCCATGCCCTCGGTCCTGCCTGCTGATAAACACCAATTCAGTTCATAGACCATAGAGTAAGCGAAGAGAACGAAATCAGTTGAATGTTAAGCAGAAAGAAAATGAAGAGAAAACAGTAAGCACCACTGGATTAGACCTACCTGAAATTGAAATTACCAGGTACAGAAACATAAATCCATTACTAAACACTAACAAAAGGTCGTCGAAAAATCGTCATCAGTCACCACTAAACCAACCTAAACTTCAGTGGAAACCCACAAAGCCACCTCCCACAACAGATGGAATGGAGTCGAATCTAACCAAGAACGAAAGGGAAGCAAAGCAGAGTTGCTCTCTTAGGCATTTCATCAAACATTTCAAGCGCACAACGCCAAGAACACAATTTGAGAGACAAACAGAGAGAGAAATGTGGCTCACCTGACGATCGAGGGATTCCTTTGCCTCCAACACCTGGGAGGCGACAGACGACAGCTGCAAGCGCGCGCATTGAATTGCCAGGCTTCGATAGTGCTAGAGCTCAGGAGGCAAATTGAAGCTGGACTACTTGCAAGCTGCAACATTTAAGTAGGCATGTGATGTGATGCTTCATGACACACTTGGAATGTACAGCTCCGACGCAATAACACAAGCTGACAAACGACTGAACAGCACGGAGAAGAAGAAGAAGAGCGTGTTTCCATGTACAAACACAAAACGAAGCAGGTTGTTGTCTTCTCCCCATGTATAGACTGAATTATTGGGCGTTGTTATCTGAATATAGTGCGTCTCCACAAACTTTTTGTCTGGATTTCAGTGTCTCCATAAATGAATTTCGGCGGCATGCATGCAATTGCTGAACACGTACTCCAAAACATTAATCATGCACTCAGAAATGGCAAGACATCCTCCACTGGATGCATATCATTTAAGTGCATGCAGCAATCACATTTTTGTTGCTTTCCTAATGTCACAAAATGTTGCTGGAAGATTTCCCTGTGCAAGCAATCACAGAGATGAGGCATATACGTGCCCTAGGACTCTAGGAGTAAATGCTATTGATTGTTATCTATTATACTTAACTAGTTATGTGGCTTGCACGTTGTAACAGAGAATTGGTTAAGATTGATCTTGTTTGGTTCAACTTTTTCAATCAACTTTTTGACTAGAAAGCTAAAAGCTGAATTAAACAAGTTTGAAGGCAAATCAGGTTCTCCAAAAGCTGCAACTTTTTCTGTATAAATTGGAGAGCTTTTCCTCAGCTCAGATATAAGATGTTTTGGAGTTCAGTTTTTTTTGACATGTTGGTTTCTTTACAGTACCATTTTTCAGTAGATGTATTGGTTTTTCTGGCAAGCAAGCTTTTGCTTCAGATGCATGAAATCCAGGGCAATGTTTCACTCCCCCCAAAATCCTTAGCAATAGCCATTTAACCATAAACTTACAATAGATCAGTGAAATCATGCTCATTATCTTTATATTTGGACCATTTTGCGTGAGACTGCTGGTACTATCTTTTTTTATTAAACGAGTACAACAACCCAGTAATGGTTTCATATGAGTCTGGTGTGATTTTATTTACCATTTCCTTCGTGATACACTGCACAGTAGCGCTTTATCAAGATACAGAGCATATATGCTGACAATTATCTGCTTGCTAGTAATCGCGTATCACATCTCGTGTATTGTGCTTCTGCATCTACTACTCGTGTTGCTACTTCACATCTCTGCCACGAGTTTGGACTGAGCCAGTGCGAGATCGAACGAAGTAAAGGAGTGAGGAGCTAGCCTGACTTGCATTTGCTCTGCAGCATTGGGTAGCTGGCTTTTGACCGGCACAACCTGCATTGGTCGTCATGAGCAAGCTCTGGCTTCAGATGACCAAAACCACAAACTCTACTACACATTGATATGTGCATTACATGACATCTAGAGAGGAATCAGGAATGGTTGCTTACCTTGTTTGGGTTACTGAAAGAATTCTCATCCATCACATTGCCGGATGTGAGAACAGTGGCGGATGATCCCACTGCGTTGACACGGGCCTGGAGCCCAGCTGCAGAGACAGTGAGGCTCACTGCATCTGACCCAAAGTTTACAATCTGCACAAGAAATTTCGAGATCAGTACTTGAGGTATACAATCCTCCTACAGATGCAGACAGGTTGCGAAAAAAATTGCTAACCTTTACTCTTAGGAAGCTATTTTCAGAATCCTGCCAAGTAATTGCAGATGCTGCCAGAGAACCGGAGTATCTAGAAGTGATTGTAGTTGGATGGATCATAGCACCACTAGATTCACGGAAAAGCGTCTGCATCCAGTAACTAGGAGTTCCATATTGTTGCCAGGAGTTAAATACGATAGCGTCTGGGTTCCACCTGATTGTTTGATCCAAACATTATTGCAGTTGTTAAATCAACAAGAACACAAGAAATGAAGAAACCATAAATTCATAAAAAAAACTAACGTTTGATCATTATTGTTTACGAAGAGTGGTGCATAACTTGCCATCCAAACAACATCACTGCAAAGAACCGACAAGAGGTTACCTAACAGTAAAGACCTCCTTGCATTTGTTAGTAGATCTTAATAAATTTCTATCCAGGAAAGCTCAAGTGTGATCAACAGACAGCCCAGAAAGAAATAAGATTGTCTCATGGAAGATAACCTATTCTTCTCCAGTCCGGTGAGGAAAGCAGCCTCTGCCAATGAAGCAAGAAGACTTCCTCTACCTGCATCACTTCTCCAAACAGCATATTCACTAACAAAAGCCTGCAGCCAAAACATATTAAGGTACTTAATGGCTAATCAGGATGAGAATATATCAATAGCAGTGCATACATAATCTGACAAGTGAATAAGCAAGAGAAGCAACGAGGTTCCCAAGATTATCCAAAATATGGAAACATCAGTACGCATGACATAGATGTGCCCTTGATGGTACTCAATTATTGTAAAGAAAAAAGGGCCAAGGTCATCCTAAGAATATACCTAGAGAAAATTCATGGAGTTTTGGATTATTAATGAAAAAGATAAATCATGAAAGGTGGGAGATTTCACAGTGCTTGTAAATTTTACAAGCATCTTCCCACAAATGAAAAGGTCCACAAAGCAATGAAAGTCAGGCATACAATGTACCTTGGGTCCATTACGAGATGATCTATCAAATGTACTCTTCATTGAAAACAAAGTCTTAGAATCAGTATAGACCTAAAAAGGAAGCATCATTAGGATTTAAGAAAGGACAAAAACCTTGACGTTGGCAACAAAGAATGAGAAGAACTGCAGAATACAACTCCAGAGAACAAGTAGCTTACATGGAAGTCATATAAATCAGCAGGATGGTCAAGTGGTCTTGATGAAGCATCACAATTTGAAATCATTTGAATGTCTGGATATGCCTCTCTTATAGCATTGTAAAACTTGAGGTAATTACCTGTATAAAGACAGAGAATATCATGCATTTACCTAAAAGGATAATTAAACAGTTGTTCTTTACACAGTGTAAGTAAAACTTGTGCAGTACCATTTGGGATTATGATCAAATATAAATAACTGATTTTAGTTTATTTGCAAGGATAAGAATTGATAGCATATATTACTAAGAGTACCATTGGCTTGATAAAGTACAACAGAGTAAAAAGAAAAATAGGAAATAAGAAAAGTGAAGCTTTATGCAGATCAGAATAGTGTCAGAAAAAATGTCACCCTATAATGTTTTGTTAGGGAGATTATGTGACTAAATTAATGAATGACTTCTCGGGAAACAGATGCAGCATATAAAAATGGTGTGGACATCATTTCCCTCTGGTTCAAGAGCCCAGTGTTGAAAATGGGGGAGAGAGAGTTGAGTGGTTGATTATCTTCATAAAAAAATATTTTAGAGGATTAGCATGGTCCATGTGCATATTCTTCCCCTCAACCGTACAGCTTCTTAATCCTTGCAGACAAGGCCTCTTCAACATATGTGGTTATATTGTGAAATGGATAAAACAAGAAAGTAGTTGTGGAATATACCGCGGTAAAATTTTTTCCCACAATCTTCATTTCCAATTGCAACATATTTGACAGGGAATGGTTCAGGGTGCCCCATTGCAGCTCTAACAGAACCCCAAGTTGATTCTGCGCTCCCCCTTGCAAACTCTAGACTATCCAATACATCCTGGAGAAATACAACAAGAGATGTTCCCAAAAACAGGTGGGATTATGACAACTACCTTAATATATTTGGTATTTTTTGGTAAGTATATTACTGTCCATAAGTAGACCAGAATGCAAATTCAAAATAAATATCATTACTGCTTGTGAACTTTGTGAATTAATTGAGTAAAGAAACAAGCCCAAAACCAGCTTTACTTTTTTGACACAGAAAATCAGCTCTGTTTCAATATTCATAAAACAAGGGGGAAAGTTTTAGCATCATTCAAGGAGGTTCATCATATGCAGTTTCATTTTTAGGATCTGCACAATAAATATCTTTATATTTTTGACATGAGCAGACAAAAGATGGAACACTACTAGGTTGGTAGTGAAATTAGTATCAATTTTCTCACACACCATGTCCATGGTAATGCCCAGCCATAGATAGGATGCTACAGTGCATTTTAAATGGAATGTATTTAGCACATCAAGGTACATCTGGCCTGACATAATATAAACTAGAGAGTTGAGAACATATACCTTTACAAAAGGGGCGATTGCAGCAGTATCAACTTCATCATTATGGCTGATTCCTGAGATTTAAAAGAGCTTAGTAGCAATTAAAGAGGTCAATGGTAGTGATCAAAGGTATAAAAAAATAATGGCATTATTACCATTGTTGAACACCCAGATTGGGGCAGCACCCAGGTCCTCAGAAAGCTTTGATGTAGAGTTCAAAGTTGTTATTAAAAATATAGAGTTCAAAGGCAACGTATGGTTAGCGAGTGATAAGAAAATGAAGCGCAGAAATAATGTGAACTAAACTGGTACCTGGAGAAATTCATAATATCCAAGGCCATCGTCAGTCCAGTAATGCCAAACATCCCCAAAGTGCCCAGGTCTCTCTTCCCATGGACCAATTGATTCCCTCCACCTGAATGCGTTCCTTAGCCATTCCCCCTCCACAAAGCAACCTCCTACAATTGTTTGAACGGAAATCAATTCAATAATCCCAGACATGCCTGGCATGCATGTGCAAACATCATGAACTTCATTTTCAGTTGGAAAATACAGCTCATACCAGGAAATCTCAAGAATCGTGGTTTTAAATCCAACAACATGGATATAAGTTCTGTGCGAAAACCATGGCCCTGTATGTGTAAAATAAATGTTGGAAGAACTCAGAAAAAACTCATGAAACTTAAGCATTATCACACACTATAGAAACATATCTAATTCATTTTAAGTTAACAAGATAAAATAATTCAAATATTTTAATGTCCTAAACAGATTAGCTAACATGTGAATTCAGCACCCATAAGTATGCATTGACAAGGACATCAAAAGTCTATGGTCTCAGGACAATTACTTCTCTTGTTAGATATAATGGAGCACAGATCTCCTGCACGATTCTACAAGAAATAGTTAGAAGTAACTGGATCTGCTTGTCTAGTAATTAACTCATCAGACAAGGGGAAGCAGTGAGTTTGGGTGCCACACCAATGTATTTTGTGAGGTAGAGGACTAGGTACCAATATTAGTGCGGCAGCTAGCACTGTCAAGTGACTACAACTAAACTTCTGAGGCCAAGGGGGTTGTGCACACCACAATTCAACATGACCAAGGTGAATATCTAAGAAAAAGCATAAGAGTTAATGGAAAATGACACTTAACTATGAGATTTTTGTGGAGAGGTGTATGCATTATGATTTGTATGCATCTTGTTTTGGAGAATAGGTGTTGTTGACTAGCAGAATTTAACTACAATTAACTGGTGCATCATATTCAGAGGTTCATTCTTCTTTGTATATACAACAAAAATTGAATGATTGATGTTGCTTTTTTGTCAACCCATTTTCTTTCTCCAGTAACAAAATTTGACAACAAAATATAATGTACCTTGTAAGTGTCTGAAGGCATGAGCGATACTTGATCAAACCATACAACTCCCTTCTTGTTAGTTGTAATTTGAAGCCTCGAGGTTCTATTTGTTCCTTTAGCAACCAACTCCTGCTCCAGTTTTGTCCAATTCGATGCACCAGAAACTCTGCAACAATGAGATCATTTGAACTAGCAGCAAGGGGAAAATATCCTTGTTCTCCTATCCCATATTGAGAGAAAAGGTACTAACGGTATGGTAGCTGAAGCCAGATTTTGCGACCCATCAGAGCTTGTTAGTGAAACTGTCAACTCCACAGTTTCAGGTGATTTCACATACATCACTAAATTGTAGGTCTTTCCATCTTCTATGTTCTGGAAATAGGTATGACAATTAAGGGTGATCATAGTATTGGAAAGGAAGCAGCGCAAAAAGGTAGGGAAGAAAATTTTCACTGAAATTGTGCCTAACATTATAGCATGAGAGCTAACACTACCAGAAAAAATGAAACAGAACATGTGGAGGACCATGTTTTTCTAGTTACTTTTATGATAAAAAAACAACAAAACGGCACCAATACTATCAGGAAAAAAACTTAAGATCGAAATCCATACCATTCCCCAGAACCCTGGGTTATAAATACCAACACCACCAGCTGGACAGTTATCACAGAGAACCTCCATCCTTAGAGCCACAATATTCCGACTGAAACATGATGTTAGATCAGTCGCCACAAATATGGAAGAATCATCTCCAATGATAGACCATGGATCAATATTTGATGGAGTATGAGGGCCTCCAGCTTCAAAACCTGATGCATAAAACCATAGATTGGTTGCATTAAACCCTGGATATCAATAATAACTTCTCAAGAAAAGGGCATCCTGTGTTCTGTCCAGTTTATGCTCTTGATTTCCAGTTTACAGAACTACACCTATGCTCAAAATTACCTGTTCTTAAGTTTTTGTGGAAAAAACATAATTTAGTTAAAGAGACAGCACAGTGAATTGTCACCTAAAGACAATAATGAAAGGTAGCACTTTTCTACATTTCTCTTCATATTATTTTAGCCATAATCCTATATGAAACCCTGTTTTATGTTCCAACAGACTGCAAAAGCATTGATTCATGTCCATTCAAAAACATGTTACCTTTTGCTTGGAAGACCCAACAATATAAGTGCATATATTACAATATAAAATAATTGAAGTACCTCTGTTACTAACAAGTTCTGCCCATATTCCTCCAGCTCCTGCATGGTTGATCTCCTACAGAACATGCCAGGATAATTTATTGTGAG
Source organism: Zizania latifolia (assembly GCA_000418225.1). Lineage (NCBI taxonomy): Eukaryota > Viridiplantae > Streptophyta > Magnoliopsida > Poales > Poaceae > Zizania > Zizania latifolia. The sequence goes on from KE372671.1 coordinate 305,371, forward strand.
AACATAATGGAACATGCGGTGTACCTGAACTATTCTAAGCACGTTACAATTCTATACTTGAGAATCCTAACAAAGTGCCAGAAGAAAAGGACAAACTGATATGATGCAAAACAGAATTACTGTGTATATCTCACGTCTTACCTCAAAAAATATTCCAAATAGTGTGTCAGGGATCTGTCGAGCGAGTTGAGGTGAGGCATCAACCTTGAGGACGGCTGTTTGCGTCGCCTCTAATTCTGACGCTAGACATTTGCAGCCAAGAAAGAACAGAAGCAAGAAGCAGAAGATGGTAGTCACGGATGATTCTCTGGAATCCATAAGCTTCCACTTGTAAACACTAATTCAGCCCGTGTGTCTGTTGAACAAAGAAGAGAAGATGATGATATAGTAAGTCAATTGAGGTGGATACTGGATAGTCATCCATAAGTAGAAGGTACTAATACATGTCATTCTTCAGGTTGTTGGCATCTTCAGACTATAAAACAGCCATACAATTACAAGGAACGAAAGGAGAACGCATAGAAGAGAGAGAGATTTCCAAAACCATGTGTACAAGATAAACCAAGCTGACAACCATTTGTGCAAGTACAATTTTAGAAAATCGTAAAAGCGTTGACGCCGGACTATAAAACTAAACAGTCAATTTGGATAGCAAATAGAAGGCTGGGTTCCAGATGATCTCATCAGATCACCAGTCAAAAGAACACAAAGACCAATCTTTTCCCTTCTATTGGTCGTTTCATCGAACAGGTCGTTTGCATGACCAAAGAACCCAAATTGGATGTAGAAGAAGACAAGTAGAGTGACTGGGTGAGCAGCAAAAGATTACATCAAACTCACTCACCATAAGCCCACCATTCAAGACCTCGGAAAGGAAAGAGGAGGAGGAGGAGGAGGCGAGCAGTGTAGGAGCCGGAGAGAGCGCGAGGCTTTGCAGTTAAGTAGAGGAGACCCAACCGGAGTGGAGGTGGGTTGTGGCCTGTGGCAGTGGCTTTGAAGGCAAGTGTGCCTCAGGAGGCACGCAAGGGGTGTGGCCGCGTGGGGGAAGAGATCGGCCGCCTGATGCTGATGCGTTGCCGGAGGCGAGCGGCGCGGCGGCGGCACGAGCAGTTGCTTGCTGGAGCGGGCTTGCGGCGCGGCGGTTGGGTGCGCGCCCAGTCGCCCACTGCCACATCGGATTATCCGTAACTACTTTATTTAGGTATTTATCATGGATTGGATCATCCAACGGCATCTATGTTTGTGTGGCTGTATCTCTGTGGCCTCAAGTGTGTGTTTAGATTACCATATATTCTACTGTAATATTATACAGTAGTAAAATTGATCCTAATCGTTAATTTGAAGGAATAAATTAGTATTTCTGATTGATTACATTATAGTATAATAGTTTAGCGAATTCATATTAAGTCATCTCTTTCATCACCTCTCATTTATGCTATTAGATACGATGTATCTCTAACGCGATTTACCTTTTATAATTTCTACCACCATTAATTAAGATGAAGCATAAATTATTTTTAATTGTTAGAAATAAAAATCAAGATTTAATTTATTATACTGAAAGTAAAATTTCTGCTAAGATATGACTAGATTTAGTTCCTTGTATCCCCTGTCTGTAAGATTTTCTCACAAAATCACGGGCAATACAAGCAGATCATGTGTACGGGTGTTTATGCATGCGTAACACCACTCAACCGGATCGTCGATTAGAAGAGCGATCGCTTGGTAAGGTTTGCATGCGTGATCGTGATGTTCTTCAGTGCCCATTTGCCTATAGTATATCGATGGATCGATAGATAATCGATGAGTCACTGAAATGAGATGAAATGCATGCGTGCAGTGCACAGAAACATACGCACGCATCAATCGATCGGTATAAGGCGAGTTTGATCTGTTTGGAAGCATGCATCTTGCGTATGTTGTTGGCCTACAACGCCACACCTAGCTAGCTGATGATACCCAAGAACAAGAATTTCCTCTTGCAAGGCTGCAAAGCATGCATATATGTATCATAATTTGGGCACAGCTTTAGCTTTTGACTCAGTTATCCAAAATAAAAATCAGATGACTCAATTATATATAACTCTAGATTACACTTCTGAAACACTGGACACTGAACTATTTGTCTTCTCAAAAGAATAATATGTCTGAATTTATTTGTGAATGAGACCATGTGCTTAAGCTTCTGCAGCAGAAGAAAATAAAGGAAAAAACTGTAGCAGTACTAAACTCAGTTCACTGCCTTTGTGATTGAGATCAAGTTTAAGCAGTTTAAAAAAACAAAGAAAAGAAAGAAAGAAAAATTGTCTGAAAGAGTGAAAAAAAAGAAAAAAATGTCTGAGCCCAGGTTCGAACTGGGGACCTCTAGTGTGTGAGACTAGCGTGATAACCGACTACACCACCCAGACATGTTGTTTATTCTGCCTTGACCATATATGTAGGTGTATGAGTTGTGACAAACTACGATAGTATAAACCCTGGTATTGAACTGTCCGAGCTACAGCTGAATGGGTTGTGTGATCTGAAGCAAATGTGTGAAAGTAGAAGAGAGAAATCTACAGCACAAGAGGCTGGGCATTCACCAGAAATCTCTACAAGAACACTTCATCTGTGTACCACATACCCGAGAGACGAGCTTGGCACTCTCATGGCAGTTGACACAAACCCGGAGGTTGTGGGTGATGGGGCACTCACAGAGCAGAAGCGAACAGAGCGAAGGCAATGGCGATCCTCTCAGTGACTCAGTGTGGTAGTAGGACAGTGTATGTATCAGCCTAGCAAAGAAGTTTTTAACCAGGGCATGGTTTCCACTGTGATCTAGCTCAAGTCGCATCAATTCTGCATTAATTTGCATGCCGTGTTCATTTGATTGAGACGGCCAAGCTGTTCAAAAAAAAAGGTGAATTGTACCCAAATTTGATTGAGATGGATTCATGGATGAGCTGCCATGCTTATGTGACACCCAAACTAATTATTGAACAGCTTCCTTGACCCCTCCACCTTTCATTTCCCATTTCTAACAAACCAACCATTGAAGAAACCAACAAACAGAATCACAAGCTCTCTGTTTGCGCATTTTAATTCTCTATTTGGGCATTTTAAACATAAAATGATGTTAGTTAAGTGCTCTAGAAAAGAACATAATTATGTGACACAAAATAAAAAAGGATAAAACATTGTGTGCAGTGTAAAAAATACTCAGTCTGATTTCTTATATACGTTATTTTGAACTTATAAATAAGAATTAAGAAATCATTTCAGAATTAAAAAATCAACCAAAATGGTTATATTATCCTTTATTTATTCTATTTTAGAAAGCATATTTTAGAAAGCATAAGTTGTTTATTTATGAGAGAGGTAACATTTATTTAATCGTATGACAAAAAGAAAAGAAAAGATCAAAAAGTGATGAGAAGTTTTAAAATAACTTGTATTTAGAAAAAAATTAAAAAAATCTAAAACAACTTGTATAATAAATCAGATAGAGTATATAACTATATAAGTGTGTTATTGCTATATTTGGGGAGCGAAAAGATGAGATGGTATTTTGTTGTCACCTTACTTGAAAAGGAAATCATGTCGATTTAATGGAGGGTTTTTGCAATTTAAAACGACAAACTAACACACAGGGGGCAGATCTGGCGCGAGCAAGCGCGGCTCACCTCCGTCGCGCTCCCGATCGAGGCCCAAGCTCGCGGCCGCGGTCTCCATCCCGCGAGCAGCGGCGCCGGCATCCTCGCCGGTGAGAACCCGTACGGTTTTCTCTTCGCCTTAACCTTAGTTTCTCTTGTAGATCTGAAAGTTCTTCTCTTTGCTTTAATCTTTGTACTAATAGCTGTTTGTTTCCGGAAAATTTTGGGGGTTCAGCTGTATCCCCCCATGTCCGACGCTAGGAGCAAGTGTTGATTTGATCTTAAGAATTCAGAATGGGTTCTCTAAGCAAATCTGACAAGAAGAAGGTCCTAGATTTCGCAGCATGGGGTTTCAACATCAGTACGTCCGTCGGAATCATCATGATCAACAAAGCTCTAATGGCTACGCATGGATTCAGTTTTGGTATGTTTCTACTTTTATATCACTGTAACCACTATATCTCTAGTTCTCGCCCTAGATGTCTTGCTGTACAGTTTGTGGGCACTTGGTTGTGAGTATTATCCCATCCTGTAATTTGTGATGTGTTATTCATCGTTCCCATACTTTGGAATTTTGATCGACTATTCTAGGCTTACTCCCTGTTCTGAATGGCAAAACAGCATTACCATGTTGGTTTATAGAGAATGAAGAGATACTAGATCTTATAGAATTGTGGATTTCAGATGCTTGTTCCTTGGGGCATGCAATTGAACTTTCTGTACTTTTACTTTTAGCAATGCTAGCACAAATTCTATCCATTGGAATTCTAGATGATCGATAAACCTTTAACTGAATATATGTATCTGTCTATCTGACCAAACGATGCCAAAATGTATATCAGATTTGCTTTTATTGTGATCGAAAAGCATAAGTTAAATATGAACCCATAAGCAATTGGTGCTTAAGATCATAGGTATCTGCTGGACCTGAATACTACCCTGTTATAGCTGCTATGAGCCTATTATCAGACTTTACTGTCACAAGTTGGCACTCTAGCTTCTTAACATGAAAAGGGCCTTAATGGACTACCAGAAACATGCTAATCTTATACAGTTCTTATTATGTCCAACCAGATCTCTGTGCTGTCCCTCAACTAACTGCATATGTATGGCAACTTGGATATATCCTGCAATGTAACTGATTATGTTTTGTGTTTTGCAGCCACAACATTAACTGGCCTTCATTTTGTGACAACCACCATGATGACTATCGTGTTTCGGTGGTTGGGCCTCAGCCAACCATCCCACTTACCACTACCAGATCTGATTAAATTTGTGATCTTTTCAAACTTGTCGATTGTTGGAATGAATGTGAGCTTGATGTGGAACTCTGTGGGGTTTTATCAGGTTAGTGAAGGCTCCAGTAGCTAAATTCCATCATGGCTTTAAACTTTCAACAATTAAATAATCCTTTTCTCCTGTTCAGATAGCAAAGCTGTGCATGATACCTGCATCATGTCTCCTGGAGGTTGTCTTTGATCATGTACATTATTCTCGGGACACAAAGCTGAGCATAATGGTTGTGCTTATAGGTGTGGCGGTCTGCACAATTACTGATGTCAGTGTAAATGCAAAAGGTCTGGCTGCTGCTGTTATAGCTGTTTGGAGCACAGCTTTGCAACAATATGTAAGTTAAACTACATGCAATGTATGGTAATGTCTTGTCTATCCGCTATGAAATAAGATTACCTACTGTAGCATAATTTTTATGAGGGAGAAATTGTTACATGGTGGCATGACAATGACTGTTGTTCCCTGTAATTCTGCTTGTTGATGAATAATTGGCACTCCCTGAATCATTCTTGGTTCCCTGTAATCCTGCTTAGTTATAAATAATTGGCACTCTGTTAATCATTGTTTGATTCTTGTCACTTCTTTAGGTATAGCTAAATAGCTCCTTAATTTTTGTTGTATTATTCGAGCCCTTATTGCGTGCAGTTTTCAGTAAATGTTCTATTAGCAATAACTGTGGCTGCATAGTTTTAATTCTTCTAATTTCTTTCCTTTTGCAGTATGTTCATTTTCTCCAACGGAAATATTCTCTAAACTCATTCAACCTCCTGGGCCACACTGCTCCAGCCCAAGCAGGATCCCTCCTGGTAGTGGGGCCGTTTGTAGATTTGTTGTTGACAGGCAAAAGGGTGGATCACTTTGGTTTCACATCGCTTGCTATGGTAAGGGGCTAGCCTTCTCACAATGCTTCCATGTTTCTGATCTCACTGTTATGTATGCTCCAGTTTCTCTGTAGGTAATTCACCCTGCTGTTTGCTTAGACATACAGCGGTGATTATCAGCTGACAGCTGATCAGCATTTTGCATTGTTGCAAGTTCATCATGTTGTATTTTTGTTATGAGCTAGGCATTACATTTCCTCTTGTGGCTAAAAAGCCTTTATTTATTGTCAACAGTAACTTCAAACAACTATAACTTCCCCTTTATGTGTCATCTGTCATCTCTTGCTTGCTATTGGTTTTAGGTACACTGTACTTGATTATAATATTGGATTTGAGTGTTTGCTAGATTTTCACTCGCATGTGTTTGACCACAAGTTTTCTGTTCATCTTACCATGAATTTTTCTCATTCTGCAGTTGTTCCTCGCACTCTCATGTTTCATTGCCATTGGCGTTAATCTGAGCCAGTTCATCTGCATTGGCCGGTTCTCTGCTGTATCCTTCCAAGTTTTGGGCCACATGAAGACAGTGCTCGTCTTGTCCCTCGGGTTTCTTTTCTTTGGCAAGGAAGGTCTCAACTTTCAGGTAGTATTTGGGATGATCCTCGCGGTTGCTGGAATGATATGGTATGGGAACGCATCGGCGAAACCCGGTAACAAAGAGCGGAGGAGTGTTCTTCCAGTTAGATCCGAGAAGCTAGCGTTAGATGAAAAGGATGGTGGTGAGAAGTAGACTTGTGATCTGCGACTCAGATGAACATTTCGTCAGTGAGATCTCTGGTGGTGCAAGTGTGACGCGCGAAGAAAACTTGGGCTTTTCGTTTACTCCAGAAGCTGTAGACTTCCCATCTAGAGACAATAGGGTTCTCCTGTACATTTCGAGAGGCAGAATGGCAGATGTAATTGTTTGTGAAACACGACGGATTTCTGCTTTTCCATCTGGATCTGTGCAGAGTACCACGTGAAACAGCTGCGTTGCAGTACTGAGGGTGTTTTATTGCATTTTTCAGCTAGTTTCTCGTATGAAAATCTAAAAGCTGAATCAACTACTTTAACCCAACAATTTATCAGATTTTTTAACATAAGTAATTACCTATCATATATGTGTGATATTGATTTGTTTGTTTTTTCAACTTACAATTGTTGTGTCAGATTCATAAACATAACCATAAAATTACATAATAATTATCGATATTGATTAGTTCGTTTTTTCAGCTCACAATAACTTTGACACAATGCAAATTCAGTTTACAGCCATCCCAGTCTCGTCTTTGAATGGACTAATCAGTCTATTGGTTGGTTTTCTTGTACGTCTCTTTTTTGGACCGGTGAAGGTGAGCTCTGCCTCGGTAGAACAGCTTCATCTCGGGAAGGAAATGCCTCTTCACCAGCCGGCGTTGGGGAAGAAGAGCGCCAACTTGAAGCGGCAGAGATCACGGCGAAGGTGCAGAGAACAAATATCGATTTCTCTCGCCGTCTTAAGTTTTCATCAAGAAATCAGGTTTCAAAGAATGAGGTATGTAAATTTCTGAACTACCATCCGAAGGCACACATCAGAGTAATCAAGATCAAATTTTGCAACAGCAGCGTCAACACAAAGCTTCAACTTAACAGTAGGAAAACAAAAAAGAAATATATTGTACATACAAAAGGAGTAAAGAACCAGTGCTGATGTGAATTGAGAATAACCAAACAGGCCATTATATCCCTCAGAACGCCAAATCTCAACAGTGCACATGAAAATGCTGGTTCCTTCAACCTGACAGCAGAGTGCTGAGGGAGCACCAACTGAATGAGTGCTCAGATTACTAAACTGCTCATCACAGGGACAAATGGCGATAGTTTGAACCGCAAACACAAGAAAATTGGAAGAACAAGGATAACAGCATCCTGCAGTATGTCAGAATGCATTTTCTGATTTGATCCGGCTCAATAACATGACCACCAGATGGGAGAAAACTCAATTATTGGCAACCTGAGAGATTCACTGTTAAAAAACTGAAAGCATTGTTGTTTTGCAGCTGCCTTGCGATTCCACGGCAGTGCGAGACCTTTAATAGAGCAACAAGGTCATAGCAGAATGCAGGTTAAAATCAGTAATTTTAGAGATGCTGGCAACTTCTCACAAAAAAATAAATTACGTCCAATGATCATAGCATTGGCAGGTGCATTTGTTGAATGGTAAAAATGTACTCAGTAAAAAAACTATACCTAATTATGTTGATCACTATTTCCCAAACTTAAAGTACACAAATATTATTTTGTACGGAGAATGTCATAGTTAAGGTTAACTATGAAATGGCGAAATCATGATCAATGGCAACTAGTTGGATTGTCCAGCCAACCAGCTACTGCCACTCACATGATGCCGCTCTATCCTGAAGAAAAACATCCGTTTCTCCTCTTTCATCTGATTCACAATTTCAAGTATATCAGGGCTAAAGAAACAACCTTTCACATACTTCTTTTCCTCTGCTTGCATTTCTTTTGATGGCTCTTGGGTAAGGATTTGGAGGTGGTCTCTTTCTTTAACTGTGTGCAGCTTCTTTCAGGTTTCTTCTCTGATACTCCATCTGCAGAAAGGATAATGTCCATGAAAGGAGCATAATATGTAATATATCACTTGAATGAGAAAAGGGTATGAGCAATAACAGGATCACTAAACAGCATAAGAACATTCATTACAAGAAAAAAATGACAAAGTTAGAAGAGGATACTACATCTGGCTGCTACTGCAATGGTATCATCTTCATTGGCTCTTTGATCTTTTAACTCTATATCTGCTGTATCTGCTCCTGGAGAGGAAAAACGCATGCACAGGGTGAGAGAGCTATGGAGATGGAGATCAAGGGAGTGATGCTGAGTACTGACTCTTCCTCATGGCCTTTGACGTGTTCGTCAGCTTCCAGGGGAAACATGAAATAGAGGTAGGATCGCAGGACAAGGCCAGCGCGCCGCCGCAGCGGGAGGGAGTGGAGGAGAACGACGACGGCCACCGTCTTAGTTAGGGTTAGATTAGGTTAGCTGGGCCGAGCAGATATCAATGGGCCAAGTCCATTACTAGCTTCTTCTACCTTCTCCTCATTCGGAGGGAACTGCAGATATATACCCAAAATTAACAGTCACTATAAAATATCTCAAAGTTGGTGATTTCGTAAAAATATTATGTCCTTTGTATTTTTGCTATTTTTTTATTTTTTTAACAATTTTGCTCTTGAATAATCCTAGCATGCACCACCATCCAACGCAACTACCATCGTGCCACCACCTCTCCCGCTCTTCACACACAAATTGGTTGCTCATAGCGAGGACCACGGTGAATTACACAGGGTGCATTTAGTTTAAGAATAATGGTCGTATCCTATTTTTATGGATAGAATATTTTTATGGATATGATTCTTTTTTAAAAAATTATTTGGTGTGAGAATGAATATATTCTTATTTTTATTTGCTTTGAAGATAATGATTATCTTTCTATCCTAGCCTCTACTTATCTTCTTCTGATCACATCTGTCACGTCGGCGTCTATCGCTCCATCGTTGATTCCCCGCTGTTCCCTGCCACTTTCTTATGTCATCGCCTCCACGCATCGTCACTCTCCTGCATCTCTCCTTCATGCCACACCCACCGCTCCCATGTCATCGTTTCTACATGTATCGCTCGTCTACGTCATCACACCACGTCATGCGGCCACACGAGCGTTCATATGAGAAAATAAGATGATGGTTGCGTTCTAGTTTTTTTTTTTTTGACAGATAGAACCATATTCCTTTAAATAGGATAACTCCGTCTTCTCGCTCACGGTGCAAAAGTTAGAATACAGTAGTTTCATTTCATCTCGTTTGTAACTAAACTCACACCTAAGGAGAGAGTTAGGCTCGGCAAAGACGGTGAGACTGAGCTAGAAAAAGAAATATTAATCACAAAAAATGATAAAAATTGAAAGAATCAGTAAGTGTGAAATATTTTTACGAAATGAATTATCTTCAGAGTATTTTTCGGAAGGTGTGCCAACTTCGGTTGCATGTACAGTCCCTCCCTCATCTTCTTCCAGATCAGTCGCTGTTGAGCACTTGAGCTCAGCTAGAACCCTAGCCTGCAGCGACCAAAACCCCACTGCAGCTGCAACACAGCATCCATGGCGATGGCCTCCGCCCTCCCGCTCCTCCTCGCGCGCCGGCCTAGCCCTCCGATGTCAACCGCGACACTCCTCCACTCCCGCCGCGTCGCTCTTCCTCCCCGCCCCGCGTCGTTCCCGGCGACAACCGCCGTAGAGCCGCGCATGCGCATGGGCGCCCGCCTCTCCAACTCCAAGCCCCACGCCGCCTCCTGCTGCGACTCCGCCTCCACCTCCGCGGTCACCACAGGAGGAGGAGGAGGAGGGGCAAAGGATTGGCGTCTCCTGTTGGCCTGGTAAATCCAATTATGCATCTTTCTGGTTCCCGTGCAACTTGCGACAAATCACCGGCATGTTCATTCTCATTTCGCAATGTGCTATGACAATGGCAGGTACCTGTTGTCTCTTGATAAACATCCAGTGGCGACCAAGGCTGTTACCTCTGCCGTCCTAACCCTGGCTGGGGACCTCATCTGCCAGGTGACATGCAATTTTGTTTTCTAATCTGCTCGATTTCATCTTCACCCTATGCATCGTACTGCTTAGATAGGTACTCGGACTCGCACCAACTTCAAAGTGTTACAACTTTCCTTTGAAACACACATTCAATTGTTATCCACTGCTAATACTACTTGAACTCAATGTACCTCAATAAAATGGTTTCAAGTGTTGAGCAGACTTATTGTTTTTAGAAATTTAGATGGCATTGTTTAGTTTCCTTCTTGTCCAAATATGACATCATATGGAATTTGTAACCTGCTAGGCTGCTACTCTGTACAGTCTTATAAAAATTTCAGGTCCGTATCTTTTAGCCAATACCACCATAACCCATATGTTTTGCCTTTAGCCAACTGTATTGGTGTGGTGTTTAGCCTCTCCTAATCAGTACTCACTATATGATTCATCAATGGATTTCCCTCCGACAAATGGGGTCCTATTCAAATTGGTCTGCGTTCACAGGTTGAGTGAAATGGTTAACATTTCAATTGTGGCAATTGTTACTGTATCTTGTTATAGTTGCTTGCAAGCTTCTCGTATTCACTGTTGCCATTGTTGTTTTCTACTGTGCCAGCTTGCAGTCGATAGAGTGCCAGAACTGGATTTGAAGAGAACATTTGTATTCACATTTCTGGGACTCGTCCTGGTGGGGCCAACATTGCATGTCTGGTAATCTTGTGTATCTTCAGAGCCAATGCTTTTGAGTGGTTGGGGTAGACTGGTATACTTTGTTATCTGGCCAGAGCTATTTATTTGATGATTCATCCCCACATGCAGGTACCTGTATTTGAGTAAATTAGTGACGATCAATGGAGCATCAGGTGCAGTTGCTCGCCTCTTACTTGATCAGGTTTGTATCATTTCCTTCTTTCCCTTGTACCCCCAACAGATATAATAGTTACATAATTGTACTGCATGTCCTGTTCTAGCTTGTTTCTACATTCATCTATTTTATAATTTATTTGTTACATCCTTTTAATCTGACCCTCCTTTGCAGTTCATTTTCTCTCCCGTTTTCATTGGAGTGTTTATGAGTTTACTGGTCACTTTGGAGGGGAAACCCTCTCTTGTAGTGCCAAAGCTCAAGCAGGTGACATGAGACACGAACCTCTTCTTGATTCTCTCGTCTCTCTAATAATATGTGTGTGCACTCTTTAGCTGCTATCTAATTTTCTATTATATTTTTACAGGAATGGTTCTCATCAGTGATTGCAAACTGGCAATTGTGGATACCCTTTCAGTTCTTGAATTTTTACTTTGTCCCACAGAAATTTCAGGTCTATAGCATTTTCATATAATTTGGAGTACAATGTTCAGTATTCAGAAACAGAATTTACTGTTTTCTGTTTGTTTGTTGTCTTACATGTTGTACTTGTTATTCACATAATTACTGCCAATTTCCCCAGGTTCTTGCTGCTAATTTTGTAGCCCTTGCATGGAACGTGATTCTATCATTTAAAGCTCACAAGAAAGTTGCTGCAGAATAGGTAATCTTGGGTGGTATATGTGGATATGCAGTATAATAATCATGGCTTCCTGCTCTCAGGTTAATTTGTTGAAGTGAGGTCCCCATGGCAACTTTTCCAACAAGAGTACATCTGCATTACTATTTCTTGATACTTCATAAGCAATATTATTTGGATTATATTTTGTGTAGTTGTCATTTTGTATGTATCTGAGCATCCCTTTGCCTTTTCATTTTGACCAGCCATGCAAGACACTTTGACCTGTGCTTGAACAATAACTCTTGCCCATTGGCTCTTATTCCTTGACTTATCTTCTGCCACCCCTGAAAACAACCTTGTGAACTTTGTTATGAAATAATTGTAGCTTGACCTCCTGAAAGTCAAATCAATCACCTTCCTATACCTTTTGCAATTTATCTATCATGATGCTGATCGATGCTAAATGTGCCTTCTGTTCTTTAGCTCCTTGTGAGAGGGTGACCACTGACTAATAGTGTCTCTGAAGGCAAAAGAAAGAGATAAGGTCAAAAAAATACTAATTTGACTTGTAATTTCACATAGCTACTGGGCGTTGTAAATCTACAACCCCACAGTGTGGATTTGATCTCGATTTCCTTGCGGTGCTCTCCTCACTCATTCACTGATCATGTTGTCATTTATCACTTGGCCACTCACAAACTTTTTGCTCTTTGCATTTGTTCTAGGTTTAGGCGGGTTCGGATAGTTGGTGACAAGGACGTAGTGGCATGTTGGAGCTGCAGACCGCTGGAGAGTGGACTCAAGACTCTTGGCGAGCATATAGCCGATTTGTTGCCACCCTAAGAGTTGTGTGTAGAAATCCTTAGGCTGTGAATTGTCTTAGGCGTGTTGGTCATTGGTAGATTGCTGCACTGAAAGGCTGGAAAGCAAGAATAATAATTTCATGAAGCAAACAATGTCTGCCTCCCTTGTATTCCCTATGTTTCGTATTATAAGTTTTCCTCTGTTATATATTATAGGTTGCTCGATTTTTTGTAAGTTTTTAAACTTTGACTAGGTTCTAAAACTTTTAACATATATAGTATCAAATAAAATCCGACTCAAAATCCTTCCAAAAATCGAGAAACCGAGTCAGACCGGAAGTTCTGATTATACTGTTCATCAGAAATTGTGGTATTGTTCATGTAGAAGTTCTGAATTTCCCATATCGCAGACTCTCACCTCCGAATTATTTCTCTAAATTGAAAGTTGCTCTTGGCTTTGAATTATTTTACAAACCGGAAGTTCCGATACATCTAAAGATCCGATTTTCTCAAATCGAAATCCGGTCTATTATCCGATATTCCGATACTTCAAAACCCAAGCAATGTACAGATGCCAAATTGCGGTGTAAACAAGAGAAAAAATCTTCAAACCATGACCCAGCCCAATTAGGGTGGCCCGCAATGCTGTGCCGGCCCAACTCGTATGGCCCATTCCGGCCCAACTCGTATGGCCCATTCTGGCCCAGATTAAATGGAATTTTACATAACATTTTAAAAAAAAATACCTTTCTACACGGGCACAGTTTGTGTCGGCTTCTAGAAATATACTGCTACCTGCTCTCCCACGCTGATTCGTGCAGGGCTCCCGCAAAATCAAATCCAAAATGCACGCGGCGGCGGCGGGATGGACGAAGAGGAGGTTGAGCAGATGGCGATCGAGGAGGAGATGGCCGAGCGCTACTCCGTCCCGGTGGAGATTTTCCGCGCTGCCGTGGCCGTCGACTGCGTCCGCGTCTCCAGCATCCGTGGGCTCGAGGAAGCCCGGCGGTTGGCCGCCGCCACCACCAACACCAACGCGGTAAACATCTACCTGATGCCGTATCTATCCCCCGAGGACTCGTTGCGGATTGCGCAGGAACTGGAGAAACCGGAGTGCTCGCGGCTACTAGTGTGCAATCCTAAGTTACTCACGTGCAAGGTGTCTGCCCTGGAGTCCATGAAAGCGGAAGCGAAAAGGGAGCCGATCGACAGCGAGCAAGAACACGACGGTGAGCACAGACTGCTCGTTGCCAAGTTCCGGCTTCACATGGAGAATCGACTCCTGATCGCGCACGCCCTGCGAGGTGTTTTTTTCCCGTTGTTTGTTTGGTTGTGATCAATGCAAGCACACAATTGCTCTCTCTCGGAATTGAAGCTGGATCATCGAACTCAACTCGATATGATTAGGGTTTTGTCATTTCCGTTTGCGATTCACGTCCTTGCGTTGGAGACGACGATCTGGGCATTGGCCTCCACCTCTTACTCCGGTGGCCGCGTAAGCCTAATCACAGAAGGCCGGAGGCCCAGATGCAGCAGCAGAGCGTGCACCTGTTGTGAACTTGTGATTGCGCCTGACTGGTTCGATTCGTTTGGTTCCTGCGTGCACAGGCAATACACTGCCGGCGCTCGCATTTCTGAAGAAACTCCATCCCCTTGTGTACGACACACTCCCCATGGACGACAGGAGGACAGGCGAGCTCGGGCAACAGGAGTTGCTGGAAATACTCCCCGACCTTCAAAATGAATACCCTTATTCTGCATCCGAAGAAAGCGACATTAATGAGCTAAATCAGGACCTCATATGCATTTTAGCAACACTGGACTGGCAGGATCAGCTCAAGGTGTCCGGAAGCCTAGAATTTAAAGGCATTCAATATAGAGAGCTCATGGAGGGAGCCTCCCTTCTAGGAGCAGCTGATTCAAGTATTTGCTTCTTCCTGTCTATTCTTTTTGTCATTTGAACAACTCATCTACCTATCTCTCGCCTTTTTTTGTCTTAATATGTTTCCACAGCAATGACTGCAAATGCTCTCAGAAGGCAGCTTAGCTCGCTCATGTCATCAATCGTATCAAAGGTATATAGTTTGCTTTACTTCATCTACAAAATTGCTGGTGTTATCAAGGGAAAAGAAAGTGTTCGACACTTTCTCGTATTGTTAGGGATTGTTGGGAAAGGATTTCTTCAACAGCAGACTAAATGATTACTCAATTCCTGCTACAAGAATCCTGATTAAAAGTTTCTGCGAAAGAGGCGATAAGTATATTAATCAGCTCACCGAACTATTGTATGCCCATTTTTCTATTATACTATTCCACGAGTTACACTCTTTTGATTTCGATTTCGATTTCATTTGCTGGAGATTCATTGTTGTGTGTCCAGAGAGGACACTCATGTGGACTATAGCAAAGTGTTGAACACTGCACAAGAATTTAACCAGCTTGCAACACTGTGAGTTTCTGTTTCGTCTATGTTAACTGTTTATTCCTCTTTCTTTTTGGCTTACTTCAAGATGATCCACCTTGCCGTAGAACCAAACAACGGTAGGAGCAATTATCTCTCGTTGCTCATCAGAGCGGGGCCTTTTCTATCTTCTTTGCCATTTCACGTGGTTTTGCCATCGTTTCCTTTGCTCTGCAATTTTTCTCTCTAAGTTGAGTGTTCCCCTATACCTGTTTTCTTACGTGGATTTTATATTTAATAACTGCTAGTGGCTAGTTTGGTAGTCGTGATGTTCAAATGATGTATTGGCTCCAGTGACTCTGTCCTGCAATGTTGCCATGTAAAACATGGTTGATTTCTTAGTTGACATGTGTTTTAATATTTCAGTGTTAGCGCTGAAAAAGTGATGGCCCTGTGCAAGCAATTCCGACAACTATGTGAAAAGAATGAAAACGTGGGGTTAGTATTTGGAAGCCAAGCATATTTGTTATCTATTATTACTTTTATCGAGGAATATGGTCAATGAGAAGTTATATTTTTCTTCTACGTTTTTGCTAATAGAGTTATTTTTCTTCAGCTGTCTTCAGATGTTAGTTTATATCAAAAATTAGTTTTCTGATGTTCGTCAAAAGTTTCAGATCATCACTGAGGTAAAGAAACAACCCGTATAGTTGTTTCGTTGATATTTCCATTGCTAAAGGATGGTGACAACTGAAAATAACAAATAGATTGATAATTCATTATAGTCTCTGTATACGATTGCCTCATGAATTAAATGGTAGCACATTTTGATACACAAAACATTGATAAGTACATCTTCCGACTCATAATTTAGTAACCTAGGATCGAATGAAACATTTCATGGTATAGCGAATCTAAACAGTGACACTGTCCAGATTCGTTGTACTGTGAAAGATTTTATTTGATCATAGTTTGCTATATTATGGGATGGAGGGAGTAGTTTTTACATCTCGTAGGAGTTTAGTTTACTACAGATCATTATAACCCATTACTTATGTCAACAATATGCATGGGCTAGATTTTTGTGGAAATTATGAATGCCTTTTTATTTGGATGATCCCACCATTCTTCTGTGACTGGAAAATGTGATGAGATGTATAAATCGGCATAGCTTGACAGTTTTAACCATGTAGCAGTCACAAAGAGTGGGTGGTTTGAGACACTAGGATTGTTTCGCAGATTAAAAGGTGAATATGTTGGAATGACAGAACTATTCTGAAGTAAATTATCTAGAGCTGAACTTTCATATAATACAGCATATATCACAATTCACAATCCTTCTTTTAATTATAAACTGCTGTGAATGATCAAATAGGTCATAATCTAACCTACTGACATAGTGAGATGATTATTTTAATGCAGTTACTGCAGCTGATTCGCCATTATGATTCAAAGTCTGACATAGGGACATGACTTGTGTAGATGAGTTCTTGCAGCTTCTTTGTGTTGGGCGACCTACCGATTTTGCCACCTCCCACCCCCTGTGCATACTCTTGTGCGATGGCTGCCACGTCCTCTTGTGCATTTGGAAATGTTTACCACGGAAAAGAAACACACAAAACTACAAAAGTGCTTACTCTGATATTTTAGTGTATACACCAAATTACATTGCCCGTGCCATTTTTTTTAAATGCATCCAACATGCCTTTTCACTAGTGCTGAGATGCTACTTACGTAGCTACATTACTCTGACCAATTTAGAAAATGAATCCATCACATCTGTCCACTTCTAAGATGCCTTTTATCCTTAATTTAATATTGCATTATTGAAGCTAACGTTCTTAGCTGAATATAATACTACGAAAGTCCTTTGATTTGTAAAAATGCCATAACAGTATATATGCAATATTAGAAACGCAAAACATTGCTTAAACAGAAAAAACTGCACAGTGCTTATACCAATGTAAGATGTTGGTTATCAGGGGGAAGAAAGAGAGAGAGAGAGAGGTGACTTTGCCGCTTCTGATTTTGGGAGAGGAAGATGTTGGAGGGAGATGGTGTTGCAACCAAAGGTCCCTTATAGTATAATACTGTTATATTTAATATATAAATTAAATATATATATCATCATATATCATATGATTAATTATCTATCGTTAATTAATTATTTTTATTGAACAGTTTAGAAAAATAAGTTGATTCCTAGCATTACTAGAAAAATTTAGTACCAAGAGACAAAGACCAAAATGCCCCCTCATTAATTAGAAAATAATATTGTTAGGAATATCTAAAGATAAAGAGTATTAAATAAATGGATAAAATTTCTCGTTTTGTCGACCAAGAATAAAGTCGACCGTAAAAATCAAGTTATTTTTGGAAGGTAGAAAATACTATTTTTTGGATTAATAAAATAAACGGGATAATGGGCTGTAGAAAACTGGTAGACAGACAGCCCAGCGTGAGTCGTAATTACTCCCTTCCCTACTCGCTTCGCCCTCCACTCCCTTCCCCTCTCCATCCCGGCCACCGGCGCCGCCGGCGTCCTGCTGCTTCCGCCGTATCCTCTCCGGTGAGCGCCCGTACGCACATCCTCTCTCTCTCTCACCTTTCTCTCTTTGCCTTAACCTTAGCTTCTCTTCTAGATCGGGAAGCTTATCTCTTTGCCCTAACCTCGGTACTAATAGCAGTTTGTTTCGGGGAAAATTTGGGGCTTCAACCCCAGGCTACGTCGCCTCCGCCGCTGGGATTAGCCTTTCCGCGAGTGAGCGGTGCTCGGCGGAGCCTTCGTGATGGCGGACACGAAGGCCGAAACTAGCGGCGGCGGCGGCGGCTCCGGCTCCTTCAGCGAGCAGGGGTTCATCGAGAAGCTCAACAAGCTCAACAACGCAGCAACTAAGATACAAAGTATCCTTTATACCGCTTGCTTCTTTAACTCTTGAAAAATTGTTAGCTCGTACCTTATCTTTCTAGTAGTATGCTAGATGAATATAACCCTAAATTGCAGGGTGGAAGTTTTGATTCATTTAGTATGCTAGATGAATAGGACCCTAAATTGCAATGCGGATGAGTGTTATTGACCTATGAAATCTCCTTGGCGTTCCATATATTAGTTCTTGCGCTGTTTGGTTGGTTAATGTCCACCTTCTTCTGTTCCAAACAGTGCCTGCACCTCGTGTTTAACCTATTGATGCATATGAGTGTAACTCTAGTGTGGACACTATTTCTGTAGCTTCTGGAGTTCTGGATCATTCCTTTGGGGAGTATTTTGATATATTGTTTTGTATTATAGATGTATGTGTATATATGGTTACAAGATTTGGATTTCTTATCAGCTTTATAGTGTATCAGCAATCAATTTTGTGTAACAAAATTTGTTTGATGTGTTCTTACTGTCAGTGCTTGCTTTTGTTTTTGTTTCTTGGCGCAAAATTAGATGTTTTCATTGTCTTCTGCGGATGATTATCTTTAGAAATTGATGACAGGAACTGCCAGGGCTTTGTGTTACAATGTAGTAGTAGTAGTATCTTCTGGGTTGTCTACTCATCTAGGTTTCTTGTTTATTGAAATATAATTGATATCCTGCTCAATTTTCAAATAAGTAAGCTGAACATTTCATATATCATTGCACTTTAATATGGAATAAAGTAAGTTATGTGGTTCTAAAGATCTTACTAGTTCCTTCTGGTTGCTGCTGTTAGAGTACCGGTACACTTATATTATTGTTATTTCTTGAACAATCTTTGTGGGATTGCTTTTCTGATGGTACCTATCTATTCTATGTTCAGATAGACCGTGGCAACATTCTATTGCACTGAGGTTGTATTTGCAAACGGCAAAACAACCAAACTTTTGTACTTTATGACCATTTGTGTTCATTTTGACTTTTGAGTCAGTTCATCAGTTAGGTCAGGGCATATCATACACATTTATCAAGGAAACAATTTACCTATTATATTTTTGGCATTTGAATAGGCTTGAAAATTGCATTCAGTTGATTCGATTTTGAGTAAATTTCAGAAGAAGTAGCACAATTCGCCCCTTCTGTGTAAATTTAGTGTTTCTGGGTTCGAAACTGCTTTGCTGTGTTAGTATGTTTCTTGCAAATGTGTTAAAAAGTTTTTACACATGGTTATGTTTTCAAATTTCAGCAGCATATTTTTCCCATTGCATTAAGATGATTGCCTGTTTTATTTCTTAATTCTTAATCAGCTCTTTCAAATTGGTGCATTTTTCACCGGAAGAGAGCCAAAAAGGTTGTTGATACATGGGAGAAGCAGTTTAATAAGGCAACAAAGGATAAAAAAATATCATTCCTGTATCTATCAAATGATATCCTGCAAAATAGCAAACGCAAGGGCGGAGAGTTTGTGAATGAATTCTGGAGGGTTCTTCCTGGATTACTGAAAGATTTGTATAACAATGGGGGAGACGATGTAAAGAAAGTGGTCGGAAGATTAGTAAGTTATTTTTATTTTTTGTTACATGCTTAATGGTTAATGTTTAGCAGTTCAGAAAGAGAAACCTCTTTTATTCTCTATAGTAGTGCTAGTGCTTTGTGCCTTACCCAAGAACACATGATAGATCTAAATGGTCACAGTGTCAGCACCATCAAATACTATAGTGACATTGGTTTAATGGTTTGCCACTAGCTTAATTGTATTAATATTTTAATGTTGTTCTACATTTTTGTCTGGATTCCTGATATTCTTTTGTGCTGGTGTCTTTCAAAGTTACAGTCATGTGAATGTTGATTTATGTCACATATGTGCACTAATTGTGATCTACAAGTCAATAAGTCATGTAAGAATTGAAACCAATTTTAAAAACGATTATGCTTTCTAGTTTGTAGCCTTGTTTCCATCTACTTGTAACTGTTATAGGTTTAATTAAAGCATCCTTTCCCAAAGGATCGTCAGACTAAGTAGTCAGCAGCTAGAAGCAGTAACCTAGAGTCTTAGACATCTCTTCCATTGGTATTCCCTAGGGCGTTTTCCTTTTTTTAATTTTAACACTGCATAGTGCATAAGGGTACCAATACATGCATATCATAATGCGCACTAATGGGACCTTACATTGCACTAAGACATTATTAATTTTGGAATAGCAGATGAGAACTGAGAATTTGCTTCATTGTTTTTATCACAACACCAAACTCCCAAAGGTAACAAAAAATCTACTCTTGTTAAAATTACAGATAGAGATTTGGGATGAGCGGAAGGTCTTTGGAACCCGTATTGAAAGTCTTAAAGAGGACATTCTTGGTGGCATCACACATACAATGGGTAACAACGGCAATAGTTTAAATCCAAGTTCTAATCCCTCTTCACTTTCCAAAGCTGCTCAGAAAGATTCTGGTATAACAATGAAAGTAAGTTGCCAGCTCTTGACTTGTGACAAAATTTTGTTTTCTTGTGCTGGGGATGGATTCACTATATTGGTATAAATTTGAGAGAGCTATGTTTCCTATTTGTCTCTTGATGTAGAAACTGGCTGTGGGTGGGATGCCTGAAAAGATTGTAACTGCATACCAATCTGTGCTTGATCGACATTTTGATGAAGACACAGCTTTAAACAAATGCAATAGTGCTATTAGTGTTTTGGAGAAGATGGATAAAAATGTAGATGATGCTTGTAACCAAGGTAAAGGATTTGTCTCGTGTGACTAATTCTGTTATGCCATGGACATCTGCAATTGAAGAGTGTATGACACTGTTTTTATGCCTTAATATGTTCTTGATTTGGCCTGTTTTGTTACTTTGTATCATGATTGTTACAGAGCTTTTTTACATCCAATTCGATCATGTACTTAAGCTATATGGAAGTCTGGAGCAAAAGGAAATTACAGGGTATTATCACTGATATGCTAGCCCCATATGGGCTCAAGAAAATGCTAGACTAAACCAACATCTTAATGCATAAAAGTGATCTAGCATTTTAGGCTCCGTTTGACATTGCAGTTGATTATGGTACTCTTGTTACAACTGCTTTTAGATGTTTCGGCGTTTGACAAATTGCTTTTTTTTTGTTGATTAATGGCGATGACATATTAGAAAGAAAACGACTTGTCATGGTTTTCAGCCCATGACACGAAATAACTATGATTGCCTGCATGCCCTAATGTATATCCTGATTATTGGTGCATTAACCATGGTATGTTAACATAATGTTTCTGTAGACAGAATTACAACTGCATCTAAAAAACTGCAGGTGAAGTTATTGTAACATGTCTTGTGCATATATTAAACGGAAGAAATCAATTTCTGGCATATCTTGTTTTACAAAATACAAATTACAAGTGGTGGTCTAGCATTCATATTCATTTTGGTAGAGCACATCCAGCCTAACATGTTATTTACTTATTTTGCATTGAGGTAGTGCCTCAAGCCCTCGATGGTGTCCACTATGTCATAATTATGGATCACCTGCTAATATAAAATTTGATTATATGTTTTGATGGGCTAGAGTGAAAAATACTGTTATGCAAAGTTTAATATTAAAAATGCTCCTTGACATGGAGTTTTGTGGTTACCTCTGACGATCTGAAAGCTTAACTTACCCTTGTCTTCTGTACTTACAAAGTTGGGAGATTGATATGGAAAGATGATGCCTTGGCACTATAATGCTTGCATTGCAATTCTTGATCAAAATAATTTAAAACGCACTTCTAATGGCTTTCTATCTCTCATAATAGGTATTCAGCCAGCATCATCATGGATTTCTGACCTTCAAGGCCAGGAAGCAATCCTGAAAGAGTGCATTGAGCAACTTGAAAGTGTTGACACAGCTAGGATAACCCTGATCAGTAAATTAAAAGAAGCCCTCACTGAACAGGTCTTGGCTTCTTGCCCCTTCTATATCATCATCAGAATGTTCTACCTCTATGGCAAATTATTACAATTGACAAATTCTTATGTTTTTTCATTATTGTATAACAGGAAGCAAAGTCGGACCTTCTTCGCAATCAGTTGCATGTAAGGATTATTCTTTTGTATGTGCTTGTTATTGTCCTTGTTATTATTTGATCTTCCACTGCAGAATCACAGCCAAGATCATTCTATTTATTATTATTTTGTTGTTATTGCCCAATTAAAAAGAATGTTAGGTTAAACTGCATGATTATGTCAATCATTTCATGGATCCATAAGCATCCATATTACAATGTCTTCTTACTTTGAGCCTTTCATTTTTTCCATGCCACAAAGTTCTAGAATCTTGCCACAGTCTAAGATGCCCCATGAGTCCACAAGACCACGGCAAAGCACAACCAGAGTTTCACTTTGTCAAGGGTCCATTCATGAAATTATGTCAATATGTCTACATTTTCAGGATGAATAGTTTGAGGAAAGAAAGAAATGGACATGTATACACATGCAGATGCTCATAAGGAAAGAAAAACTTCTAATATGTATTTATTACTTAAAAATCTCTAATATGGATAGCTGCTGAATCTGTAGCATGATTCAGCTTTATGATGGAAGGCATTAGATCAACTATGGTCTGCTTGGGCCATTCAGCACAGATGATGGCTGACTGATATAGCATCCCATTTCAAGCACAAACCTGCCTCTTACCAGCTACCATTGCCACCCTGAGGCTTTGTCTAGATAACAAGGCAAGGCAACAAGCCATTTCCTACTTAGAGCTTCCCTGTTCCAACTTAAGTTTGTTTATATATGGCATGCCCTTCTCTTTATCTGTTCAAAGAGAAATACTATCACATGGTCCAGCATCTTGGGAGGTTTGATCCATCTCTACAGCATCAGCCAAGGTGGTCCTTGCAATCTTGCATTGCTGTGTTCAATGGGTATGTTCTAATAAAAAAGATGCGCCACTGAATCACTGATGTACCGATGCATATGTATTTTGTTGATCACAGGTTCTTAGTAGCTAAAGTGCTAAATGCTTGGTCCAAACATATGCCATCTCAGCTTAAGTTGGAATTTTTCAAACACATATATGCTCCTTGTATGTAGTATCCATCTCTGCTGACTTTCTTTAGCATTGTTATCTGCCATCTCAGTTGCGAACAGAGCATCTTTCCTGGCACTGTAGGGGTGTTTTAGACTTTTAGAAGTTATTCGAGAAATTAGTAGATTAATCTTTGGCTAATCTCTGATTTAACTGACAACAGGTTGCTGGAGCAAAGATTGCACGTGCCATGCAACTCAGACAACGACTTGGTGGTGTCCTCAACAATGGTGCAGGATCTAGTTCTAGTCCACTGATGGTTACACTTCCACCAGGACAAACAGCTGCCATGATGCTCAATTCAGCAACCAGGCCAATGTTTCCCCAGTTTCCTGCCACTTCCAGTGCTGTTGGTGATTATCCCAAAAAAACTGCTGCAGCAATGGCAGATAAGCTTGCATCTTTGTCAGCTCCTGAACAGGTGCTGTCCTCCATTTTCTCATCCCTTGCTGCTGAAGCTGCTTCAAGGAATGGTGGTTCATCTACTGGAGAGCTGTCTGCAGGACCTCCAGGCTTTGAGACCAAAAAGAAGCCTAGGCTTGAGAATCCCATTCATGGTGGTGACATCGGTGCTCCTCCCTTTTTTGGGCAAGTGCCACAGGTGCTACCACAGATTGTAGCGACACCTACTACTCTTGGAGGCACACAACCACCAGTACAGTCAAGCGCACCTGGTTCATTTCCACCACCTCCACCTCCATTATCACTTCTGCCACAATTTGGCCAAAGTTCTGGAGGGATGTTTGGAATGGGATCTTTTGGCATGGTGAGCGGCTCTGTGCCACCTCCACCTCCACTGCCCAACATCATGTCAGCAGGTTTTCCTAGACCAGGTGGGCCGCCGCCTCCGCCTCTGCTTACACAATCTCAGAACCAGATCCAGCCCCAGCCCCAGCTGCAGCAGCAGTCTCCACAGGCACCGCAGCAATCACCAACCTCAACTGGATTTTTTCAAACATCAAGTGCTGGGTTCTTCCCTCCAGTGCAGGCTCAGCAATCTCCATCTGTCCATCGGCAATGATGGTTCCACAACAATTCTCGGGTTATGAAGGAAGCACCTTGTGCTAACTTTGTATATTAAACAATAATCCCCGAGGATTGATCTCATAGTTGGCAGGTCCTGCGTGAAGCAGGATTAATGCTCATGAATTGGGAGATCTGTAGGATAGGTTTGCAGCTTATGTGATGTATAACTGTTCCTTTTGGTCTGAGGAGTTTGTTTAGCTCTTCTTGAACATGTGAAGTAGTTAGACTTCTCTCTCTTTTTTGCATAGCCTAATCTTATTAGTCCTGAGGCAAACAAACGTTGGCATTTCATTTGTTAGTTAAGAGCTCCCCAAAATGAAAGAAACATTTTTTGGGCTGCTCAATTTTAGAACTTACCAGTGGCATTGTTATAGAGGCCATAGTCCCATAGGTCCTTATGTGAAGCTGCGAGCGGCTAATATCTTTCATGTTTTATTTGTTCATTTATTTATTTGCCAAACTGCTTGCTATGAAAATCTGCTATTTTTGCTTAAACGATTCCTTCCGATTATGTGGTGATGCTGTCAGCTGAGAGTAAGGGATGATAATTCTGGTGAGGTGAAGTCTATAAATCACTGCATTGCGAGTAAAACACGTCATTGAGGCAAGGTAATTTTGCCATAATCATCAACCAAACCTCCCTTACCTTGCTCCGGTAAAAGTAATTTCCTGGTATTAGTTATATATTTGCTGGTTAACTCTGGCTCTCAACATAGCAAGTTTTAAGCCTAGTAAAGAAAGAGGAAGGATTCATTTCTTAAAAGTTTATAATTGGCTGGGTGAGGAATACAATAAGTTGAAGGACATTTGAGACACTCTATAAATAAATACAAAACTAATATCTAAAAGCTAGAAAACATACCTCAGCTGTTTCCGAAGATTCTTAAGCTCTTCAAAAAGGACCATAGTTGATCTCCATGATCTCTTGCAAACATGTTCTTGTTTGTCACATAGTTGATTGCTGCATTCACTTACGCGGAATTATTCCCAGATTTGTGTTTGGTTACACTACTTTGTTGAACAAATCTTGAGCAGATATGTTGATTTGTGTGATATATGCACACAGATTTTGGACAAATTTCTTTCACACATACGTCTGTCCTCAATGCCTAGCTGACAGGTGGGCCATATGTCGAGGATGAAGATTGGGCCCACCTGTCATCCCCGTATGTGTGAAAGAAATTTGGAACTAGCACAGGCGCTGTATTTCAAACCTGGAAACCCTCCCCTCACCTCGGCCGGCGGCGGGCCGGCAGTCGGATCCACCACCCATGGCCGCGGTCGCCGAGCAGCAGTGCAGCCGCAGCGGCGACAAGGAGAAGGACCTTCTGTCGGCAGTGGTCGGCGACATCCGCTTCTACGCCGGGTCCGACCCCCTCCGTCCATGGCTCCGGTACTACCCTTGTCCCGCCCTCAGTCGCTATGCGCACCACTTCTCGCTTCACCTTGCCTGATCTATCGATTCTTCCGCTAGGGGGATGCGGAAGATGGAGGCGGCGCTGCGGGCGAAGCTGCCCAGGTTCCTGCAGAAGTGCGCGCAGGAGTTCCTGGACGACGCCCGCTTCCGCGACGATCCCCGCTACCTTCGCGTATGGATCCAGCTGGTGAGCCGCCTCCTTATCCTCTCTACTGGTAGTGATAACTTCATGTGGATTTCATTTCATCGGGGATCTATTAGGATGAGCCGACCTCCATCTGCTGCAGCTCCACGCTAAAATCAATTGGTTTGGGGCTCCATTTTTGCCCAGTGGCACCTTGATTCTGACATACTTTGATCGCGATTCCAACCTGATGTCCTCATTTCATCCTACTGTTTGTTTCCTCATAGGATCATTGCTGATACTATATTAGCTTTGCTAAAATGGTTCATTGGTTCCCCTCTAAGAAAAAATCCTGAGTATTTTCTTGGACTGAAAGGTCCTTTTGTGATCTTTCCATTTTCTTAATGGCGTAGATGGACTATGTGAAGGATGCAAAGCCATTGCTTAAGAAGATGGAAAAGAACAGAATAGGCCTTAAGAGAGCTGCCTTTTATATGGCTTACGCACTGCATTATGAGAAGCACAAGAGTTTTGAGGACGCTGAGAAGATGTACCACTTGGGAACACAGAAGTAAGATTTTACTGCCATTGTTGTGTTGCTCATACCGTTTTTGCTCCTACATTTTTTTGTGCTTGCTTAAAGTTCACGTACATATGTACTTTAATCATTTGTGGATGGATGAATCTCAACAATTAGTTGAAGTGTGCAACAGTACAGTTTAGCATCTAATCACGCTGGATAATTAAGGCTGTTTGATTGAATGCAACTTCTTGTCCTTGAATCACAAATCCTTGGAATTGGATCATAACTTGCAAGTGAAACTTCATGTCAAAATATATCGCAATGTGTAGATCCTTGCAAATTAAAGCTATGTACTTACCGAAATGTTCAATAGCTTTGCGGAGCCTATTGCAGAGTTGCAGAAAGCACATGAACAATTTGTTCAGCGCATGGAACTATACAAGAGGAGGAAATATAAAGTGCTGCGTGAAGGAATGGCTAGCAAGGTTGGGTCAATTTCTACATCTACGAACCAATTGGAAGGTACATGTAGGTGAAAAAACAATAATATTGCTTATGCCAAGTTTCGCTGTATTCAAATCTTATTGATCTACATTTTCTTGAGAAAAATTGTGAAAAAAATCTTCTTGACAGCACATTAACTATCACTATTGAAGATCCTTATTTTCAATGCTGCTTTTGCATATTTGTTTGATGTGTGAATGGAGTGGTAGTTGATGATGGAATATTTTGCAGGTGAAAGCAAAAGTTGTACAGAACCGAGGTCCAATTCAATGCAAAAATCAGGAAACGTTTCTAATATCCCGTTAGGTTTTCAACATCACTTAGGATGTACACTATCCGGAGGAACCTCAGGAGATAAAAAGAGTTCAGCTCGCTGTAATGGTGATGATACTGTAGTTGTAAGGTTCGTAGGCTCTGCATTGGTTGAGAAGACAGAAATAGAAGATGCGTGCCATCATGGCCTTGTTGAGCCCACTATAAACACTAAGGAGGCTATGGATGCTATCAGTAGCATGTTTCTGGAGCCACTAGAACCAGAGACAAGGCTCAAGCGGTGCTCAAATCGTGGTAAACCATGTTTTAATCAGCAAACAAGTGCATTCGAGATCTTTGTCGATGAAGATGAACCCAGCAGGTTCCAGGACAAGAACATGAAGCAGGATGATCCAAAGTTAAGTCAGCAGTCAAGCACATTTGAGATCTTTGTCAATGAGGATGATCCTAACTGCAACAACCAAAAAATAGCACAGCACATGAATTTTAATAAGGAAAACACAAAGGTAAGTCAGAAAACAAGTGGATCTGAAATCTTTGTTGATGAAAATGAACTTCATGGCATCAATGGTCATAATGCTATGTGCCAGAAGAGCACTAGATGTCTTCTGAAACCATTATGTGATTCATCAAGGCAGCAAGCCAAATTTGATTTCCAGAAACCATTCATGGGAGGGTTTGCAATATTGCCTGATGACGAAGACCAACTGTTTGAGAAAAATGGTGATGGTGTTAATATAAATTCTGGAACTGTGCAACTAACTCGTGATAAGGATACTTCACTCTGTTCAGGACAAACTGAGTCAAAAATAAGATGTGATGGCTTCCATCCTGCAATATCTGGACTTCGAGAAGACACGGTCATTCATAGGTTTGTTGGATCAGCTGTTGTTGATGAGCCTAAAGTGGAAAATGCATGCCACCATGGGTTGGTTGAACCAACTATCAATTTAAAGGAGGCTATGAATGATATAAACAACATGTTTGGGAGACCACTGAACTTCAAAGGTGAGAAACCTAAAAACAAGAAAACCATTGGACTGTCAGAGAGAAAAGCAGCTCCGCTTAGTGGTTTCTCCATATTAGCTGATGATGACCCAGAAGAAAACCCTTCTGCCAAAGTTAAACAAAGCGATTCTTGCAAATTTGGGTCTCAAAGTGATCTCTTTGAGCCCACTGTTATTACCCGTGATGTGATGGCAGAGATCAATGATATGTTTGGGATGCCACTGGACTTCCAAGGCACGTGCTTAGAGGGAACTGAATAGCTCAACAGAAGAGTTTTCCTTTGCCCTTTCACTCTTGCCTTAGGAGTCTGGTTCTGAGATGCCAGAATATGCAATGAAGTATGTTGGTCATGTCTTGCTGATATGAAGAGCTTGGGATTTTGTTGATTCTGCATAGGTGGTGTGTCTAATGATTATTTGCTGAAGCTGCAAGAATCGGGCTGAGCAAGCTGCTGCAGTGGGGAGCCAAGTTACTTGAGCAAGCTGCAGATCAAGTTAAGTGGTCTTTTTTTGTCAGGCTGCTGGTTCTTTGCCACTTGACCCCTGGGGCCTGGGGGTGGTTCAAATCAGATGTTAGCTTCTCTGGTTGTGGCCTGAGGCTTCTGATGTTTACACTGACCATTTTTGATAATGGAAATGGGAGTGAGCTCACCTCTCTCACAAAAAAAATGTTTCCAACCGATTGACATGTATGGACCTGATTCACAGACCAACAAGCACACACCTGGGCTGCATCGTAATGATCCATCGGCCAGCAGAAATGAACAGTTGATCTAGTGAGAAAGCACAGCTCTAGATTGGTGAACATGGAATCATATAAATCAGCCCACCTCCAATTTGTTTGATTCTTGCTGCTTCTACCAACCTGCTGGCTAGAAATAAAATAACAATCACCTGACGACCAAACATTTCTCATGAAGAGAAGCGATGTTCTGTACACCAACTTTTCATATTTACTTGTTAGTGCTGCTGCATTTGTATCTGTCACAGGTACAGGTGAATACCAGTACTGCACAGTATGTGCATGTACGAATATTATATTAAAGCTAGCCCTGAGCCCCTGGTTCATGCATGATCGATGGAGAGTACACTGCAATTTATGAATGAAGACTGGAGGAAGATAGCGAAAGAAAAAATCTTCTCACATCCAAACACAAAGAACTGAAGAAATCTTAATGACGAATGGCATTTTTCATAGGAGAGATCGAGGTGGCAAATTCTCTAATTTATGGCGTTTGCATTTGCAGCTGTACTACAATAATTTTGCATGTATAATTAAGATGGCATTGACATGATTTTTCCTCTCTTTATCATGGCAAAAATACCGATGAAATACCGGCCGTGTAAATTTGACAAAAACAAATAACCTAAATATATATACTTAATGAGCACACAAACAGACCCTTTTAAGTTAGTTTATACCTTATGATAAAATGGTAAGCTAACTCATCTAGGCTCTTCAAGGTAATTAAGCTTCTAGGCCTACAAAAGAGAAAACAAAACGTGCAAGTTGTGTATTTTTGACACAATTGTGTCATGTCGATTAACAAGATTAATTGGGTATGCAACTCTTTGCCAACCATTTAATACTCTGTTCCCAAACAATGATCCTGTTCATATAGAACACCACATGTACAAATCATAAATACGTATTTAAGCCGTGAGTCCTTTTCTCTCCATCGTCTAAGCATTGCTCAGTACAGACTCGCTGTTACTAACTCGTTGCCAAGAGATATGAATTGGGTGTACAAATCAATTTGCTACGTGCTAGTGCATATAATAAACAATTCAGAAATACATGTTTTTCAATTCCTGGAATTTGTACGTCTGAATTCGAAAAATCGTTTTTTTTCGGTAATTTAGACTTCACATTTACCAAAACAGTTGACAAAGAGCCTAAATCATATTTCTTACTTAATTTCTCTGATTTTTTATATAGACCGTTTTGGATGTGTGCATAAGAATTAAAAAATAACTTAAATAGCGTTGTTGCTCCTTATTTATTCTGCTTTAGAAAAAATATGTAAGAACAAAATAAAAGGCAACTAGAAGTTCTAAAATAAATTATATTTGAAAAAAAGTTGAGAAGACTAAAACGACTAAGCATATGTTAATAATTTCAAATTTTCAAAGTAATAATCATAAAGTAAAAAACATAACAAATTTATTTTTGTGATGTGGAATATATGTTTGAATTATCCAAAATCAAGTTGAGAACGGAGGGAGTGGATATAGAGCATATCATAAATTGTTTCACGAGTGTGTGAAATGCCTTGAGAATGGAGTCATCGACGAGTGGCTTGCATGCGGACGTCACCAAGCAGCAGCAGCAGTACAGCTTGTAGCTTCTTGTTATTGTTATATAGATGAGATACAGTCTTGCTCAAAGGTCAATGTCACTGATTCATGTGACGATCGATGTTGTTGTTGACAGAAAGAGAAAGCATGCATGCATATAGAATTATAGATAGATAGATAGATAGATAGATCATTGGCCAGCTGCAGCTGACTGATCAGTGGCTAGAAAGTGAAAGTAAATCATCACAAAAGTTGGCGTCAGAGCTCGATAGCAAGTGAAAAGGAGCTCACTCCATCCAAACCCTATATAAGCACTATACACTGCAAGCACACGCTTCGGCAGAAGCCTACACTGCACTGTCGGAAGCTGAGGCAGCAGCTGATCAAGGTTAGGGAGCAGCAGTGATGGGTCGGCCGCCGTGCTGCGACAAGGTTGGGATCAAGAAGGGGCCATGGACGCCGGAGGAGGACGTCGTCCTCGTCTCCTACATCCAGGAGAACGGCCCCGGCAACTGGAGGTCCGTGCCGATCAACACAGGTATGCATGCATGCAGTCGATCGATCAAACTCTTCAGCTGTTGCTTTGATCAATCTGCATGGCATCACGCAGACAGATCGATGATGCTGCTGCATGCAGGGCTGATGCGGTGCAGCAAGAGCTGCCGGCTCCGGTGGACGAACTACCTGCGGCCGGGGATAAAGCGGGGCAACTTCACGGCGCACGAGGAGGGGATCATCGTCCACCTCCAGTCGCTGCTTGGCAACCGGTGGGCCGCCATCGCCTCCTACCTCCCGCAGCGCACCGACAACGACATCAAGAACTACTGGAACACCCACCTCAAGAAGAAGCTCGCTGCTGCCAATTCCAGCTCCAGCTCTTCCATCTCCAAGCGCCACGCTATCTTCGCCGACGACTCCACCACCGTCGTCTCCTCCGGCGCCAGTAAGCCACCGGAGGTCACACAGATGGCCATCGCCAGGCGCTCCCCCTTCGCCGACTGCCCCTCCTCCTACGCCTCCAGCATGAACAACATATCCAAGCTGCTCGACGGCTTCATGATGAAGACCACCTCCCCGTTGCCGCCGCCGCCGCCGCCGTACGGTGACGCCACCTACGACGTCAAGCCCGCCATCGAGGTCGCCAACCCCTTGACGTCCTTCGACCGCATGTCCGGCACCGGCGGCGACCTGGCCTTCTATGACGTCCATCCATATCAGCAGCAGCCAGCGTCGTTGTCGTTCATGGAGCACGGCGGCTACGTCGACGAGAGCAAGCAGCTGAATCAGGCGCCGCTGCTGTCGTCGATCGAGGACTGGCTGTTCGACGAGGCGGCGGCGGAGCAGGTCGCCGACCTCATGGACCTGTCCGACGGCTGCTGCTTCGTCCCAATGATGTTTTAATTAGCTGCATGCGGCCCATTCAGAGAAACACTGTCACATTCGATATTACACATATATACTGCACATCAATAATTAATCAATATATATTAATTAGCTATATATATATATATATATATATATATATATATATACAGATCTAGATCAAATATTATTGTTCTTAATATATAATATAGCAACATGAATTGACAGGTGTGACAATAAGCTCAGTAAACAGGCAAAATTCAGGATTTGCCACTTCAATGTTTCTATGACATGATGTGGGTCATGATCCCACATATCATCGACACATAAATCACAAATCCTGAATTTCAACTGTTCAAAGAGAGGGATGTAACTCATTAAAGTTATTCGTTCATTCTTTTTCTGAAAGAATTAAGCTCCTGTATACCATCACAAATACCCTTAATCATGAAAGTAATACAGACATGTACAGCTTCCTACTGTTTACAACCATGTGAAAGGCCTGCAATGGCCACCACCATCCCAAAGAGCTGAAACATGGAATTTATGTCCGTTGTTATCCATCATTCCTTCTTAGATTTTCGCTGTCCATAACTTCAGCAATTTTGGATGGTATTGGGCAAATGCAGTTCTTTTGCAATATAATGGTATTGGCCACTACAATTCTTTGCAATAGCATCAGTCTGATTTTTTCCTTCTTCTGTTCTATATGTATTGAGGTGATTCATCATCATACTCACCTATTCAGTGCACAATTGTACAGAGTATAGAACTAAGAAATGACTGAATTTGTTTGCATGGCCTGTGCATTAATGACTTATTGGGGGCACTGTTTCTTGTCATGTACTAGTACAGGCTTATAAATGCAGATGATACACTGCATTTTATTACAAAGAAGCTGCGGAGAGAGGAAGCTAAGCGCCCTCCCTTACCTGTCCCAACTGTGTAGATGGTCCACGATCACATTCAGTGCCAAAAAAAAAAGTTGGATGCTGCCCCAACTCCCTTTTCAATTTAGTGCAGAAATAAACAGTGCCCTGATCTTTTCGTTTAAATGCTGTATCCAATCTACCCTCCAAGATATTAAAATTGCACCAGTTCTAGGGCAATTGAGCAAGTCCCTCTCTATGAAATATATGCATGAATATTTTTGCAAAGATGCTTCAGAAACTTACGTTGATGGTGCATATATAGCTGTTGTAGGTAGTCGTCAGCTGCAGGGCAGCACAGAAAATGCAGAGTTAGCATATTAAACATCAAAGAAAACTCAGGTAAATAGTGGTCAATGGCCAGGAAAGTGAGTTATTATTCCTGATTAAGCTTAAGCTGATGAAGTCTCAAGGTTTCCTAATTAGCCTGGTACAGCAGCCATGTGTTTCATATCAGGTCAGGCTGGACCAGCTGGAGTGAGCCCGACCAGGTTAGATTTTTCCTGGCCCTAACCCTAAATCCATCCATCCATGGTCCATAGAGTTCTTCAACATTCTTCAACAAATGCATGACTTCAATCTTCTGTCCTGCCCGGAAAGAGAAGCATTATGATAAGCCGTACCAGTTTAGAAAGAACAATACTCTCTACGTCTGCACACACTCAAGTGATTCAAGTGATTAAGTCTACTAATTTAAAACACGTTCTGGAATCCTGGAAGCAGCTAGATTTAATTTCGTCTATATGTTCTGTGTTGAATTGTTGATAGGCTTGGCCAAAATTACTGTGCGTTCAACTCATCCCTTTAAAATAATCTCCTCGGACGAAAGAAAACAAATTTAAGCTTAAAATTAGAAACTAGAACAAGGAGGGAAACAGCTGTTCTTCACGACATGATAAGCTAATGGAAGTATACATCTCAATCTCGATGTAGCCATCAAAGTACACACCCTGGACCAAGGCAGTACAAATATGGGTCACGAGTAATTTAAGAGAGAGCCAGTGGAGTGTACCACGACAACAAATCGGCAGATACAAATTTAAGTATGAAAGGTCGATTTGTGTTACCTCCGTGGACTACACAGACGAGCTCAATTCACTCTTCCAGCTCCTGCCCTGCAGCCACATAGTACGTGTTTAAACATCTGTATTTTGTAACTGAGGTAAATTGGACTTTCAGTTCTCAAAATGGAGCTAGCACTACTATGAACAAAATCCAGTCTGAAAAAAAAAACAAGAGATGGTGTGAACATCACTCAGGCCAGTGGCAGTCACCAACTAATAGCATAGCAGTCTAACTGTCTAAGTGTCTAAACTACAAAGCTATAACTCAAAGTTGTTTGTTGACACTAACAGCAAAAACAGTCTTCATGTATAACTAGAGAAAAGACTAGTTCTTGATATGCCCAAGTGCACATTCTGTACTACTTTGCCAATTGACAGACATAAGTTGCCATCATCTTTCTCTCAGTTTAAAGGCACATACCTCAAAGTAGAACTGTGTTGACACCAACTGGAGTACTGGACCCTTGCTGGTAGGTATCCTGATGGGCAAGTATACACAACATATGAAAGGGACACATACAGATACAGTGTGTAAGGATAATGTCGTCCTCAAGTATTCAGTTGATCTTTAATAGACAGGTGACATAAAAATAGAAGATCTAACAACCCAAATAAAACATTTTCCAATCCAGTTTTACAGCATGGATTTATCACTCGCAAAGTGAATTGTATTAATATCTACTCAACCTGAAGAACCGAAAACAAAAATGAGCATGGGGCTGAATAGCTTTTTTTGATGTGCATCAAGTAAATGGTGACATGCGAGCTCCTGGCATTTTTTTTACAACCACATAATGACACAAATACTTACCACATCACGATTTAAAACTAAAACAAGCTGCTTATCTGTGGATGAAATAGCAGAGTGTTTTTCTGCTCTATTAATACAGAAGGCAAAGTCTGTTGCCTTCTTTTCAAAACAAAAACAAAAAAACTGCAGAGTAGTTCTTGCATAGTTACTTAAGACATTAAAATCACCTGCAGACCTGCTTAATTACTCAATAACTATTCCTCTGCTAAGAATCTCACTATGTTTAGTGGTCAAAATAACTCTGAATACAAATAAAATAATCAACCATTAATTTTATAGGTAGGCAGGCAGTTTTAATTCAGTGTCTACTTAAAGGTGGTCTGTACAGAAGAAACATTGCACAGGACCAGAGGCACATAAAGTGTGACAACTTAATTTGAGATTGTTAAATAGATACATATTACTCATCTAAAGAGTAGATACATTTGCCAGAAACCTGTAAAAGTGGTACTGATGTACCAATTTTCCATTTTGCAGGGCTGGTTAGTTAAAACTACTGAGTGCCACCATCAAATGTTTGATACATCTTCCATAGTCGAAACTATTCGTTTTTTCAAAAAGAAGATATATGACCAGGAATCCAATAATCCATGAGAGATTTTAAAAATAGAGTATTTAGCTATGAGCATTTTCAGAGAAGAAGTCATCTAGCCATTGAAAAATAAAATTGAAAACAATCTTGCGAATTTTAAGTGGTGTGAAATGTACTACATTGCAAGACAATATATTATGCTTTTTTATTGAAGACTTGACAGAAGAGATAACTTGTGCTATTAGCCTATTATTCAAAAGATTGTTGCAGCAAGGCACTGCTTCGATTTGTTCATATTTTAGTTGACATGGAAGGACAAACATACAGGCATACAGCATAATCATCACACATAGTTAGTAGCTTACCTCCCAACTACTAACCAGACTAGCACCACAAGGACCACCTCAACAAGCCAATCTTTTGCTACTGAGCAAGAACACCGTAGCTACTGTATTCAGTCAAGACTTGCAATCCTGTATTGCCACCTTATTGTTGTGATAATATGATG
Organism: Zizania latifolia; assembly: GCA_000418225.1. NCBI lineage: Eukaryota > Viridiplantae > Streptophyta > Magnoliopsida > Poales > Poaceae > Zizania > Zizania latifolia. The sequence goes on from KE372671.1 coordinate 340,784, forward strand.
TGCGCCATTCTTTTCAAAACAATTGTTATCATGCTTAGAAGTAATACTTCTTTAATTTAATAACTAAAAAGAGCTAGAGGCCTCACTGTCAGCACTTTCTGATGTTACATCTTGCTTATATACCCCTTTTTCAAGAACCCACATGTTGCTAATATACCTTGCAATGGTTGCATGGAGTGTAATGCTTATGTCAGTAATCAATAATCATTTGGAGTTGCTGGATCAGTGGATCTTGTATCTATCTGTACAGGTGACAACAAACCGAAAGGATAAAGATACACAAGTTAAAGATGGCTATTCTCAGAAATAAATGGAGCTGCATCTGCTTTGACAGGCATGTTAGTATTGAGGACTACTAACCAAGACTAATCAATATTCAAAAGAGTATATGACACACTTGCTTACTTAACATTGGAATTTGGTAAAGCTAGTATAACATAGAACTGCAACGAAGTTGGATCTTTCTAATTACCTGGTTTACAGCAGTGATAACATGCTCTGTGCAGAACCATATCATATAGGCTATAACATGTCCAATACAATATGCTTCTGTTTGAGAAACATCGTTAGGTAAACCAACAACATATGTTTATATTATAAAGCAAAGACAAAATAATACCATCCTCATAACCTTACTTTGGTGCATCACATCATAGGCACAACTACATTTATTGGAGAATCATTCCATAACCAACTATGCACTGCAGATTTTCTCAACGGTGCACTATCAATAGGCCTGATATGCTCCAACAAATGTGTCAATGTCTTATTCCTATGCAAACAATGTTGATCCATTTGGCAAATCTAGAGTCATCTGCAAGTTGAAAACAAGACAGATAGCACTATCTACCTGTTGGAAACATTAATATGAATTGTTCATTTTAGGCTCATTAGTTGATTGAACATTCAGAGATAGGTACATCTATGACGAGTGACTGTCATTTGGTATATGGCACCTGAGTCAAAAAAGCTGTCAGGAACTGGTCAGTTAACATTGGTTCCCCGAGTCTCTACAACGTTGAGAGTTTGACAAACTGGAGCCAGGTATCCCTAGCTTCTATCTTGTGATGAACTCTCAAGAAAACACAATTTATTGTACAATACTCATTTTAGGGAATAACAAGAAATTCATAAGTTATCAACCCGTTGTTTTTTTCTCTAGAAGCCATCTGCTCCAGTTTTGGCGAACCATCAGCACCAATTCTGGATAGTTAAGAACAAAAGATGTAGCTATAAGGAGACAAGTCATAAGAGATTCAAAAAAGGTTAAGGTCATTCATTTAATCATTTTACAAGTAACTAAAAGAACCCAATTAGAAGCATTAGCACAAAGGACAAATTGGAATTTTCTAACTCAAAAAATAGAGGGCCATTTGAACAAATACAAGGAAATTTACTGCCATGAAGTCTTGACTAATCAATTGTTATTTTTCATTGTTTTCTTGTCATTGAAGACGGAAGTTGACTTCTGCTGTTGACTACATGAATTTCATGAACACTTTTGATGTGCAAGACTTCATGTGAAACGAACATCATATCCTCAAATCTTAGTGGAAGTTGTTACATCATCAGCTTAGTTATTCTTGAAGCATAAGATAACCAATGAGGTATCTTTTCTACAAAAGAAGATGAGGAGGAACGGTTATAATGTGGAATATCAAATTGTGCTGATATGATCATGCATACTTTTAGTAGCCTATGCCCCTGTCAAATCAATCAGATTTTAAAGGGAAACATCACCCTATTGATTCTGGTTGCAAAGAATTAGCATAGGACCACTGATTGGTTGCAATTCATACAGGAATAGAAGTATGAAATCAAGCAATCAATTTGCAGTTTGGTGATTGAGAACGACCAACTTAAGCTAAAGGAGAACAGCAGGTTCAAATCACATAAACAACCCTAAGCAAGGTTCATACACCAAGTTGAAAGTGGCTTTTTGATTGATGGAAACTAAACACAGATGCAAAGAACTCGTTTGAATTAACAGTTATCAATCAAAGTAATGCTATGTGATAGCTATCGTATAAGACATCCTTTTCTACAGAAAATACCAGTACAACTGATGGAGGACAAGAGTGGCAGTGCACAATACATTGTTGGATGTCATGTCATTCTCAAAACTTGAATTTGCCCAGGTGGCACCAAATTTAGTTAAAAGGATAGTCAACACCCCTCAGACCTTGATCAATGATCAATGGCCAGTGGGTCAGTTTAGATCAAAACTCAGGAACATATGAGCTATGCATGGGGGAAATTGGGGTGGCAACTCTATGAGCAAGTTTGGTTAAGGGAAGGAGGGAACTTTTGGAGAAAGGGAAGGAAATTGGGGTGGCAACTCTATGAGCAAGTTTGGTTAAGGGAAGGACTGAAGGAGGGAACTTTTGGAGAAAGGGAGTTTTGTCGATGCTCTGTAAATTTTCATGTTACTGACCTACTTTTTTTTGAGCAACTGTAACTGGCCTACTGATGCAAACGTAACAAAATGTTCATCGTTAATAGGAAACAAAAATCGAGCAGATAGATGGTTAGAAAAGAGAGGAAATAACAAACGGAGGATGTTGTGAGCATGGCTACCGGCAAGGTTTGCTGTGATGATGGCACCGTCGAGCTTCGTCGGCCACGTCAGCGAGGCCACAGACTCCTGCTGGAGGTAGTCCAAAGTGCTGAGCGACGGCAGCCTCGTCTGTCTCCCAGGAGCAGCAGCATCATAATTTGCAACATGCAAACCTAGTCTTCAGAGTCTGATTTGTAACCAATCACATAAAACATGTTCACAAATCACAAACATGAACCAGAAACACAAGAGTATCTCGATACCATAAATTTTACATGACAAATTGCAATAGAGAGAAAATCAGAACGTAACAAACCACATGCTTGAGTAAGAATGTATAAGAAAGAAGAGAATTTAAGCACAACTTTCGCTGCCACATATAACACAATTTTAGGGACTAGGCCCAGCTTTCAGATGGGCAGGAATTCTTGTTCAATTTCCCTGTATCCAAAGAGATTGGCATCAATCTCTGTCCAGCTGTGGGAGAAGAACAACTAACATTAATCAAAGATCTTGAGATGCAGAGTCACAAAAGTCTCATTGAACTGACAAGAACAGCTAACAGGAATCAAAGATCTTCAGATAGTCACAAAAGTCTCACTGAACTGGCAAAAACAGCTAATAGGAATCAAAGATCTTCTGATAGAGTGATAGTCACAAAAGTCTCACTGAACTGACCATTTTTCGTGTACGGAAAAAATAGTTAGTCATTTGACTAGTCAGTATCTCCATCCAGGTCTACAGTATAAAACTCCAACGTTGACAAGTACAAACTATAAAAAGAGAAAATGGCAATTTTTTCGTTTAGATTATCATGAAATGGTTCTCTGTTATATTTTATCTTTGCCATACTCATCATAGCACTGTGAAGCTGTAACAATTGATTTATAAATTATAATTCCTAATTTTCTATACGGTAACTATATGCTCATATTGGCACTAGCACACATTGGACCAAATAACCCAACTTGCATGTCTTGTAGATCTCTGAAGTCCCTTCTGAATTATGATTAATCACAAAACACATTGTTTATGCTGTTGCAAAAAAACTCAATTAATTACTTTAGCCACAAAATGACTTACATTTTGAAATAGCATGTTCTTCTGATAACATGAACAATATCAGACAACAAAGAGCAATAGACCGTCACATAAGGAAATGAAGTTATCTTTTTTGAGGAAGAAATGATTAGGATTTCTACCATGCTATGTTAGCTAATTTAACTTAATTATTCAAACAAAATAATATATTGCAGAACTCCTTGTATAGTTGTATGGCAATCAATTATGCAAGATTGTGATATCATTAATTATGTAAAACGGCACAAGATATAGCAGAAGTACTTGTATGACAATCAGAAGTGTCATGATATACAATGCTCAGGATAACTACACAATGTGTACTCTAGGTTTTCAATCATCAGCCCTAACAAATAAAAATCAAATGCTTAGATTTGCAGTTAAGATAAATGTACAACACAAGAACAAGTTAATATACTAGGAAAGTCACTTATCAGTTAATACACTTCAAGAATATCAACTGCAATGATACAGAATATAATACAACATTATTCTACAATAGAAACCACAAGCTTATGGAAATACAATACAAACATCAACTCCATTTTATCTAGTAAAGAAAGACAGCAAGCAAATTATACCTTGCCCCTTGTGTTAGAATCAGGTTTCTGTCTGAATCTATTGATGTGTCATTTACTAATGGATAAGTTACACTGAGGAAACAATCCTCCCTTCAGTAACACATAAAACACAGCCATTGAACAACTAAAAAATTGAAGATCATGTGGGCAGATGAGGAAAATAGAACATGTCATGTACTACCACTCCACCAGGCTTCAAACTCCTTTATTTCGACCAGAAATCAGGCCTCAAGCTCCCATCTTGTTTGGGACTGAAACGTATCATTAACGCTACACAAGGGCATTCCATCATAGATTCTCTGTTAACCGAATCATGAAAGAGCTGACAGCAACAATATCAAGAACAATCCATGATGACTCAAACATGTCATGGAAATAGTCTGCACCAATCTCCTCTGCAGCTGACCTAAATGCGTTACCAAAAGCGTTCCCCTTAACAGCCCCCAGCCTGGGCTTCCCACATACACCCACAACAAGCACTTTGTTAGGCTCCCTTGCTAAGCAAGCACAGATTAGTGGCTTCATCCTCGCACCCCGCTCTTTCAGTGCATCCATCAGGAAAAGGCAGAACTTGGTAAGAGCCTGAGGATGGCATAGCTTGTCCGTGTCCACTGGGTCATCAAGCTTCACCCACCGGAACTTCTTTGCACTCCGAATGAACCCGGTCTTGGTAATCGCCGAGCTTCCTTGCCTCAATATTGCCCTCTGTATCTCAATGGCAGATTGCATCCCTTTCCGCAGCTGATCCACATTGCTCAGCGACAATGCAGAGTATGCAACCCAGAACTGCTCAGCAGCTGATGACCCCTTGGGGTCCTTGGACTCAGCATTCAGTGATTCAAGCAAGGCTGTGACGCCATAGACAACATCCGCGGCAGAAACCTTGGAGCGGTACCCATGCACCCTCAAGAAGCTGCGGTAGTAGAACTCGGTGAGCCCATACTCGGGCAAGAACCGATCAAACTCGTCACGCATCTTCCGCTTGACCTCCATGCTCATGTATTGGAACCTCTTCTGGCAATCGGCTAGCGGGAACCCCATCCTCGCCAGAAGCAGCTTCAGCTTCTTAAGGCCATTGTCGCTCCAGGTTTTGAGCTTCGTCGCAACATACGACGAGCAGAGCATGGAGTCGAACAAACTCCACTCTCGCAGCAGCATCAGCCGCGGCTCGTCCTCATAGGCGATGCGGGAGGCCTCCGGCGCGCGGATCTTAGTGCCGTCTTTGAGCGTTACCACCGAGCCAACGCCGGAGGGATCGAGGTTGCCGGATCCGTTGATGTGCTGCTCGAGCTCCATGACGGCGGCCTGGTAGCGCTCGTTGGTGATGCGCTCGTGCACGAACTGGTCGGTGAGGGAGACGCAGGCGAGCCAGAGGAGCTCGTTGGTGTTCTTTCGCAGCGCGTGGGCGAGCTCGTACATGAGGCACCCGGACGGCTTCCCGTGGAAGGTGCCTAGCCGGTAGTACTCCCTCCGCAGCTTCCCGAACAGCCTCACCGGATCTCCGTCCGCCTCCGCGTCATCGGAGAGCCGTCTCCTC
>KE372671.1:355965-374613 GCA_000418225.1 Zizania latifolia
GAATCCATGTAGCTGCTGGTTCGTTATTAATTAAGATTTAAGCATCATCCATCTTGTAATCGAACAAGATGATCGATGCAGACTCGCAAGAGCAAATTAAGCACAACAGATATACAGGGGACCTGAATTTTCTTGGTTCCCCGGATACAATACTACAGAGGATTTTGGATCATGAAATGAAACTGTAGCCATCTTATCTTGATGTCTTATCTTAATTAAGTGATCGTTTTTAGGCGATTCTGCTATCTCAGCTAGCCACACTTGCTGGTTAAGCTCTACACACTAGACAGACATGAGTGACACATAATGGCAGAACATTAGTCAGCAGAATATGCTACTAGCTAGTAGTAGACTGACAGCCAACATGCTATGCACACTGTACTAGCAGATATCTCTCCACATCCCAATTTCAGGTATCCACTGTTTGCTACTGCGTGTCTCTTTCCTTTGCTCGTGCCAAACTGCCAATCGCTCACGTTTTCAATCACCATCTGTTCTTTCATACAATCACACGAACAGGGGAAAAAAAGGTGCCTGCAAGCAGAGAAATTGCCCAAGTTTTCCGAGAAAACGAGCGGCTGCAGTTTCAGAGGCCAACTCATCTCATCTCCTCATCCGCTGCTCAATCCATGCGCGTAATTAGAAAAGCAATGAAGGAAGCTGCCTGTTCGTTTCAAAGCCCCTCGCAATAAATATGTAAATTCGTTTCGCAGAAATTAAGAGAGTTTCCATCAACAACCAACGGATTGAGCCATCAAACATAACGGAGAGCATGTTTGTTTCAGTTTTTAACGACTGAAAATTCTTAAGCTAGCTAGTATGAGTAATTGAATAGTCTGAGCATCTAGCTGGTAAGAACCTGGAGAAGCTGGAAAATATGATTCTAGTTTATTTCTAGATTCTGCAGCTGATTCTCACAATCTGGGTCTAGAATCTAAACCATTTATTTCAGTTTTAAATTTTAGAAGTGGCTACATCAGCTAAAACAAACAGATCCGAAGTAGCCCGAAGCAACGACAATTCTTGGCCCAACATCTTCAAGATTTCGGGCCTACAAAAACAGGCCCATTTACAAAAAAATGTCAATTCAACGGCCCCACCTGTCAGTCAGTGAGAAATCGTATGGACCCCACCTGTCAGCTAAAGGCGGGCCTTTGAAATTCGAAAAGAAGCGACCCCCAAATCAATCGCGCTCTTCTCGCCGTCGTCCGGCATCGCGACGCGCCGCTCCTCCGGGCTCCGGCAGCCATGGCCACGGTCACGCCGGGGGTGCTGCTCAAGCTGCTGCAGGTGATGCACACCGACGACCGCGCCGCGGGCGACCACCGCTCCCCGGTGCTCCAGGTCACCGCCGTCGTGCCGGCCCTCACCGCCTCCGCCGCCGACTCCCTCTGGCCCTCCAACGGCTTCCTCCTCCAGCTCTCCGACGGCCTCCACTCCACCTACGTGCAGATCTCCTCCAGTGACGCTGACGCCCTCCTCTCCGCGCGCCCACAAGTCGTCGGACACCTCGTCCACCTCGATCGCCTCCGCTTCGCCCGCCCGGTCCCCCGCGCTGTCGGGATCCGCCCCGTGCCATCCTCTCGCGCCGTTGCCTTCGTCGGCAACCCGGAGCCGCTCGTCGCCCGCCCCGCCGCCTGCTCCCGTGGCTACCTTATCCAGCCTGCATCCCATTCCGACGCGCCGCCGCCGCTCATGCCATCCAATTCCGGCAATGCAGCACAGTCTGATGCAACGGATGCCATCAGGAGTATGGTTGTTGCTCCCAGTAACGTCACCGAGGCCGCGCCTCCGCCGGCCAGTTCGTCCGGGAAGCGGCGGTTTTCGTCTCCGGCGCCATCCAAGCAGCGAGATCCGTCGTCTTCGCTAAAGGGAGCGTCTGTGTCACGGGCATCGTCGCCCTCGACGAAGGGCGCCTCCCGAGCGTCGTCACCTGCAGTCAGGGGCGCGTCCAGGGCATCGTCGCCGGCGCCGTCCAAATGCGTGGTGCCCAGCCTTGTTGCTGCCAAGGAGGAGAACCGTTGTGCAGGGAAGGAGCCGGCGATTGTCGTGCCGTCAAGGTATAGGCAGCCGTCACCGGTAAGAGGGAGGAGAGGAGGGGCGTCGCCGGCTCCCGGAGGGAGGCGCGCGTCACTGTCGCCTGGATCGCGGCGGCTGTCCGGGGATGGTAGCAACAAGAAGAAGGTCGGGGTGTTGGTGGCTGGCATCTCCAAAATGACAGATTTCACGAACGGGTCGGCCATTAAGCCGGGGAGGAAGAGCTGGGACGATTCCTCAATGGCCCTTTCAGTGGCAGCGTCAGGCTCTGTGCTGAAATCCAAGGCCAAAGTGGATACGGATACTGCTCTGAGGACTCAGGTCAGGATCATGTTACATTTGTGTTATTACAATTGTAGTCGTATAATTGTGCTCGCTAGGCTGGTATTGGTATGTACTTGTACATGCACTGCACACTGATCTTGTTCATCCAGGAGACCCTAGGGAGCTTAATTTGGTCTGATGCAGATGCGAATCGTTTTATTAGCCAATAAGATTATCACTTGAATAGTGGTAACTAATTCAATTCCAGGAGTTAGGTTTAGAAGCATGTTAAGAAGTTGGAATCGACTAGAACAATCGCATATTCGCATGTGCAAATTTGAAATTTGGCCATGAATGGAAGTAGTGCCAGATGCTTGGTCAGTTATGGTTATTTTCTTATCGCCTACAATAAAACGAGTATCTTTTTTCTTATTGCCTATGGTAAAAAGAGTTTTTTTGTATATCCCCAAAAAATTATCACGTTAATCAGGGAAGAAAAGAAAATTCTAGACTGTCAATTGTTCAGTGGGTCCAAATTACAACAGTACAGACTGATTGCATACATATTATAGCACCACAAAAGCTGTACAAGAAACATGAGTGTATTTTTAGAAGAAATATATGAGTTGATTACACCTAGCTCTATGCCATTGTGATGGAAACTGACTAGTTGTAGTGACTTAAATGCAAAAAATTTGCATGATTTGCCTAGGTTATTTCTTATGCTTATTGTAGAAAGAGAGATTTGAGAGCACTGGCTGTTTGTTTTCTTTCCATCTGTACTACTTTATTATTTATTAGTCCAGGGCATCTTGTTTGTTATCTTTGTATTGGAAAGTCATGTACTGTGTAACAAAAAATTACCTTCTGTAACTGCAGGAAGCAATATCGCAGCGCCTGGGTGATTCTACAACAGAACAATCCAGTAATGATGGTTCATCTGTAGATTTGAAACTAAAACCACAAAAGAAGATAGAATCTGCAGCAGTAAAGACAAAAACTGCTGCTCCTAAAATTGTACTTCATGATCCTAAATGGACCGATGGCAGCATTCCACTGAATGAAGTTTCAGATAAACTTTCAAAGATGGGAAAGGCAAGCACTCCTAATTCATCTTTGTTAGCAATGATTAATCTCCATTCATTGGTCCTTATAACTCCACCTCTTCTCCAAATTTATAGGAAGCCACTGAACGAAGAGATGCAGCAGCAATTGCTGCATCTGATGCTCTGCAGGAGGCATTGATCACTGAATCCATTATCAGGAACCTAAGGTAAAGAAAAGACTGACTTGTTCCCATCTCAAACACAAATTTTAGTATGTCATTCAGCACAGAAATGGTGACCCTAAATTCTAACACTTGGCTTGCTGCTGCCCAAAACAGCAAGTTTTCTGAACTTTCTTCAGTATCAAAGGCCTCCAATCCCCTTCCAACAGTGGACATTTTCCTTACGGTCTATGAAGACACTCTCAAGTGGAAAGCAATTGCTGAGTCTATAGTCAACAATGGAGCTGAAACAGCAATCTGGAAGAAGTCAACTACTCAGTGGGTTGAAGCAGCATTAGCAACTGATCTTGAAGTCCTAAAGTTGATGAATAGGGCACCTGAATCGTTCTCCCAGAAGAAGGGCGCTGATAAGGCAAAGGCTCCTTCGGTGGAACCTCCGAAAGCAAGCCTGTCCAGGAGGCAATCACATGGAGCTTTTGCAAAAGTGCAGTCGAAGGCCCCACCGAGCCCTACAGCGAGCTGCACATGGAGCAAAGCTCAGGCCATGAATGAGGCGGTTGAGCTTGCTACGACCTTGTGGCGTGAGATGCATACGTGGTTCTTGAAATTCGTGGACGAGGCAATGGATGTAGGCTTCGACCTGTTTGAAGACCAGAATGTTGCAAGTAGGGGAAAGCAGAGCAGCCACATAACGATGGTACTGTCGCAGTTCAAGAAGATCAGCGACTGGTTGGATGGAGTGGGGAAGATTGCAGAAGAGGCGACAACCAAGGACAAGATTGAGCAGTTGAAGCGCAAGATTTATGGCTTTGTCATTAGCCACATGGGGTCTGCATTTGAGAGCTCTGTGTCAGTTTCGTCGAGGAGCTGAGCTATGCTTCAAGCAAGCTCTGAAGATTCTTAGCTCCTGTTGCCATTTTTTGGATGGAACTAAAGTTGCTTAATTCTATGATGTAGAGGTCAGTACATTTAATCTGTGAATCCTTTTGCTTTGCTCTGTGAATACCAGTTAATGTTTGTGACAAGTGTGTTTGTGAATCCATTCTTGTGCGTTGTTTGGAATGGTAGACAAAATAAATCAAAATCAAACTACATATATCACCCAAATGACCGTTTGTAGCAGCTGTAGCTGTACCTGTCGCATCAAACCAACCACCATGGCTGGAGCTCACCATCGAATCATCGATCAACCAGTATGTGTTATCAATCAAGATTTTGATCAACCAGATAAACAGATTTAACCATGATGAAACTGCAATAGATTCACTAGTTCAGACAGAAACAACTATCCATTTAAGATTCACAAAGTCATATGGTCAGAGAGCACACATTCTAATGGTGTAAGACTAACCTAGCTAAAAGGAAGACTGACAAAGCCTACATGTATAACTTAAACTGCTTCCTACTTCTTTACCATCTAATAGCCCTATAGTTGGACTAGCAAAGTTACCATATTGGCACTGGGCAACATTATTCAGATGCAAAATACACAGCTCAGTATTTTTCAAACAAGACGAGCAGACGAGTCATTTCTTCTCTTCAACAAACAGACAACTTGGACTGACTGAATCGAAGTTGAGCTTTCGACAAATGCTTGGGCTGAGCTTTAGCACTTTAAGAGATCGCCTCAGTGGCGCATCTGGGCAGGTGTCTGCAATCCCTGTAAGTAGAGGCCCTGAAGTAGGGGTTTCACAGCTTCCAAGTGAACTAGAACCGATCATATCCATTCTAGTTGTGTCTAGTGCTTGATTTGAGATGATCAGATCAATAAACATCTTGCAGATCTGTTCCAGAAACTGATCTTCCTCACAATCATCAAAATCGTAACTTAACCTTTTAACAGGGTAGTCACCTGATTCAAAACTTAACTGCCTTCGTGAAGGAGCTTCTGTTGCCCTGATCACCTTCTTCTTTGGTGCACAAGCCACCTCCTCCGGTCCTGGGGCAAAAGGATCAAAGATGCTTTCACGTGGTGTCTGACAACCAGATGAAAGATCTTCATCTGCAGCACCACCCTTGTTATTTTCATGATCACATACTGCACCAAGGGATTTTGCATCCTCCATACTTTCCAATGGAACTTGCACAGAAACTTTATCCACACACTTTTCAACTTCTTCTGCAATCAGTAAATCAGAGCTTGCAACTCGCGAAATTTCAATAATGTTATTATCCACCCCTTCATCTGTTGGGGGTAATGTGGATTCAAACCCCATGATATGGACAAATCCCGTTACAAGAAAAATGCAATGCTACTACTTTAACAGCACAGCTTTTAAAGAAAATTGTGTCCTCAAACAACCCCTGCTGTCACTTGTAAGATTAAAACCTGCAATAAAACAAGAAATAGAAAAAGTTAATACCATAAACTACTCAGGACATAACAGAGAATGATTACCAGAGCGGAAAAAAAGGATACCCAAGAAGAGTCCAAAATAAGCCCTAGGAGAGGGAGGCACAAGTGGTTATTGGCAAAATTCAATAGCCCTGCTGGCAATGGTTAGGCAGGTTAAGGTGTTCTAAAGGAAACCACACAAGGTGCCAAGGTAGTCATTGGCAACTAATAACCAGTATCCTACTTCCACTCTTGTTAAGGTCGTGACATCACTAACATCATCTAAGATAACCAAAGTTTCTTTTGGCAAATTTCTAACTATTCAGCCATCACTCAAATCCAAATATAAATACATCACAATATTGTTTTGCTCTAATTGGCATCTGAGAAAAAACTACTACTCTATTTATTAGTTCTTGAAGATCGTTATGCCAAGTCACAATTTTTACCTACTATGGCTCATATGCAGCTACGACCCATGGCTGAAAGAACAAATATTCTCTACAGCCAGGGTTTAAAGTGAACACCTAAAATTTTGCAAAATAAGCTGCTACTAGCAGTGTTAGAAAAATCGGTGATCAGTAGATGGTAACTGATCGGCCAACCACCAAGTAGAGATTAATCGATTAATCAGAGGATTAACTGAATTAATCAGTCAAGAGTTAATCAGTCCAAAATTTACTTAAGTATGGTTACTCCTGGCATTAAAAATCCTATAAATTACTAAATTAGTAGTATAGACAAATCTGCTGACAAGCAGTAGCAGCAAAAGGGGGTGCACAGCATGTCGTGTGTGAGTGTCTTTGTGCTGCCGTGTGTGTCTTTGTGCTGCTCTATCTCTCTGAGATGTTCTCTCTTTTTCTAACATCTCTCGTTTGGTGCACCCCTTGACTTCCATTTGCCTCTCTTTTTCATTCTCTCTCAAATTCCTCTCTTTTTCTCCAGAAGAGGGACCAGAAAGCAGCCGGCGGCACGGACCCAGGCGGTGATGGACCGTGCACTTGGCGGCAGCGACATGAACATAGGAGGCGACGATGCGGACACAAGCTAGCTCGGCGCAGATCCGGCCAGCAGCAGCGTAGATCTGAAGAGCACTGGCGTCAAAGGGACTCAAAGCGGCGGTGGAGAGACTAGAGGAGAGGAAAGGTGACGAACAACCCTATTTCTCCCTGCTTATATAGGGCCGATTAATCGGTGAGCACCGATTAATCAGCTTAACCATCCGATTAATCACCCCCCCGATAAATGGACCAATTATAGGGTAAATTAACTAGACAGGCACCGATCATCAATTAACTGGCTGATTAATCGATGATTTGGTCGATTTTTTTATTACTGGCTACTAGTGCTACTAATCTATTACTCTCTCCGTCCTATAATATTAGGACCGAGGAACGGATTTGATATTTCATAGTACAACAAATTTAAACAATATCTGTTTAGATTCGTTATACTATAAAATATCAAATTTAATCATACGTTACAATATTATAGCACGAAGGAAGTACTTAATATATTACTAGACAGCGTGCACTTGAACATGGCATATACACTGAGACCCTATTGCCATGTTGTGTCTTGATTGAGACCAATCCAGCAAACAAATCTGGAACTGTGTATATGGATTGGAGCAGAATAGGTGAATTTACACGTGTTGGACTATTCGGAAGGAGCGGAATAGGCGAATTTTTCAAGACCAGAGCACCCGAAGGATATCACCTACAAGATCAAAGAATTGAGCAAAGGGAGGGAGCCTTTCTAGCATAGCTTGCTTGTATCTTCCCTTTTTAGTTTGCTCTCCCTTCTTCCCCCTGATCTCTGCTCTTAGCTCAACTTCTAATTTCCCCTTTAATGCATTAGGCAGAGCTCATGCCCTTCAGTTGATTTCACCCCTCACAGCAAACCGCAAAGAAAGGGGGAAAATGCCAGAACAGAACGTATCGAATCAAGCAAGCTAGGGTTCCTTACCAGCGAAAGGAAAATCAATCGAAGCCCGAATGGATCTCCCGGTCCAACCCAACAGAAGGGAGGACGAAGCGAGGCAAGGATTTCTTCGAGCTGGCGTACCTGGAGAGCGGAATCGAGAGTAAAGTTAGCAGATTTATTAGGGCTAAGATCAAAGAAACGGGAAAAAACCCACAAAAAGTGACCAAAAAAGTTATTTTTATCATCTAGAAACAAAAATAAATCCATGAAAATACAAGAACGAGCTTAGATCTGATGAAATTAGAGAAAGATTGAGACGCGGCGCCGCCATGAAAGCATACCTCGCAGGTTTCGGGAGAGGAATGGACGGAGCTCCCGCCGCCGGGAAGAAGCCTATTTAAATACCAGCGACTATTTTCAAAAAACACCCTTAAATATTATGTATAATTTTATAATGCCCTCGATGTGTACAGAAAACTGAAGAATACGTGCGAAAACGAAGAATTAATGGGCTAGAGTGCAAAATACCCCGGGAGGGGAAAAACATTTGGCGGGCAAGATGCGCGCGCCTCCCGCCAAAATGCAAAACAGGAAAAAATTAGCAAAAATAGCTGGCGCCAAACAAGATAAATTAGCAAATTAGCCGCTGAACAAAGATTGCGAAATTGGCAAAATGCAAAATAAGATTTTTAGGAAATTAATTAATAGGATATATCACAAAGATTCAACTAATGCATGAAATCCAAAAGAATACTGAGCGGAATTTCCTTTTATAAATAGAAAGATATCGACGCGTAGTATCAGATTACGAATCAATTAATACATGAAAAAACTTCATGCATAATCAAACGAGAGAATATCACGATTGTTTCTTGCATATATTTATAAAATTCAATTTAGCGAATATCATTGACAATATGTAAAGGTGGAGTCGTGGATGCATGACTACCGTATGCTTGTTTTATTTGGTTATATGTTGCATATCTTTTTATCTCCATAATTCTATTCCTATTTCTTCAATTGTGTTGAATATTCCATTTTAAAAAATCTTGACCGTTCCAGTTTGGAGCCACCACGATCTAATGGCTTAAATAATTATCTTTTTCCGATTAACGTGGTAATTTCTAGTCCTTCAAAACAAACATAGTGCCTCCTTTTGATATTGTGTTAACAATACAGTAGATAGATGATCTGTCTATTTTAAAATGTAAGTATTTTTATGTTGTTTAACATAGGTTAATGCTGAGAAAAAAACACTGTGGTGTCTCTTATTAAACATGGTATGTCTATGGTAAGATACGAAGAAAATTGATAGGGAGTGTTTGATTGAGCAAGTAAAACTCTAGAAACACTTATACTTTGGTAAAAAAATTAAAATGTTAGGAGTGTTTATATTTTAGAACGAAGGAAGTAATAGATTTAGCAAGGTCCGGGATTTGTTCGCTTTGTTTCTTTAAACATGTGTCAAGGGGATTTGTCTGGAGTGGACACCATTTTTCTCATGACAAGTTCTTTTGTTGTTCTGCTATGCAGTGTCAGGGAGAATGAAATGAAGTGAGGGGAATATGGGATTGGCATTTGGGACTACAGATTGCGGAGATTGCTGTATGTCAGCCAAAATAAAGGAAAGATTGTTAGAGTATAGATGATCCTGAATTTCTGATAGAATGTCGTATTCGGATTAGGCACTGATGTTTCTACATTAGTTTATCTCATGTATTCTGGATGCCATCATTTCTGTTCCACCATGAACAAACTGTTTCTGGGACGTACTCTAATGCTGTTATTGACATGGATTTGCTATTATTGCCAGATTTCCCTTTTGTACCCCTAATCCTACTGATGTGAATTCCATGCTAGAAAACTGCTCCCCGGTCAAGTAATCACCAGCATTTCAGCAGTCAAAAAGGGGGGATCTTGAACAAACTAACTGATAACACTAGTCTGACATGAAGAATGCAGGGATGACTTCATTTTACACATGATTAGGAGTTTGAACAACCTACATGGCTACAGGGAGAAAGCACCAGTGATTACAATAGTAAAAGAAGTATTACTAGTAGCTGTGCTCTACCAGAGAGCCCCAAAGGACAGCATCATGGCAAGAACTTGTTCAATCTTGGCATTGAGGTGAACTCTCTGGCCGACAGCCTATATAGTTGGCGTCGCATGCAGCTCGAGTGCGTTTTGGATAGGGAACTGTTGATGTATTGCCGAGTAGTGTACCTATGGGTACCTGCGATGATATTAGATAAGCTATTAAGCATTGGTACTTTAAGCTGATTATCAACTTCATACTTCAAGAGTTTCATTGCTTTGTGTATAACAGACTTTAAAATCGATTTCAAAATCAAAGCTTCAAAATCTATAACTGGGTGCGACTTGCAAGTTACAGCTTAAGCAAGCAGGCCCTGTACTCACCGGCCGGCCGGCCGGCCGACATGCAGCACATCAAGCGGATCGATCACATCACTGTAGAGTACACTTGCATTTGTTAGGTGAGGATCAGATCAGACAAGATCACAAGATCCTTTACGAAATCAAACTACTGCAGCCGGGAATTATCCCTGTTACTTGTCGTCGGTTTAGTTTCAGACTTTCAGAATGCCATGGTAACCAGCTCGGTGCGCCGGATTGAGTAAATAATTGCTTAATTCCAGCTTCACTAGGTCCAAAAATTTAACTAGATAGTGCACTGGATTTAAGTTTACTGTTCGTCCCGGCAAGTCCCTTCATTATGTTTTTGGAGAAAAGGCTTTTGTCCCGCTTTAATGGAAAGCATAAAGAAGTTTGTTGGGATACCAGTGTACATAAAAACATATCACAGTCAGACACCGTCTAACTAGACAAATATCCATAAAATACAGAAGCTAGGAAACATCGGACTCAGATTCACAGTGAGATTCAACCTAGTAGCGCAAAGAACAACAGATCACGGTATTCTAACGACGCGAGTCGAAGTTTAACACTGCTGAAACAAAGCTAGAGACAAAAGATTTCAGCTGAACAGATTACCACACCAACCTCCCTCAAAAGACATCCAACTATGTGCAACTTCCAGATCTTCCATCCATTATGTTTGCCATCAAAAGGATACTTACTAGCACTGCTGCATACATCTGCACTGCCTTGTACTCCAACATATACCCATCACTTTTACTCCGTTTCAAATTCCAATCAGGAGGCAGAAGAAAGCCATTTTGAAGAGCAAAATGCTGTCTGAATTCCTCTATCTCTGGTGGCCTTGTATCTGTCTCTCTGTTTATGACACTCCCACAGAACAAGAGGCCAATGGTCCTTGCCTGCATGTATGCATGTTTTCAGGCCGTCCAAGAGCATGACAAGATTTGATCGATCACCCTGCAGCCACAAATCCACACGCTGGGGATGAATGCATTGCACATTGATGCCTGCAATAACACCACGATAAACCCTTCTCCTGCAGGTTCAGGACCAATATAATTTAGCCCTACTGCCATATGCACCGATTGGAGTTTTTACTGCTGCCCGATGTCTGAATAGTTACTGAAGAACACGGCAATTTTGACTGTTTCATCTGATAGACGCAGTTTCTGTTTCTCCGTTTCGTAGAAAATTTTGACCTGACGGTGGTTTATATACTTGTGTATATGCCGTAAAAAGCCAGGCGGGGATGTGATACGGACTTTCTAGGAGGTTATTCGTTCTGGTACTAGTCTCGCCTGAGCACGTTCAACGTCGGAATTCTGATGAGATCCGGTGCTATCTTGCTCACATCCCTTTCACACTTACTCGATCATTTGTTGATTAATTGCATGAATAATTCAGTACGGGCAATGAAGGACCAGCTCCTTGATTCAACTGTCATTATCAAGAACATTGCTAATGTTTCAGATTCCATTGTTGCCATAACTTGGTTTTAAATAATGGTATTGACTAGTGTTTTCTAAGGGTTAATTCAGTTGGCCACCTGACAAATTACACGTACTATTTCCTTCGTCTAAAAAATATGAACTGAATTTATAATTAAGTGGGCTATGAACTTTTTAATCACTGATGAGTGCGTGATTACTCAGCTAGATCATTCTTTGAAGCCAAATGGACCATTAATTGCCCCGAGTTGAGCCCAGTCATCACATATTTGTTGCAAGTCTCTCTAGTGCTGTTCCTTTTGATCCCTTGAACACTACGTGATTACGTGAACAGCATTTATCGTTTTGTTAGTGTTTAAAAAAAGAGAGAGAAAAACGCTAATCACATGTGTGGGACGGTTGCAAGAAAGACATTATGAAAACTTGATTGCGTGATAGGTAATGCATCACCTCGCCATGATCATGTGCATGATGAGCTTAGCAAATCTTGGACCTGTTTGTGAAACTTAAGATTTCAAAAGGCAGCCGGTAGGTAAGTATTTAGTCCGTAAAAATACAGCGAAACTCTTTTATTTTTAAGATTATATAGCTATTTAATTTTATAATATAAAATTGAGTAACTACATCTGCTAGAATCTTTTTTGGACTCCTCGTCTTAAATATTCATTCCAAAGAGAGGTAAAAAACAGCACCGCAAATCGACCACGGAATCCGGTACAATTACGAGGGTGGTGAGTATGGGCCCACATGTCAGCCTATTATCGCTCGTCATGCCAAATTTTACATCAAGGATCTGTTTGGTATGATTTTAGATTTTGATTCTCTATTAAAGTAATTTTATGATGAATTAGATTTAGATATAAAATTTTTTAGCTAGATGACTAGATTCTAGTTCTTGTACGAGAGGATAGTTATTTAAAATGACTATTGCACTCCTATCTTTCAATTACATTATATATATTATATATTATATATATGATAGCTTATATTATATAATCTTAAACTATATAAATAAAGATAAACAAAAAACTATGAATCATAAGAAGCAATATTCCACATGATTTTCTACCATAGTAAAAAAGAAAAAAAATCAATTCTTATAAATTCTAACATAAATTACTTTTGTTTTTATCCAGTAATTTTCCGGCCTGTAATCCCGTGTATTTTACGGTGGAAATACTGCACTTAAATGAGTATTTCCATTTAAGCCTTCCCCTTCCTAAAGTCTCTCTCACTCTCCCCATCGAATCCCCAAACCCCTCCTCTCGTCTCTCATCTCGGCGTCGCAATCGTTCGTGGGGCGCGTGAATCCCTCCCCAAATTCTGTGGCATCCAGTCTCTCGCCTCGGATTTCTCCTAGATTGATTTGCTCCCACTCTCCTCCCAATTCTGCCATCCAATCTTGGTCCTCCCAAATCGGCTTCGTCTTCTTCTACCACCGTTTCTTGGGCTCAGTCCTCCTATCTGTCTGTCCGTCCTTCGTCCTAGCTTCCGCCGCCATTGCCGCTCCTTCTCCGTTTATCTCTCTGCTAAAGATTGCTCCTTTGGAGTGATTCGAAGCTAGCTCGTCATCTCGGCCATCAATGCTCTCAAGGGTCCCAGCATTTTCCGCTCCAAATCTCGTCCTTGCTTCCCTGAGTTAAGAGAGAGGGAGATTCCAGTGTGCGCGTCCGTCGCAGTCATAGATGAGGAGAAAGGGATCCTGAACGACTCTTCTTGAACTCCGGTTTGCTCCACGCTTGGTTCCCTGCTGGAGCAGCCGTGCCCATGGGTTTCTTGGTCTGCTTCTGCCTCCTCCAGCTGCTGTTCTTGGGCTCTTCTCGAGTGGCGGCGCAGGCGACGTCGCCGGCGAGGGCCCTGGACGCAATGCTGCAGGACTACGCATACCGGGCCTTTGCGCGGCCGCACACCGGCATCGTCTACAATGCCACCGTGCCGGGCAACCTCGCCGGCGTCGCCGTGTCAGCGGTCCGCCTGCGCAGCGGCAGCCTGAGGAGGAAAGGCTTCTCCGACTACTTCGAGTTCAGCGTGCCCACCGGCGTCATCGTGCAGCCCTACGTCGAGAGGGTGGTAGTCGTCTACCACAACCTTGGCAATTGGTCTGACTACCACTACCCGCTCCCTGGGTACACCTACCTCGCGCCGGTTCTAGGGCTGCTGGTCTATGATGCGGCCAACTTGTCAGCAGTGGGATTGCAGGAGTTGAGCTTTGTCGCCTCCGGAAGCCCGATTTCTATAGATTTCAGTAATGTCAGAGAAGTGACGGCAGGCAGTCCAGCTCCTCGCTGCGTATGGTTTGATTTGGATGGCAAGCCACAGTTCCGGGATTTAGAGGCAAATAACATGTGCTCAACATATCGCCGAGGGCATTTCTCAATAGTGGTGAACTCTAGTGAGATTGCTCCTTTTCCAGCACCTCCAGTCATAGTTACCCCGCCAATAGCGACGGATGGAGGTCGTTCTAAGGGCAGCTCAAAGGGGTGGAAGATCGCCGTCGGCGTGGTTGGGAGCGTCATAGCATTGGTGCTGTTGGCTTCACTTTTGGTGTGTTCGGTCAGATACAAAAGAGATAAGAAACTGCAGCTAATGGAACGGAACGCAGAGGTTGGGGAGACATTGCGTATGGCACAGGTTGGGCGGGGCCAAGCGCCTGTGGCGTTGGGGACTCGTACACAACCTGTGATTGAGAGCGAGTATGTTGCATAGTTGTTTTTGTTGAGTTTTCATCAGAATTCGGCAACAATGATCATTAGTGATGTCCAGAAGCATGGAATTGACAATCAGTCAGCTGAGGCAGCAAGTGTTCCATATCGATGAGTGTGCTACAAACTGTTAGATTTAGGGCTGAGTCTCAACTCATGTAAGTTCAACACATTCTTTTGGCCGGTTTGTTTGGAAGGTTGTTTGTTCTGCAATGGCTCTTGTTGATGTTCATAGTTGACATGTTCATAATGGGAAACTCTTTTCATGATTTCATCTCCAAGCAAGCAATGGGGAAGAATTAGTTGTCATGTCAGATTTGGTATCCCTTTATTTTTGGGGTTGCTGTATTCAAAGGGAAATGGGATTGGTAATAAAGTTGAGGTAATATTCATTGCACATCACATGGTGCTGCTTCAGTGAAATTCATTCAGGCTTAAGTTTTATTCCATTGTGTGTGTGTGTGTGTTGGCTTCTCATGTTTAGAGACCTTATAAGATGTTGTACAATTGTACATGTTTACCTATTTAATTGGTTTGGTAAGTAGTTTGATAAAGATTTCATCCTCACTTGTTCCAATACACAGTCTGTATGCAGTGACAACTTTCCGTTATGTTCTCTGAAACAATTGCCTTCCTTTTTTTTTGGGGAGCGAGGACAATTGCATTCCTAATTGTGTATTGCCTTGTTGGTCTGACACTATGATTAATCTCTTAAGTAATATGGAACTCTAAAACCTACCAAAGTATCGCTATCATTGTTCAGCACTTATATGGTACCCTTGGCCTGAGTTCCGTAGATCATATTTCACTTTGAGTGGCTTGAATTGAAGCATGTAAAGCTAAAAAATAAGGTTTGACATATGCAAGTATAACCAGATGGAACATGCTGAATTCAAGAGAGGGACATAGGAAATCTCCGTTAGCAAAATGCATAAGTTTGCTTCTTTCACTAGTCTCATTTTGGTTGATCTACTGTTGTCAAGCTAGTGAGGAGTATTTGTAGTTTCAGCTTAGAGGTGTCCCTGGGGTTTTGGATGATCATTGAGGAAAACAAGATGCATTGCATTTGTCTAATGTAGTGAACCTATGTTACATAATTCATTGTGCTTCCTGTTGTCCATCACTTGTGCCCAACTGGCTGAGTGGCTGAACCATGAGAGATGAAATTTTACAGAACTTTGGTTGTAGCTCAAAAAGGCTTGTCAATTGTCATAGAAGTGCATCACAAGAGGGCATTTACAATCTATAATTCTATATGATGTGAGCTGGCCATTGTTCTGACTTTTTAGGCATGCGATGTTCTTTTAGCATGTTGAATTCCATGTTGGACATCATGAAAGTGTTTGTTCTTTTACAAGCATGTGAGTGGCATCTTTGATAGCCTTACAACTGAAGGGCAGGTCCAGCCATCTGAAAATGGATAAAACAAAATGCTTAGGGACCTGGGGAATACAAACAAGTGTCTCAAGCTTCTTGTTTGGCTGGAGAAATCAGCAGCTATATAGCTACAATGTTGTTCCGTGGGAGAAAAGAGAACTGAAGAAAGCATGACTGAACTGAACCGGGAGCTGAAGCTGGAGATAGCACGGATGCAGGTGCGGCTGACGAGCTGGAGCGGGAAGCAGTGGGTGATGAACTCTCAAGTTTTCTTTTCTGTGGATTAATAATTTTCAGGTTTCTATTTATCTTGGATCCGTTTTGCTGACTTTAGGGCGATTGGTTCCCTTGATTCAGAGCAGCAACTTTTGTCATACATGAGATAAATTGATACAGAAAAGCTTGTGCTCCTAAGCTACCAATGCTTGGCTGGATAATCAGATTATACAGGAGCAGCAGACAAACACGGAGAAGTTGCCATCATGAAGATGGAAGCTTCTAAAGAGTATAGTGATCACAAGGGCAACATGCAAGTGCAGTAGCGGCGGATGGACAAAACGCCGTAGCAGCCATGCAAAACTGGGGCCAAACCAATCAGCTATTGTAGTTGACTTGTTAATATAATCGGTGACAGAGAGGGAGAGTTCACAGTGAAATTCTTACATTCACTAAGGGGATCTAATTAGGTTACTTCTCTCGGAACACAAACAGAGAACGTGCGCATTGTGGTATGAACTACTAGGCACTAGCTAGTGCCTATTACAACCAAAATGCCCGGGAGCTAAGCTACTGGACATATGGTCAACCGTCGATCTCACCAAAAATTTTAGAAGCCAGAGACGATAGGACATGAACAGTACCAACAAATTTAATGAAACGCATTGTTCTCTCCCAGACCGGTCCAAATCTAGTGTTGGCAACAGCCTATCAATCTGTGACCAACGAGAGAGAAAGGAGCAGCACCGTGGCATCCTATTTGTCTACCAGATGAAGCACACTACTCGTCTAAGCTAACACTAAAAAGGCCTGGAATTTTGCAAGTAAACTTGTGAGATCCCTGTGCCCTTGACTTGGACAGGAAACTCTTCCAACCACCGATGGAGCAGTCGACCTGATTCCCCGAGTCAAGAACACATCTATCCATTTCCAGTCAACGCTAAAGTTTAGATTTTTCCTACCAAAGCTTCTGTTAAGCCCAAGTAATGCCCACGCCTGCTCTACTCTACTCGTCTTCCCTCTTGCTCTCATCAGCCAACCCGTCTCTATCCATCGGAGAAGAAAGAAGAAAGAAGGAGGAGAATTGGTCCCGTTCCCCTCTCCAGGCTTGCTGTCTTCTCCTCGTTTCTCCTTCCTTGGCTTGACCATTAATGCCCCAGTGTTAATCTTCTCTTCCCTCTGCGTCCCGACCGGCAAAAATCCGCTCCTGATCCGTTTCTTGTACTCACCGCGCGCTTTTTTATTCTCTGGGTCGCCGTGTTGGTACTTGGTTCTTGCTTCTTTGAGGGGTCAGCGCCCGGCAGAGGAGGGAAAGATGATCCGCTTTTGAGAGACCAGTTCCAGAGGATCTGCGCAAGAAAGGTGCGATTTTTCAATTCCTCCTTTCCAGAATCAGGTTTAAGTTCTTCCGAAATAGTAGTAGTTCCTCTAGATCTCCAACTGCTCCAACAAGCAACAACTTAATCAATCGATGTATTCGCTGTCTTGCGTTCTGATGGATGGTGATCCGTAGGCTGAGTTGCCAACTATTATTAATCCGTCAGCTCAATAATCTAGTTTCTATCGACTGATTAATCCCAATATATTCTTTTTTTGTCATATATTTTCTAAGACCATGGTACTGCCGTGGTGTTCTTCACTATTTCTTCCTGTTCCATGGTCATTTGACCCTGAAAAAATCCTTCTTGCTACTGTAGATTGCTGCTCCTAACATGTAAGAAACATGACCAATGAAATACTTCATACTTGCTATAATCCAACCATTCGAGCAAGCTATCAGGGAATGGATCAATAACTCAAAATGATGGATGCCATTTTGCCCCAGTTCATCAAGCTTCTGTATATTTGACCAGTAGCTCAAGAAACACCATTTCCATGGAAGCTCATAAGGTTCGATTCGTCAGATGCCCAGGATGCCTCCAGCTTCTTGTGGAGTACCCATCCATTCCTGTTTACCAGTGTGGTGGCTGTGGTGCTGTTCTTAGAGGTAAAAATCATATAGTTCTTTTGCAGTTTCCTATTTCAGATATATTTCTGTTTTTCGTGTACAATTTTGATAATTATTGGTATCTCCTGTGCAGCAAAAAATCGAGCGGCGTCAACAGTGAGTACTAATACAGAATCTGGTGAACAGAAGGGATTTTCAAATAATTTATTAGGGGATCCTCAGGATAACAAATTGATTTGTACAGATGGCCAGAAAATTGCTCCATCCTCTGATGCACAATCTAGTGTGGTGCCAGAGAAGATTACCTCTGCTAGCGAGGAAAGAACTATGCCTGCTAGCAAAAATGTTGACTCCGGCAAGCATGTTGACATGGAGTGTTCCTTAGTTGGTGGGAATATCACCAATTCTGATGTTAGGATTGGATACATAAACAATGAAGATGAAGGAGCTGTATCTAATTCTAGCCTTGGCTCGATGAGGAAGATAGAGAATGTTGGAACCGATGGAAATGCCAATAATGAAAAATGTTTCATTACACATGATGGGAGTATCAGCAATGAAGTTTGTACCACCCCAAGCATGATCGATGTGGACTTAGGAGCTGGTTCTAATAGTAATTTAACAGGAGAAGTGGAAAGCTTAGTTGAGGGGAAGTGTTCTCTTAGCAATAATAATGTGAACTGCCAAGAGATAGTTGCAGGGTGCCAACCAGATGGTGAAACTGAGTCTAGATCAAATAATGTGAACTGCCAAGAGATAGTTGC
>KE372671.1:392333-403834 GCA_000418225.1 Zizania latifolia
ACCTGGCCGCAGGTGACGGCCGCGTCGACGGTGCCGTGCGGGGCCTCGAGGAGAAGCGCTGCAGCCACCATGGCGACCAACACCATCTGCACTGCACGGGCCATATCGATCGATCACTAGCTGAGCTACCTCACTACGCTGCTGCTGCTACTGCTGCTGCTGCTGCCTGCTGATGAAGTGATGAGTTTACGCGGGAATGCAGGGCTTTAAATAGGTAGCTAGGTGTCGATGCATTTATGCTAATTAAGGAGGTTGCATGCAATGCAGGCACATGCGTCCATTCAATTCGATCGGGATTCAGTAGGTGGTTGGATGTTGGGGCAGATTTAGATAGTGTCGGCATCATTAGTGAGCTGATCAAGAGGTCCATCATGTAATTGATTGATTGATTACATTGTGCATGCTATATTCATGGCTTCATCAGGTGAATAACAAGATAATATTGTGTTATACACTGATAATTGATAGCTATTTTTTTTATTTTTATATAGTGTATATAAAATTACGTGCTAGAATTTATGTGGTTTTAAAAACGTTATATGAGTTAGTCTTTTATTAGAGAGAATTGGGGGTTTATCTTATCAACTTATTTATTTTTCCTTTCTCTAATACTAATTTTTTTAGCTGTGTGATCAACGGGAATTATTAATTAGCAGCAGCCAGTATGACAGGACTAGCTTGTCAGCGAGCATGCATGCATGGGCGTATTGTTGGAGCATGCATGCAAGTGGTTGATTGCAATCATCAAGTTGTTCGGAGTTGGATCCAAGTGTCCATCAGCACTAGTAATTTAACATCGATCCAATACAATCTTAGCTTCCAGTATATCCTTCTCAACTCTTCTCAACTCTTCTCAACTATAAGCTCCGTTTGATCTTTAAAATTCATGATATGTAAGTTTTGTATAGCATAATAAAATAGTTTAAATTTTTATTTATAGTCTAAATTAAAAATTAAATTACTCAATAAAATATCCTCAATCTATCCGCAGCTTCAGATCTAAGATTTTTTAAGCTAGATGAGACTAGCTTCAAAAAATTCTGAAACTAAAGCTGTGCCAAACGCAGCTTAATTAAAATTGTCCCAGCGAAATGTATACTGCCCATGCATTGTTACCCATTGCATGCACAGATCAGAGGAAGCTTGCTAATTTTATTCTAGAGGCTATTTTGGTTTATCTTTTGAAATAAAATACAATTTTATTCTAGATGACTGGATGACTCTTGATTAAGTTACTTGAGTTGTCGGTCTTATCGGATCCCCTCTCTTTGCATCCGAGTCTTAATATTTATATCGGTCTCTAAGTCTTTTATTATACTAGAACTCATACGATTGTATTATCTTGTCATAATATTTATACATATCTTACTTAGAATTTTTAGTACTATTCCTTATTTCCTTTAATTCATACATATTGTATATATTCATATATACTTCTACTCAGAGTCTCAGACACGTTTAATAAATACACCCCATATTTATTATGCCGACAAAGTTGACTATCAATATAGTCCCATGTCATTCTCATCTGCTTGCCAACCATTCCTTCTCCCTGGTATTAATGCTTCGAGCCAACTACAGCTACCGTTCTATGTACACACAAGGGCTAATTGATCTGATAAAGACTCGAGTATTTATAGGTCGTTATATAGAGTTTATAGTTTAAATAAAGTAGTTTAAGCATCAGTTTAAGTCCAAAATATGAGCGAAATGATTCGTAGAAACAATTAACCTCATTTTTAGAATTGGATATCTTCAGCCCTAAAAATTCTATGAAGTTGGAGCTCTGCTGCTCGAACCAATACTAGCAATATGTTTACATAGGTATATCTAATGCCAATTTACTCCTCCTCCGTGTACTTTTGTAATGCATATTTTGGCTTTAGAAAAGTCTTTAAAATTAAACTTTGACTGTTAAATTCTACTAAAATATATTCTTAGTGGGTATAAAATTAATATAACATGCAATTTGCAGATATCAACTATGTTGGTAAGTTAACTAATCTTTGAGGTTGGGATTTTTATAATTAAAACAAGCCTTATAAAAGTGAACAGATGTGTAGATAGATACCAACGGTTGGTGGGAATATAGATGATTGTGTTGAAGTACTTTTTTTTTACATTAGCTTAATATATTTTTAAAAATTAAAATAGTTGGTGCATATATAGAACTCAACGTGGGATTGATATCATATACGAAGTATGTTAGTACGGTTTTCACAAGTCTCATCGAGGAGTGCAGTGGTTTCTGGTGTGTGACTTTTTGGAACAATTTAAAATAATTGAGATTATAACATAATTTTGATTATTAAATGATATAGTTATGTGAATAATTTATTGGTTGCATAACTTAAACTGTTTGAGAAACTTAATTATTATTGTGGCTAATTATCATATATTAAGAGTGAAAATACTTGCATTGCTCTTGAGTGAATTTGCAGGTAATTTAGAGCAACATCCAAAAGTATATATAGGTACAAAATCAAGCCATCCTCCCGGTCACCCCTTGCTGGCTGCCTTTTCAATCCCCGGTAAGTCCCTCCTCTCTCTCTTTTGTTCTTTAGTTAGTTGTAGGTAATTTAGGGTAGTTTAGGGGTAGTTTAATAGTAGATTATGGATAATTTAGGAGTATTTTAGAGGTAATTTAGAAGTAGATTGTATATAATTTAGGAGTAGTTTTAACATAATTTAGAGGTTATTTAAACATAATTTAGAGGTAATTTAGGGATACTTTAAATATACTTTAGCGATAATTTAGGGGTACTTTAAACGTACTTTAGCGATACTTTAGGGGTAATTTAAACATACTTTAGCGATAATTTAGGGGTAATTTAGAGGTACTTTAAACATATTTGAGCGAGAATTTAGGGGTAATTTAGAGGTACTTTAAATATACTTTAGCGATAATTTAGGGGTAATTTAGAGATACTTTAGCAATAATTTAAGGATACTTTAAACATATTTTAGCGATACTTTAGGGGTAATTTAGAGATAATTTAAACATACTTTAGCGATAATTTAGGGGTAATTTAGAGGTACTTTAAACATACTTTAGTGATACTTTAGATGTGCGAATTTCTACCGTCACTTCAGGAAGAATAAAGAATTGACTAATCTGTTCAAGAGATTGTGTAGCCAGAACCAAGAGAGAAAGTTCAAGGCCTTGTGGACGAATCTTGATGAGCTAACATCAAAATACAAGCATGAGAAGGCCGCAAGGCAGCAATCTATAAGTGATCCGGAGCCAGAGCCGGAGCCACTTTGTTCTCTGCCCACTGATGACCAACAGACAATCCACAAACGGCAGATGATAAAAGTTCGCTGCTTTTCAGATTGGATTAAATTCAAGAGTATGGAGCATTGGTCTCTACTTTATGACACTCACGACGTAAGGTATGGCATCATGACTATCAATCTTACAGAGGTGTACAATTAGGTCATGCGAGGTATGCGATGCTTGCCTTTGGTTGGTATTGTGGAGGGCATAATCCGTGGAACCACCCGATACTTTGTGGACCGACATACTGCTGCTTTGGTGGTGCACAGGGACGAGCGCCATTTGTGTTATAGAAAGATTACGGAGTACTTCATAGAGAAAAGTAAGAAGGCAACCCAGCATCGTGCCATCAAGACAAGTTCCCAGGAACTCCGTTTCGAGGTAACGTGTCGAGATAAAAGTCGACGAGGAATAAATCGGGATGTTATTGTTCATGAGTGCACCATTATCTACACTTGTCGGTGTAGCTGCAATAAACCATCTCTGTACCACAAGCCATGCAGTCATGTCATGGTGGTGTACGCCATGTTTGATATACATGCCAGGGTGTACTTGTCTAAATACTTCACAAAAGAGAATGTCCTTCAGACTTGGAGCGGTGAACTCCGAGGGTATGGGGTTATCAGCTCATTCACTTCTCTGCTAGATGGCGCACGTCGTTGGGTACCAGATTTCTATCGTGTCAACTCAAAGGTGGGAAGAAGAAAGACACGACTCATTCGGAATGATATGGATGAATCCGAAGCAGGCAGGAAAAAGAAAAGTGCTCTTTGTGCAACATGGCCGGACATACGTACAAGAATTGCACAGAAGCCGGCACAAGAAGTCGAGGGCCCACATGACATACAAATCACCGCACATCACACAATGTACATAGTCCCCAAGACGTACGTATGGAAGACGGGTAACATGTTGTATCTTTGGCGCTAACAATATTTGTCTATTTTACAACCTGTAGATGACGGGTAACGATGATTGCCCCTACGAGCTTCTCTCCCTTACGATCGACGGCCACCACTGGGCATGAGCACTCACATCCACCGATCCAAACCAGGATGATCTCGTGTCGCTCAGAGTCCGGACACCGCAGTATCTCTGGAGCATCCATTTCCGATGGGTTGGCAAATTAGTTAAGCAAGCTTAATGGTCGTTCATATTTTATTTTGATCTCGTTACGTGACTAACGTCTTCTTCTATGCAGGTTGCGCGGTGCTGGCTTACTCCCTCTAGCTAGATTGGTCGATGGAGCAACCAGGTTTTCATTCGACCAAGCTCTTCTCACGGCGTGGGTCAACAGATGGAGGCCGGAGACACACACATTTCACCTGCCTTTGGGGGAGGTGACGATCACACTTGAGGATATATCTTACCTGCTAGGATTTTCAATAGCAGGAGCGGCAGTTGTCCCGAACGATATTCAGCCAGAGTGGCGCGCTGACATGCTCGCGCGCTTCGCGGGAGTCCATCCCATCCTGCCTGATTGCGCGACAGTGGAGGAGTTCATGGACACGCACAGGCCGACGCAGAGTTGGTTGCGTCAGTACCAGGTATGTCGTTTTAACATGACAATAAAATTAAACATTAACTTATCCATAGTGGCTGTATACTAACGTTTGATCATTCATAGGCGAAGCACCTAGCCCCCGATACTGACAATTACATCGTTAGTCGGCACCTAGAGGCTTACCTCCTTTGGCTTTTTAGTTAGGTGATGTTCACTAGCACGCACCACGACAGCGTCAACAGACACCTGGTGCAGTTCGCCTGAGCCATCACCGATTCACCCGACGATGGCGTTCCACAGTACTCATGGGTATTTGCCATCCTTTGCGCCACATACCGCGCTCTTTGCGATGGATGTCGACGCCGGACGGCTGGCGCGTCCATTACTGGGTGTCCCTTATTGATACAGATCTGGTCGTACGAGAGGGTGTAGATTGGTCGGCCCCAGGTTAACATGACACCATACCTAGGAGGCCACCAAACGAGGATATCGATCGACCGACTATGGGCACACTTTGATGTCGACGACGGATCAGTATTTGTTGTACTTAATTATTCACCAAAATTAATTTCGTACTGATATTTCTTCTTTTGCATCTATCTTGGGCCTACTCTCAGACACACCTCTCCTACCCAGACTACATGGCGCAGCTCGACAACATTCGGGCGTACGACTTTCGTTGGAGACCTTACATGCCAGGTGAGGTCATTCGGTGCGCGCCTCATGGGCTCTCCGCCTTGTGCTTGCGGGACGCGGCGTATTAGAGGACACGTAGATGCCTCGTATTCGACATCATGATCGAGGGATATGCTCCCCACCGCGTTTGTCGACAATTTGGACGAGCGCAGTACTTCTCATGTCCTATACAGGCCAAGGTGCCTGTCCAAATGCACCGGTGAGCTCCTGCACATGTACATACGATTGTAAACCTACCATTGTAAACCTTAATTTACATTTATTTGCTGCAGGAACACGCGGAAGGAAGTACCTGGCGGCATTCCATGGGATGTTAGGATGCAGTCATGGGTCGCCCAGTGAGAGGATGCGCTGGAGGACCTAGATGAGGAGGAGGACGACTACGACCCTACGACATACCATGACTACCTTTGATGGTACTCTGTTCGTACCAGGGTTCGTCTTGTCAGAGGATGGGGCGATGGTCCTCCACTTGTGACTGGTGTGACGCATGGACATCTTTCTCACATGGTCAATGCCCATCACGAGTCGATAAGTACATGAATTATCTAATCTTCGATGATTGATGATTGATACTATGTGACTATTTGACTTTGTTCTTTTGTAGTCCGATCAAATTTGGAACGCACGAAACTATATCGACGATATCGTTTAGTGGTGGGTCGACGAGGTTGGTGTGGTGCACAACCTGCTGGACTGGACTACAGTGCGGGGGGCTCTCGACGAGATCGACGCTTCTATCTGTTGGGGAATGGGAGGCTACGCTAGCGCTTAATTTTAAAAATTTACCCATTAGCCTAGAAACCATACGTGTAATGGGATCATGGATCGTTACCTTGAACCACGAGACGCGCTCAGGCAGCGGAAGTAGAGTCGATGAAGCGCGTCCTCGATCTGCTCCTCACAGCTCCGTCTGTTCATCGGCGGCGAAGTCAGCGTAATCCGGCGTTCTTCCAAGGAAGAAGAATAACACCGATGCAGCAGCGGTGCCTCTACGGTATCCACACGTACAGGGATGCGATCACCTCGCGCCGATGTGCTAGCACCACTCACGAGATCCGGAGAGAGATCGATCACAACACCTTGCAATCGAGGAGAGAAGAGAGGTAGCGGCTAGGGCTCTCAACCAGGAGCAATAGCAGCAAGAACCAGCAGCCTTTTCGTGCTTGCCCCACCTCTCTTTATATATTGCCCAGTCACGTGCCTTTAATCTGCATTGAAGCCCAACAGATCTAATCTGTCAGCTAGGACCGAAACTTCCGATTCTGACCGAAACTTTCGAAAATAACCTTCTGTATCGAATTTATTTTGACCCGGAACTTCCGGTTCGTCCAGGTAGGTCCGGAACTTCCGGTCCAATCGGAACTTTCGGCTTCTCCAGAAAACCAAAACAGAGGCTGGCCCAGAACTTCTGGTCCTACCAGAACTTCCGGATGCTCCAGAACCAGGAACTTTCGGTTCTCCCAGAATTTTCTTGGGCACAATTCCATTAATCTCCCACTTGCACAAGAACCAATTCTTTACAAGATTTGAATTCCATCCCCTTAAACATGTGACCCGATCGGTTCATATGCAAACGGCCGTAACCCTAAAAATCATTTTCGGATCACCGATCAATAGCGATACCTAACAGCACATATTATCACCCGAAAGCATACAAAGTCAAAATCATACTTTCTGAACCTTGATATACTCATGCACCAATCTCTTTACCACACGACATCAGTCAAGCTCAAGACGAGATTCGTGCCACCCTTGTTGATAGCTCGACACTTCACTCGAACAAGTAGTGGATTCAATCATGATCAACTCTTTGATCATATTGGCATGGCCATACACTTTCCAATCCAACAACCTAGAGGAGCCAGTGACGTCTCTCCCGTTATGTAGGAGGGGTAAATTTTATCTTAACTACTCACATCCCACGACATGTTTCGTGACACACCCGAAAGCAACCTTTATAACTACCCTGTTACGGAATAGCGTTTGGAAGCCCCTAAATATACTACTACACATTCTGGAATCAATGACAATCTTAGATCTAAGGATTCTGCAGGTACACCATTTGAGATGACAACTGATGGCACATATAAAATAGCAATCCTAGCAGTATCTCAAGGTAGGTCTATCTAACTCCATGTTCACTAACATGAGTCCACATCACTGATTTGACATCTCCATGTCTATAATTTGTGAAACATGATCATCAATCAGACAGATGTGCTAATCTATGAATCATCACTGCCCCACATGATGATATGAGATTAGGGATCGTTTAGAACAACATCATAATACAAAGAGTCTCACAAACAAGTCATCAACTTGCTGATCAATGTAAAAGATATTTATTCAAGGAACAAGATAACTAATTATCCACATGTACATCAGCATAGACAAACTAACTTCTTTTCACATACACTCGACTCACTCACGTAAGTATCTAATACCCATAGAGCTCAAGTGCGTCTCATGTCTGGGCTGTGAAAGAAGCTTTGTCAACGGATCGGCTAGGTTTAAATCCGTGTGCACCTTGCATATCTTCATATCACTTCTATCTATAATCTCACGGATCAGGTGATAGCGCTACAGTATGTGCTTGGACTTCTGATGCGACCTAGACTCCTTGGCTTGCGCAATGGCATCACTATTATCACAATAGAGGTTCACTGGACTGGACGCACTAGGGACAACACCCAACTCATAAACAAACTTTCTGATCCAAACTGCCTCCTTTGCAGCTTCCGAAGCTGCAATATACTCGGCTTTTGTCGTTGAATCTGCAACCGTTTCTTGCTTGGAACTCTTCCAACTCACTGCGCCTCCTTGAGGCAGAACACAAATCTAGACTGCGATCGCGAATCGTCTTTGTCGGTTTGGAAGCTAGCATCGGTGTAACCATTTACAACGAGCTCCTCCTCACCTCCATATAGCAGGAACATATCCTCAGTTCTTTTCAAGTACTTAAGGATACTCTTTACTATCGCCTAGTGACTTTCACTCGGGTTTGACTGATATCTGCTAGTAACACTTAGAGCATAAGAAATATTTAGGCGTGTATAAAGCATGGCATACATGATGGATCCGATTGCGGAGGCATACGAGATCCCACTCATCTTCTCTAGCTCATCAGATGTAGAAGGACACTGACTCTTGCTGAGAGAAATACCATGTGACATTGGCAGAAAATCTTTCTTAGAATTCTGCATATTGAACTGTTTCAATACCTTGTCAATGTACATGCTTTGATTTAATCCAATTAAACTTCTCGATCTATCTCTATAGATCTTTATGCCCAAGATATATGCTGTCTCTCCAAGATCTTTCATTGAGAAACTTTTTCTCAAGAAAGCCTTAACAGCATCTAGCATAGGAATATCATTTCCAATCAACAATATGTCATCTACAAATAAGACCAGAAACACAAGTGAACTCCCACTAGCCTTTTTGTAAACACATGGCTTTTCTTCATTCTTGATGAAGCTAAACCCTTTGACTACCTTATCAAAACGAAGGTTTCAACTCCGAGAAGCCTGCTTCTGCCCATAAATGGACCTTTGCATCTTGTAAACTATTCTAGTATTCTCTAGATCATCAAGACCTTTAGGCTGTGTCATGTACACATCCTCACTTAGGTTTTTATTGAGGAAAGCCGTCTTGACATCTATTTGCCATATCTCATAGTCATAAAATACGGCAATTGCTATGATGATCTGGATAGACTTTAGCATAGCGACGGGCAAAAACGTTTCATCATAATCAACACCTTGAATCTGCCTGAAACCTTTCGCTACCAATCGTGCCTTATAGATGTGAACATTTCCATCAACGTCTATCTTTTTCTTAAAAATCTATTTACACTCGATAGTTTTTATACCATCAGGTGGATCAGACGTCAAACGCTTTACATAGGCCTCACAACCCTAGATCTTTAGAAAAGACAGTCCGGGACGCTTTTCAGTCCATATCTCATATGGTGTCCTCTCTACAGATTTAGATGGAACTCTGTTTAGTGTGAAACTAGCAGTTTCTAAAGCGAATCCCCAGAAAGACAATGGAAGATCAGTTTGACTCATCATCGACCGGACCATGTCCAACATAGTTCGGTTCCTCCGCTCAGACACCCCATTCCATTGAGGTGTACCGGGTGAAGTCAGCTATGGAACAATTCCACACTGCTTCAGATGATCATTAAACTCATGGCTCAAATATTCACCTCCACGATCCGATCGCGGAAATTTGATTGTCTTGCCAGTATGATTTTGTACCTCATTCTGGAACTCCTTGAACTTTTCAAAGAATTCTGACTTATATATCATTAGGTAGATGTAACCATATCAACTAAAATCGTCGGTAAAAATTATGAAGTACTGAAAACCACCTCTGATTTTAGAACTCATTGGTCCACATACATCAGTATGTACAATGGCCAATAGCTCGTTTGCCCTCTCACTTTGACCAGTGAAAGGCGTCTTAGTTATCTTGCCAAATAAACAAGACTTACATGTGTCAAACGATTGAAAAATCAAATGACTCCAAAAGCCCATCTCTATGGAGCTTCTGCATGCGCTTCTCATTTATATGACTCAACGACAATGCCATATATAGGTATGATTCAAATCATTGAGTTGAGGTTTCTTGGTATTAATATTATAAACATGTGTATCCTCAAGATTCAGAATATATAAGACATTCAACAATGGATAAACACCAGTGCCTCCGATGCCGGCACCCCTACTGATGCAGCCACCACAGTATTGGTATCCCCCGCACCAATACTTCTACTGTCCAGGCCCATCATCGGCAGTGGGTCCATCATCAGCAGTGGGCCCATCTGGACATGCCGCACCGGCACCATTGGGATATAGAGCACATCTGACACCTGGTGAGAACTGTACAGTCTTACACTATTTTACATCGTAATCTAAATTATGTCACTAATAACTCATGTTTGCACAGCGCCGTATCCATATCAATACTGGCGAGCTGGCGTAGACCCTACCTATCACAGTCCGTCTGGACCGGTAGACTTCGGTACCAGTGGCCAGCATGACTTAGCAGGTTACGACGCCTGGGAGCATGGCACCGCTGAGGTGTTCGGGCCTTCGTAGCTTGAGAGAGCACCACCACCGACGCAGTCAGAGCAGTAGCCCGCTAGACCGCATAGGGTGCGTCGTTCGCCTAATAGGTTTACCTTCTCGGAGCAGCCACCGAGACGTACTCGGGGTAGGCATGGTGGTTAGTACGACTTGCGGTTGTTATCGTAGGGACAGACGATACGACATTATTGGAAGAATGTACTTTCTTTGCTCCAATGTTGAGGAGGAGTTGTGGTACCCAAATGTCCGAACAAAATCGGACAAAAGGAGATGTGGCTTCATTGAGTGGGTAGATACTGAGAAGCCGGTATTCGATGGACGTTGGTTCTCTCCTAGCGAAACAAACGCACAGTAGACTGCAAGGAAGGAGGAGTACGAGCTATTTATAATATGTTGAACTAGTTATTATGAGGAGTTTTTGTTGGATTACTTTCGAACAGTTCGGGTATTGTGCTATATGCATTGGAACCTCTTTATCTACATGCTATTCACTATCTACTCACAATTTGAGCTTACACTTCAATACCATATTTGACGAGCTTGTTTGCAGATGTGTGATTGCCTGCGAAATAGATATTGCAATGGCATAACACAGTAATTAAAATAGTCCAGCATCAACAACATCTAACAAAATAGTTCACAGCATAACACAGTACATTATAATGACACATGCAAACGTGATTACGTGCCTTTAGGGAAATGAAAATAGCTGAGACTTATCCAAACTGACTACTGAGTCCAGCGAGGGTACTTTCCCTTCCTTATAGCGTATGGTCCTGCTTCCTTAGCACGACGAGCCCTCTCATGCTTCCTCTCTCTTTTAGCCTTACGCTCCTCTTTTGTCTTGCTCTCCACCTCCTCTCTCCTCTTCTCTTCTTCCTCAAGCTCACAGGCCCACTGGTATCCATCTCAAAAAGCTCCCTGCTGA
>KE372671.1:407910-423255 GCA_000418225.1 Zizania latifolia
CTAGCTACCAGTGTACCGTCATATGGATGGGGATGGTATAGTTAATGTGAGTGTCTTCTTTCTCCCTCCTCCTCTTCTTCCTCATGGACTGGATATGGAAAAGACAAGCAGCAGGTGCAGAGGATGAGCCACGCGCGGCCGAACGCGACGAGGAGGCGACGTCTCCAGCACGAGGAGAGGAGGAGGTGGCCGCTCGGGGCGAGGAGGCGACGTCTCCGCCGCGGAAGAGGAGGACGACAGAGGAGGAGGAGAAAGAGGAGCCCGGGAAGGAGAAGGAGGGGGTGGAGGAGGAGAAGGAGGAGCACCGATGCCGTCTCGAAGATGGGAGGAGGAGGAAGAAGAGGACACGAGGAGGAGGAGGAGGAGCCCGGGGAGGAGGAGGAGGGGGTGGAGGAGGAGAAGGAGGAGCACCAGCGCTGCCGTCTTGAAGATGGGAGGAGGAGGAAGAAGAGGACAGGAGGAGGAGGAGGAGCACGGGGGTAGAGGGGGGAGCTGCTGCTGTTGCCTTGAAGCCTCTTGCATCGTTACTGCCATCTTGAAAGATGGGAGGAGGAGGAAGAAGATGAACAGTAGCATCCCTCTTTTTTCCGTCTCGGAGGTATCAGCTGATACACAAAAGTATCATCTGATATTCGAAAGTATCAGCTGTAGCAAATGAACTGTAGGTCATTCCGAATGTATCAATTGATATTCGAAAGTATCAACTGATACTTCAAAGTATCAATTGATCATCCAATACTTTATGATACATTGATGTATTATATGATACATTGTATTTTTAAGGTATTATAGAGACGATACGGGCCATGATAACTTAACAATATCTTACATGGTACCTTAGATGTATCATATTATACATTATCATCATAACATCTTATGATATTATCCAATACATTGAGGTATCATATGATGCGTAATATGATACCGACACCTCGACGCTTCCCTATACATCGCCGTCTCCTCGTCCCCCCTCCTCGGCGCCAGCAAGGAGGAGGAGCGCAGGGGAGGAGGAGGGGAGAGCTTGTGGGAGGAGGAGGGGCAGTGCGGGTGAACCAAACGAGGTGTACATGTGTGTACCAGGTGGTACATGTTATACCAGGTGGCACAACACAAACTAACCGATGTGTGTATCATCCTCTAGGCATACCAGCTGGTACATGAACGTACCAAATGATACATGAATAAAATCATATTGACGGAGGGGGGAGTACCTATGCCTCTCGTCGGTGGCAGTGCAGGCGGTCTCCCACTCAACGCGCAAAAGGGTCCTTCCCCTCTAGGCCGCTCAGCCGCCATTCTCTTGCTCCGTTGCATCACTGCCGAGCTCCCGCCAGCCGCTTCGCCGTCGAGCTCCCGGCGTGATCTAGCTGCATCATTCTCCGCTGAGCCTTCTGTCTCCGTTTGCAACTGCTACCTACATCGCTTCTGTTTCCAGGTGCAGGTAGCCTCCGCTTTGCGGCTTTGGCGCTGAGCCGCCGAGCCTCGTCGCTGGTAGCCGCGGAGGCGAAGCAGGGGATGGAAGGACAGGGCAGCGCGTCAGCCACAAGACAGGCAGGAGAAAAGAAGAGGACGAGACCGGTTGGAGTAGGTAGTGAGCTAGTATTTCCGATCAAATTTGCACGGAAGCCAGGCGTGGAGGCCGAAGATGTACACATTAATTTGTACCGTCTCACTGGACGCGTACGATATATCGTTCTCTAGGATTTCTGTTCTTTTTTACTTGCAAGCAGTTGATTTGAATTTGAAAAATTCTTGAAGTAGTTGAGAAAATTGTTCTATGTGTACACTTCATAGTCATACAAACAGTAGAATATTATATGGATGTGCATAGTTTGAGTATTTGACATTGTATATTCTTATTGATCCAAATGTACGTCGTTGAAGTATAGAATGGGAAAAATAATATCACGTATGTTTCTATTATATGGCTGAAGTGAAAATATTTGATTGATTATTTTCGTGCCACATGTTTGTATGCACAATTCAAAAAAAAATTGTTGATTAATCGAATATAATCAATTCTACCCAAAATCTGAACGGAATTTAGACTTTTCATTGTTTAGGATATTTATTTCAAATTAAACTTACTAAACATCCGTAGTATACGAATTCGAATTTGAAATATCCGATCTGTTTTGATAGACACCCACAAATCATGGCTCAATCTTCGCGACCATAACGGGCCATGAAATAAAGAAGCCCATCCGAAAACGAAGCAAGAGGAGAAATCTTGGCGTCGTCTCCTCCTCCTCCTCTTCGTCTTCCTGCAGCCGAGCAATCCAATCGTGCGCCGAGCCCCCGAGCCCACCAACGCGAACGCGAGCACGCCCAAGAACAAGAACACGCACGCGCACCGCGGACATCATCGTCATCCTCTCTCTGTCTGCCTCCCCCACGGAGAAGAGACAAAGACGACGCGCGAGGAAGCGAGGGGACAAGATAGAAAAAAATCGACCTTTCCCCCTTCTGATTGCATATTAAAATCCCGCAGCCCGTAGTCCGTACCCCCACCATCGCGGTCGGCGTCGGCGCTCAGATCGCCACCGCTCTCCTCGCCGATCGCCTCCGCCGGGGGGGCGCCGCTCTCGCCGCTTCCTGCATCGCCTCAATCCATCTTTTGGCGGTTGCTCCACGCATCCTTTAGCGGTTGCTCCACGCCTCCGGGGGAGGGAGGAGGCAGTCCGCCCCTCGTGAGCGCGGCGGGCTCCGGGCTCCCACGCGACGCCCATGGTCGACAACCAGGAGTGCTCGCCGGCGCTCGAGCCCGTGCCCAAGCTCGACTCTGCGCCGCCCAACCCGGACCCCTCCTCCATCTCGCCCGACGCTTGGGATCCCTTCGAGACCGCCGCGGGAACCGTCGTCGGCCGGATCCAGCCCAACGCCCCCTCCGAGAACCGCCGCGCCGCCGTCATAGCCTACGTCCAGGGCCTCATCGAGTGCACCGTTGGTTGCGAGGTTCATTTCTTACTTTGCTCCTTCCTTATTTTTTTTTCTTGCCGTAACTCGTTAAAAACTGTACCTTTCCTTCGTGCATCAAGGGTCCTTCCGATCATGTCTATGTAATCAGTTTCTCGGGGGTGTTAAGGAGGATTCTTTCTTTACTGTTTCCCAATTTGTTTTCATTTGTCTGTTATAACATGGAAATGTAGCCAGGACAATTTGCTAGGTACATTATTGCTGTTTATTTGGGCAATTATCATACTTGTACCATCAGGAGTTTCATCTAGTTATGGCTCAAATGTGATTTCACTAACCCTAGTGATAGCACCAAGCCGCCAAACTGGTATACAAGTTGTCAAGTTGATACAACACCACCACCACCACCAAAGCCTTTCAATCCTAAGCAAGTTGTGATAGGCTAGAGTTGAAACCTAACAGGAACCATTAATTAAGGTTCATGTACATGAATAACTTCTCTCCATGTACTCATATTCAAGGCCAAATCTTTAGGAATATTCCATCCTTTCAAGTCTCTTTTTATTGTCTCCTCTCAACTCTCAAGTCAATTTCGTTCTTCCCCTGCCTCTCCTCACACTGTTGTCGCGCCTCAGGATTTTACTATGCACCGGTTCCTCTAGAGTTCTCCATTGGACATGTCCAAACCATCTCAACCGGTGTTGGACAAACTTTTTTCTTCAACTGGTGCTACCCCTAGCCTATCACGTATATCGTCGTTCCGAACTCGATCCATTCTCATGTGCCCACAAATCCAACGCAACATACACATTTATGCAACACTCAACCGTTGAAGATGCCGCCTTTTTTTAGGCCAACATTCTACACCATACAACATTGCAGGTCTAATTGTCGTTCTATAGCTGGGTTGGGTTTCTGTGGCTGGGTTTACAGGTGTCAAATGTTTATTCCCCATGAATATTTTGATATCCCTTGTCGTAAATGGACTTGATTTTCACCATCATATGGTCTGATGTTCTACTGATGCAAACACTACTATATATATGACACATGTTTGGGTGCAGCATTTAACAAAAGCTATTTTGTCGGTAATGGGCTGGAGAGTTGGGTATATGTTATACATACTTTGGTGTCCATTTTTATGACATGGTGCTCCATACCTTGCTCATCTTGCATGCTTCTTTTCGATAAATGCCACTACCCTACTATATCTTTGCACGCAAGGAAATGTAATAGGAAAAAGTATACCCCCTGAATTTGGGATACAATAGTAGGAAAAGTATTATTGGCTTATTGCTTGAGCTTTTAGTCATCTATGCGCACTGGTATCTCTGTTTTTAAATTCTGTTGAATCATCTGACATCATGCTATCTCAAAATACAACATTAACCTTTTGTTTTGGTAAAACACAGGTCTTTCCATTTGGATCTGTTCCATTGAAAACTTATCTTCCTGATGGGGATATTGACTTGACTGCCTTTGGCTATTCAAGTGATGAAATTCTTGCAAAAGAAGTACAGGCTGTTTTAGAATCTGAAGAGAGAAGGAAAGATGCTGAATTTGAAGTCAAAGATGTCCAGTATATTCATGCAGAGGTTTTCCCCTTGTATTGCTCTTTGTTCTTTAGTTTCTTTAATAATTAATAATCGTCTAATACACATATTTCTAAGTCACTGCTATCTACTTATGAGTGCTTATCTATTGTGTTCATTATAAAAGATCACATGAAACCCTTCTTGTGTTCATTTATACATTAACGCTTCTTTTTGCTTTCCTTTGTATAACTCCAATCAAATACTTTGCAATATGCTTATCCTACTATAAATTGGGAAACAACAATAGAGAAATCCATATTTCCACACTACATCAATG
The DNA here is from genome assembly GCA_000418225.1 of Zizania latifolia. Classification (NCBI taxonomy): domain Eukaryota; kingdom Viridiplantae; phylum Streptophyta; class Magnoliopsida; order Poales; family Poaceae; genus Zizania; species Zizania latifolia. The sequence goes on from KE372671.1 coordinate 412,699, forward strand.
AAAAATGTACATATCTCAATACTTCACTTCTAGCAATATTGTCTATAGCAACCGAGTCTATTTTTCATCACTGCGCCCTATTGTCATTTACAGCTAATTTACTCTGTGAACATAGATTTTTGTGTTGAACTGCTAGGGGCCAATTTTGGGCACGGCTGAACATGCCTTCACATGGTTTAGTCCTTTTTGTCACCACGATGTCTAAGATAAGTCTTTCTGATGGCAGGTCAAGTTGGTGAAATGCATCGTTCAAAACATCATTGTGGACATCTCATTTAATCAGTTTGGTGGACTATGTACCCTTTGTTTTCTTGAGCAGGTAATGCTTGAAAAGTTGCAACAAATATGTAGTTGCTTACTTGCTCAGTTCTCTTCTTAAAGCACAGATCTTTGTTTTCAACGTGATAACAAATTAGTTCCATTATACTTCCTTATGAGATTGGACATTGGAAGAAGATTTCTTTATGGTCAGACTGCTTGTGGAAAGCATATCTATAACCATTAAGTTTTGCAGGTTGATCAAAAATTTGAAAAAAAACACCTTTTCAAGAGAAGTATAATGCTGATAAAAGCTTGGTGTTATTATGAAAGCCGCATTCTTGGTGCTCACCATGGTTTAATTTCTACCTATGCCTTGGAGATATTAGTGCTATACATTTTCCATCTCTTCCATGGAACTTTGGATGGTCCATTAGCTGTAAGTTCAAACTTCCAACTTTTCTGCTGCATTTGTAAAGTTATTGTTTTTGATAACTTATCTAAGTTGCTATAAACTATTTGTTTTCTGCAGGTCCTCTATAGGTTTCTGGACTATTATAGCAAATTTGACTGGGACAATAAGGGTATTAGCTTGTATGGCCCTGTTTCCTTGTCTTCCCTACCTGAGCTAGTTAGTAAGTGGATGCAATCTGATCTGTTTTTCTGTGATTGGGAGTTTTCTTTTATTATTGGTCATTGAAAGCTTTTGTTTCACAGCTGATCCTCCAGACACTGTTGATGACGGTTTTATTAAGCGAGAGGACTTTCTCAAGGAATGTGCACAATGGTTTACTGTCCCCCCTAGGAACTCTGAGAAAAATTCTCGAGTCTTCTCTCGAAAATTTTTCAACATAGTGGATCCATTGAAGCAGAGTAACAATCTGGGGCGCAGTGTAAGCAAAGGTTTGTTGTCTACATCTAGACCATCCATTCTGATGGTAGGGCTGTATTATTAATCTTGGAATTATAATAGTAATGTTTGGACAAATTATTGGCCTTGGACTCTTGGCTATTTGTACATAAACCACCATTGTTGTTTAGACTGTCTTGCGTGTATTGCATTACTGCTGCTCCCCCAGTGCACATGCTATTTATCCATGGGCCATGAAATTTCATAACAATGCAGAAGAAACTCTGCCACTTTAATACCATACACTTCTGCTGACTGACATGCTATGACATGGATATTCATGGCATTGGATTGTTGTTTCTTACATGGGTATGTGCTGTTTTAGTTCTGTCCACAGACATAGCTTTCTTTTGCTATACTGCACAGTTATTTATGTGAAGTAAGCTGTTACATTGCTGTGTATTTAGTCCTTAACATTATCCAAGTTGCTAGGGACATAGTTTTTTTCGTGTCATTTAATTTGCCTGGCCTAATCCTGCTATGCACTACCCAGGTAACTTTCTCCGAATACGCAGTGCATTTGATTTTGGTGCCCGGAAGCTTGGGAAGATCCTTCAAGTGCCTGCCAGTTCTACTGTGGATGAAGTGAATCAATTCTTCAGGAACACATTGAAGAGACATTGCACTAGGACAAGGCCAGATGTGCAAGAAATCGCTCTGGACTTCGATATTGAAAGAGCAGACAACGATTGTTCGCCTTTATACAGTAGTAATTTGTTTGGTGATCTATCTGATCAGTTTAATAACATCCGCATTTCAGATTCCAGTAATCATGATCATGGGTCACTAAAGCAGAAAGGATGGAATTATATGGTTGAGCAAAACGAAAGGAAGTCTGTTTCTGGTGGCTGGCTGGCAAGCAATGCCACAAATCCTGTAACAAGTAATTTAACTGGTACGAGGAATGGCAGCGACTCTTGTGAGCCTGCACCAATATCAACTACGGGAGCATGTACCTTGCCATCTGAGGAAGGTCACGATGTACCAGATCTCTTTTTTAATGAGTCAGAAAATGGTAAGAAGGCTGGCATAAAGTATGATACAAACCTGTCTCCCCATGGGATGTCAACAATTGGGTACACAAGCAGAACCTACCAGTCATTCGAAGGGGTGGATGATGATGATAGAGGTATCACCAATAGCAAATTGTCAGGTCTCACTGGAGACTACATAACAAATTTGAATAATCTTCTCTATGCACAACGGTTCCACCAAGATTATCCAGTGAACCATTATTATCCAGTCAGTCCAGTGTACTATCAAATTCCTTCCCCACCACCTGCACGATATGAGAACAGGCGATCATCAAATGGTCATAGCAGAAATAATGTATATGGATATGCTGGTGCAAATGGAATAGGTCCTGGTCCTTGTCCACCGGGCTATTTTGTTATGAGGCCATATAGTCAAATAGATGATCCAATGCGAGCTCGAGGAACTGGCACATACTTCCCTGACCCAGTATGTTCCCTCCTTGAATGTTCCATGTTTAATGTTTATATTATTAAGTCTAGTATGTATATATAATGGTCTGAGCTTAGTGAACCATCTAGTAGTCTAGGTTTTGAACCAGTGGTAGATAATTCCATTCTATATAACTCAATTGCAAAGGGGGATGCACATTCTGAATAGCAATTTCATTATTCTTTCTGACATGTACAGTTTTAAGCCTAATTTTGAGTAAACTTCTGGCACTTTTTTTACATACTATGCATATCAATGCAAGGGTCAATGATTTACCAGTATTCTTGTACTAAAATTATTGCATCATTGGATTTTTGTCATATCAGGTATACATAATAGTCTAGAGCATACCCTCATTAGTTTTATGCTTCTGTTGCAATTTTTTTTTTTAGCAGAGTTACCCATTATATTTGTGTCGTTCTGGGCTGCTGTTTTGTGGCCGCCTGAGTTTGTTCACCTTGTTGGATATTGTAGAACTTGTGCAAAGAAAGGCCACCCACTGGACGAGGTGGAAGAGGAAAGAGTCATTTCCTGCCACATAGCTATCAAAGACCTCACTACCACGACAGAGCAGAAATGTCAGCAGATTTAACACCTTCAGAGGAATTGAGGCAAGAGCCACCATTGCAGATTTATGTTCCTGCTGCAAATGGCTTGGAGATTCCCTCTTCATCGAAGATACCAATACCTTCTCCATCTTCCGAGGCTCCAAGGGAAGTTGCACATGATAGTGGTTTTATTCAGCCGCAAGACAAGAAACTTGAGTTTGGGACCTTGGGGGCACTGCCTTTGGAAGTCACATCCCAAGACCATGCTATTGCTAACAGATTGAATTCTGCTTCTAGCAGTCAATGTTCAGCACCTGCAAGCACTATGTCTCTAGCAGATAATCATGGAATGGGTTCTAACCGTATGAGGTAAGTATGATCTTTGTCTAAACCAAGAACATCAAATGATCAAATGCTTCTGGGAGGCATGCCGTAATTAATAATTTCCTAAAAAGAATTGAAGTTCACTGTTAGGTTGGTACTTCTGCAAACAATGTTGTGATGTATGTCTTCCAATAGTTGCCAAAATAAATAAATAAATCATGCTTGTATTTCCCAAAAAATATGATATGGCAATCATCCATATTTTAAATCTAAATGTGAAGCATATTTACTCAAATTGAAAATGCATTTCTTTTCCTTCATTTTACTTCATTCACCTTGTAAATTATCTGCTTGATTCTAATGCATGTTTTCAGAGTTTATGATGCATAATCCCACATTAAACAATTTACAGGAATGCTCAGCCATATCATCTCAAGGACAATGGTGACTTCCCACCGCTATCTAGTTGATGCCATATATAGTTCATTGCATATCAATCAAAGCAAGGTGGTCCAAGAAAGATACTGATAAATGGTGTGAGCACAGTGATAGCAGAGGTTTACTCCGCAAAAAACTTCATCCATCATGTACATCCTATCATTATCTTCTCATTCCCCAGTCATCAATCCACCTTGCTGTTGCGTACCAAAAGAAAAAAAGAATCGCAAAGCTGATACATTGCAGCTCTGCCATAACATTCCCTGCAAAGGAAATAGGGAGGACAGGGAGAAGCTCTACCTTTGTGCCACATAGATACTTATGTTTTCTTTTACAGATTATGGTGACCCCCTTGAAGCGGGTGTTCACTGTGCGCGAAGGCAAAAAATGCTAGAAAGAAAGAATGAGATGTCAAGCTCTGTTGTTTTGATCTCATGAACATTCGAGTTACTCAGGGAGTTGTCAGTGTATTCTCTGTTTGGGTTTGGAGAGGCCTTGTGTTGAAAGGCCCCATGTTTGAAGTAACAGAAACAATGTGTAGCTACAGGGATAGATATGTATGAACTGTTAGATTAACAGTTTCAATAGTAGTATAGTTAATCTATGCTCAGATCAAAAATAGATCCTTTGGCTCTGCCTTGGTTTACATGTCTTTGTTAATTAATTGGATTTGTAACTAGTTTTTCTCTGCTGTTGTTAGGTCGTCCAGGTTGAGAGGGTTATGATAAAATGTGTCATAGTTTCTCTTTCCTCTGATGAATATCAGAGAGTTTGTCATCTAGAGCAGAAGAAAAATACTCTCCATGTCCCATAATATAGCAATCTATTACTGGATTTGATATTTCATAGAACAATGAATCTAGATAGTACTATGAAATATCAAATTCAGTATGAAATATCAAATTCAGTACTAGATTGCTATATTATGAGATATAGGGAGTAAGAAGCAGCCTAGCTGTGTGTGCCTGATTTTGGGCTTCATTTGGCATCCCATCTATTTTAAAAATTACTCAATTTTAAAGGTCTTGAAAATCAAATCTTTGCCATCCCATTTGCATCTATCAGCTTGATCCAATGCCAATAACTGTGTGCTACTAGCAAAGAAAAGTTGACATGTCCTCCAAACTCAAAGTTATTTTTCCTGTACAATTTAGCAGCAGAGTGCTCCGGCTGGTATATGTGTAACTCTAGAAGAATTATTGGTCTAGATATAAGGTCTAATCTCATCCCAATATAAGTTCTTCTTATTAACAGCCGACGCCGTTACTATTATGAATCTGGATCATGACAACGCTTGTCTTTCACAACTCTGAATTTCTGCACAGGCAGTGAACAACGCCCAATTAGTCAAGTCATGTACTCATGTCCCACGAAGAAAAAAAAAGTAAAACAAGTTTGGCAGCCAGCGAGCAGTGCATTCTTGCACACAGCTTTGGTTTGACTTCTGTGGACCAACTGATGCAAAAGTTAAGCATTGCAGCTTAACAAACTCAATACCGAGCTTATATAAAGGAAGGAAATAGTGATAACAAGCACAAAGGGGCAGGTAATGCGAGCTGCACTCCTCAGCAGATAAAGGTCAGAGTGGAAACAATCAACCTCGCGAAAATTGATTATTTGTCCCTCTCATGATGAACATCTTGATTATATTGTCACCCTAGATTATATTGTCACCCTATGACAATGACAAATAAAACCATCTAAGTTAATGACATATGTCAAGATAGAAAAAACGAATCCACTTCTTAACGATAAAAAATTATCAAATCTCTCGGCACCGCATACACCCACCAAAGATAATATCAGCAACAGCTGGTCCGCTGATCCGATGATTTCACTAGTCACCACAGTAATACTGAAACTAACAAGAACAAAGTGCTTATGCACCATGAGTTCCCAGCCCATTTTGCATTGAATTCAGAAAAAAGGCGAAATGCGCCAAAACATCAGGTGAGAGGCCTAATGCAAACGCATGTTAACAGGTAAGTGATATACTAAATAAAAGGGGACTGTCATTCGTGTCAAAGGAATACAGTCCAACATAACTCCTCAACTCCCTAAACTCCAAGGAGGCAAGGAAGCCTTGGCTCGACATTGCATTCTATATGTTCTATGTTGTCTCTTTCTGATTGAACGACCAAACTGACTGTACAGCAGGATTAGTTGGAGAAAAGCCACCGCCAACATGTGCCCCAGCTGACGAGCAAATCTTACTAGCTTCCTGAGGTCCATTCAGCACCAGTACCTCCCTGCACAAATCATAACCAAACGAAGTTTTTAGTTGTTACTGTTTTCACTTTATCAAACATGCATGACAGTTCCAGGCAATTGAACATTTCTGTTTGGGTAATACATGGGTAGTTAATAGATGTAAATAAAATGGAGTCATCAGTTGCAGCATACAAATTATTATTTGTTGCTAGAAGCCTAGAACAACGTTTTAAATGCCAAACACCTATCCAACCATCCACCATTGATCTTGTGAAATTGCAGTTTAGTCAACCATAATGCCCGCAGGGCACAAGCCAAAGGTAAGGGGAAAAGGGTAAAGAATAAGGATTTAAAAAGGAAAAATTTTAGTTCCAATCTAGATAGCAACTTACACAACGCAATTATTTGAGAATAAATATAAGTTACAAAAGTTTAGGCCGTGTAAATGCATTTTGACTTAGCAGTTCACACGAAGGCCTAAGCCAGTCATCTAACCCAAGGTACTGGTAAGAAATTTATCAGCATCATACTATCACAATGCTTCAAAAATCACATATGAATATTATGTATCAATTATCAAAGACAAATAGCCAAACACAAAAATGATCAAAAATGAATATCTATCGATGAGCAGGGCAGCTGACATTTCTACTACTATATCTAAATCCCGATATCTCTATTTGGCCGATTGGCCCACCAGAGTGACAGGTAAGAAATGGTGAATTTATCTGCCATGTCAAGTGATAGTGGGGACTATAATCAAAAGAGTATCCACTTTAGCATATTGGAAACCCTTGTGGTCAATGCACAGAACCCACATCTGACCTAGTAATTGCATATAGTGGTGCTTAACCAGCCATAGTCCATAGAGACGATTATCATGTAAATACTACCAATGGCCTTCAAGTTGAATCTAGAAGATAATGGACCAAATAAAATGTTTAAATGCTAACGTTGCATGATTCCATTGTAGTTCGCTGGTCACAATTCCACTCCTAAAATTTAGGTTTGCATTGAACTTGACAAGAACATAAAGCAGAACAGTAGTATACCTAACTCTCATGAATAAAGAGCAGGGTAGAACTCGGAAAAGTAGACTGAATGAGAAACAGAACCCCTTGAATTATCATACTATTTCCATTCCAAAATATAAGATATATTAGAATATTAATCATTACTTCATTAGTATATATCATTAACACATATTAATATAACAATATATGAAAGTAATTTTACATTAATATAACAAAGTAATAAAAGAAGCCAAAAGTTATGCAGGCAACCGAACACCACTTAGGCACTTATGAACAGTTGAACACAATTTCTAAAGATATGTGTCAGACATCTAAGTTGTAAAAAAAATTACAGACAAACTATTGATTTCTCTAAGGAAACACAATCAGCTGACAAAAAAACCATAGAAACAACAATAAATCGTAGTCCCCACTAACCCATCCATGCATAGATTGAAGAGTTCAGGCATTGTGCAATTTATAAGCAAATCAGTGCATCACTTTGCACAGTTCAGTCAATCGAACTCTAGTCTTATAAGAAATACTGGGATAACTCCAATCATCAAATATACATGATTAAATAACGATGTAAAAACCGCATAAACTGCACGTACTGTAAGGTATTTCTCATAAATAAGATCCATGTACAAATTTACACCTTGTAGCTGAAGATTACTAATGTTTTTACTAATCATCCATATAAGGATGCAGCCTCTGACAAATATGGCTTTGGACAGGGAAAAGTGGGTCATGGTCCCCCAGCTTTTTTAACAAAATGGATTTCTATGTGTACATAACCGATGTTTCTTTATGGTAATTTTATGCATTTGCTTCATTGATTCTTTCTAAGTTGGAGTCTTGGAGTGTATTGCTTGGTCTTGATTGGTCCAAATCGCTCTTACTTACTAGTCACTGACTCACTGTGACATAATTATGAAATTTAAGAAGCCCCATGACATCTTATAATTCCTTGTAAGATTGCATACATGTAACCATACTCAGCAGGGAACATTTGGGAGGGGAAGGGGGTTGTCTTGTAAGTTATGAGTTATGACCATGTTCCTAGTTCAAGATAAGGTTATCAAAATAGTTGGCAATGAAGAAAGGAAATGCTTCATTGCTGCAGAAAATATTGAAAATGGTAAAAGAATGTCTGAATGGACTTACTTGGACCGAGAGTGACCAGGTGGTCCAAAGTGGTGTGCATGGGCTGATTTGTTCGGTGATTGAAAACCCAAATCATTGTGTATAGCTTTTTCTGAAACTTCATGTGAAAGGAACAAACTGCCTGTATCAAGAGGCATTTGCTGGAAGGGTTTTTTCTGCAGCCATGAATCATTGTCATCCAAAGCAGAACCCAATGGGATTCTTGTCCCGCTATTCAAATGACTGACGCCATGGCTAAATTGATTTTTGTTTGATAGAAGCCACTCACTCTGAGGACCTTGTAGACCTAAACTGTCCTGAACCAATGGTGTGCTCCACATTTGCCATGTGCCATGTTCATTGCTAGCCTCAGGCAAAAGAGAACCATTAGGCCCATTTGCAATTGAGCGCCTAATAGGATTTTCCTCGACAGTCCGTGCTCTTGATAGAGGAGACTTGATTGGCGAAGGCTTCACATGTGCTTCTTTGGTGATGTCACTAGAGATGAACCCGCTGTTCAAGTCCATAGGGAAGTTATCAAGTGACTCTAAAACTGGCCCAAGCAACGCGATTGCATCTGGATCATAGCATGGGTCCTCAAATTGTTCAGGTTCTTCATATACTGTTGGTTCTGGCTCACTATAGAAAGGCATATGTCCAGCTGGAAAATGAGATAGTGGCATGTTGGCAGGTGCTCCATTCACTGGTGGAAAACCTGGAAATTGTATGGAGTGGCTTGAACTTAGATTACTATCCAGAGGGGGATACTGAGACATGAAGATTTGAGCATTGCTAATTTGTGCTCCATTTGACTCTGGCTGCCCATTCTTTTCATGTGCTGAAGCAGGAACATCAGGACAAGGTGACACTGAAGCTGAGCGACTAAACAGCTGGTGCCATGACTTTTTAAGACCAGTAGGGTGTGGCTGCACATTTGGACTAACCTGTGTAAAAACATAACAAAAGTGAAAAAAGTATATGTAAGATGGCAGTTAGGGTGAAAACAGATAATGGCATATGTTCTAATCATAGAAATCTAGAAAGCAGCAATAATGCCTTGTACTCACAGGTCGATGCAAATTAGTCCAAGAATTTGTAGCTCCTCCAACTGTAGCAGTATTGGCTGTTGCAGGAGGTTGAGCGTCTCTTTTGACTGCATTACTCTGGTCAGTTACAGTAACAAGCGGTTTAGTCACCTTGCTAACTTGAGGAACAGGGGTCTGAGCACTTCCACCAAAACCTCTTGAAGAAGATAATAAACTTCCTGTCATACGGCCAAAGTACGTTGCCCTGCTTTGTACCGTCTTACTACCCTGGTAGTTAGCTTCAAAGTTATGTGGCTTATAACCCTCAGCTGCAACTCTTGCTGCATCTCGTTTCTCTGGCTCATTTCTTTTATCAAAGTCCCTCTTTCTCTCCCCTTCCCTACCCATTCTTCTCTCAATATCCTCGCAATATGAACTGCTCTTGCTTGATCCCTTATCCTTCTCATCCTTCCTCTTCCTCTCCCTCTCATGCCGCCTCCGTTCCACTTCCTTCCTAGCATCCTTCTCCCCAACAGGGATAGTGCCTTTGGATCGCTCTTCAGCCTCTGCTTTCTCATCCCTTAGCCTCCTCCGCTCCTCCACGAGCTTTGTCATCTCTTCCCGTTGCTTGCGTTCCTCCTCCTCTAGCATTTCCTTCTCCAGCCTCGCCATCCTTTTCTCCTCTGCCTTCCTTTTCGCCTTCTCCACTCTACTCTCCTCAGCCTTTGCTCCATTATCTCCTCCTTTTGCTAATATTTTACCATCACGGTCCAAGCCTTCTCCATCCCCTGAGGAGCTAAATCTGAGCACTTTCCTCCAGAACCATCTCATGCTCAGGCAAAGGCATGATAATAAGCGCCATGAGAATCCTGAGTGCAAGTTATCAGACGAGCAGCGCAAGTCGAGCCAGTAGGCTGGGTCACCGGCAGGATTTGCCCAATCCCGGTTGCAAGGCCACCCCATTGGGACCCTCCCCGCAGGGCCGAGGTCAAGCACCGGTCGTTTGGATACGTGGCCGCAGTAGGAGCACATGAACTTTCCACCGCCGGGGTTCTGGTCGCGGTAGGGGTTGTTGCAGTTGCGGCAGCGGCGGGTGGCGGTCTTGCGGAGCTTCTGGAGCTCGAGGGCGTGGGCGCGGCGCTCCTCGCGGAGGCGGGCGGAGCGGCGGACACGCCAGAGGGAAAGGCGAGGGAGGAGGATCTCATACCAGAAGAGGGTGA
>KE372671.1:425561-438403 GCA_000418225.1 Zizania latifolia
CGCGGGTAGCGTCCGGGGAGTAGGACGCCCAAGCTGCCTTCCTCAGCTTCATCGCTTCCGACGGCTGCAGCATCGTCGCCATCACAGAAGCAGCCACGACGAGCAAGACGACGGCGACGCGCTTGGATGAGGGTGACGTCATCTTATTTCTTCTCTTAATGATCAGCAACTAGCTACTAGCTAGCAGCTCTCACAATTTTCAGCAAAGCACAAGCGCCTCGTTTTATAACTCGCGCGCCAGATGATTATTCGCGCGTAATTTTAAAAGGATTCGCACAAAGATCATGAAATATCTTAGGAGATCATTTGCAAACTTAACAAGCATGTTCTCTTTTGTATAGTTAATTTACTTTCTTCCGGTCCTTCAGAAATTCGCTCAAGCACAATACTTATACTCCCCAGCATCAGGTACACAGAAGTGTAATTAATCAGTCGATATTCAGATAGCAGTAAAGTGTGTGCACGCAGCTATCTTATTCACAGAGTGATGCCTGTTCATGATAACCATATGAACACCATGCAAGCACGGATTCATTGCCTTCCCCAAGCCAAACAACTTCGTGTGACCATCCAGTTAACTTGATGCATCACGCACCAGTTTCCGTGCAGAGAATGAGCTAAATGTCGTCCTTTTGCCAGCGTCGCAGGCTTGGATCAATGTGCACACGTCGTTCTTCTGCAAGAACTTCTCACCGTTCACCAGAACGAGGGGGACGTACTGCAGAACCATCCTCTTGCACTGTCAACACGGCAAGACATCATCAGCACGTGTTACTCTTGCAAATTGACTGAAGCATCATTTGCTTACAGAGGAAGCACATTTCTACAAGTGAAGTATTCCATATGGTTTGGTTTACCTGCTGAACATATCCTTCCATCTTGGTGCACTCCTTGAGGAGTAGTTGAATTATCTCAAGCTGCAGACATCACATGGAAGATGTCAGGGGTAAAATGTAACCTCATTAAGGTGGTTATCTAAGTAAGGCAAAAACAATCACCTCTGAATCAGGGTCTTTCATTTTGGAAACAATTTCATCAATGATGTGGTGGCAGAATACACATGTGCTTTCACTTTTCACAACTGACAGAAGAGCTGTGTTCCTGCAGAGACCATACTGTTTGCAGAACTCATCTGGCTTGATCTCAGTAATTTTGTTAAAGAGAAGAGTTGTATAGGAGTTCACAACCTCGTCGCACTGCAGAGATGCAAAGTGAATTGATCATATTAATACAAAAATCATACACTACTGTTGTTCAAGGAGCATCTTTCCTGCATTGTATTTAGTAGGGAATCAAATCCCTACCTGTGTCATATCTTTTGATCAAACTGGTGTTACTTCTACAATACACAGACTTAATATGTACATTAAAACTAACAAGCCAAATCAAATTGCTCACAAGGATTACCTTCTGCTCTAAGGGGAATGTCTGAGAGCAAGCGTCAAGAAGTATATTTGTTATCTTATCTTGTATTTCTTTCTCACTAAGAAAGTTGACAGCTTCATTGGCGATGTTTTCACAAGCTGAGCATAATGGGCTGCCCCTCCGAAGAGTTACAGGTATCTTGGTTGAGGCAATTTGCTCCTTGTACATTTGGCTAGCATCCCCGACCTCACTTGTTTCTAGATCAAGGACAACTGGGACGTGATAAACAAAATGTCATGAACTGTGGCGAAATAATTGCTATTACATATTCAAAAGGGAAGAGATAAACGATTTCTAATATGGAAGGGCATTTCCATCTGTGTGAAACTGAAATAGTTGTTTGTGACATTGCAGTTATACCCTTGTTGTTTGTGAGATAAATCAGAGATGCCAAAAGTGGCTAAGTGAGAGCGGGCTATCCCAGTATTTATTATGACCATAATAGTTATCCTTGTGTATCATAGCATAAGAAGAACACGAGAGTACGGGACTCTGCAAAGAGTTCATGGCAATGCTTGAACAAGATGAGTGAACAACCTTGCAGGATACATTCTGCGGCTGTCCAAAGAAGAGTAACCAGGCTAAGAGGATCAATCACATGTGGCCCTCAAGTTAAATTACAGCCAAAGAAAAGAACCACAACAGCTGCCCATATAACTGTAGAATGGTAGTTTATGATGCACTATAAAAATTTGTCCTTTTTCTACAGAATGATCTCACTTACATATGTTGGTTACAGTTGCATGCATGAGGATCATTGGTGTCTATATTAGGAGTCAATTGTGCTAACACGACATAGGGAGAGCAGGGAAAGTGATGAATAGGGCGTACCAAAATCACGGTGTTGAGCAGATCCGCAGGTGACAATTAGCGAGAGCAGCAGAAAGGAAGCAACTTTGAAACCCATCGCCTCTGTACCTGCCACTGCCAAGAAATCATGACACGGTTTTCAATAATCACCGAAATTACTTGATTTCGAACCTGAAGACAGAAGGTAAGGAAAAAGGAAGTAGCTTTGTGTGAGGAACAATTGGGGATTAACAGCTAGACCGGCCAGATCGAGAGATTGAGGAGTTCAATCCCGACTATTCGAACAGGAACTCACCAATCGGGAATCCAATGGGGGGGGATCAAATCGAACGATTCAAGAACCAAAGCCGAAAGAGGAACTCACCAATCGGGAGGAAAAAAGAAAGCCGCCTGAATCGGAGGCGGCCTGAATCCTCCGGTTTGTACAAATCTCGCCTTGATTCTAGTGCGCTCGGTCGTAGCTGGAGCTCTTATAATCTAGTCGTAGCAGATGATTGCCGGTGTGTATGTTGCGTGGAGGAAGGAGAAAGACAAGGGAAATAATTAGGGAGTAGTTGAGACGGTTTGGTTAATTAGAGCTAGATAGATAGATGGTGATAGGTCGATGAGATTGGATTTGGATTTGGATTTGGATGGACAACTGCATCAAACTGTAGTAGCAAACTTGCTTCCGCCGTTGAGCTCAACCGGATGCGATGCGGCCCCAAAAAATTACAAAACAGCGCATGTATTAACAGAGTATATTAGGGCAGATCAACATAGTAGACAGTAATAATCGATTAGTACAGTTATTTTTATATAATTTAGTGTTGATAATATCAGTCTGTCACGTGCCTTATTATGTGTACTCATTTTGATCTTTCATTAAGTTCATAGGCGTTTATTAATAAACTTATAGTAACATTATTAATCTAAAATGATATCGATAGATATATTTAGTAAACGGGCTAACGGGCTAACGGAAGAAAATCTCTATACTGCCATGATTAAAACGGCCAAACTTTGTGGTTAGCTTGTCACATCAATTCCTACTCAAGTTAATACTTACGGAGTAGTAAGTTTGATATTGGCTTTGCCTTTAATGTTACTCATGTAATTAATTATAAACTCGTTTAATTTCGCCCTTTCCGCTTTGCATAAATCCAAACCTAATCGACCACTTAGCACACAAGTTAAGATATGTTAATGCATCAAACAAACCACACACTTACATTATTAAAACGAACGTACATATGTAGAGAATACAGCAATAAAAAGATTGTGCACATATTCTCCCAACAACACAACATGCAGAAATGCGTTTGCAGTGTCTTTGAATTACTCAGTTAATCCGCTTTTCATAAATTAATTATTGATTGCCTCATCCTTGCAAATCCAGCATCGATGTTGGTGTCGTTGTGTATATGGGCTCTGAAGTTTGTGCAGCATGCCAGTCCAATGGTGTGAGATCCTGCTAGCAAAATCGAGTTAGATACTAAGATGATGACATGGCTTGCTAATTTTATGTTTGCAGAAACAAAAAAAGAAGCCCTCATTGTCAAAATGGCAATACATGGTGTTATCAACCCAAATGATTCGGGTAAATAAATTAGTTCTCATGTTTAATAAGATAGGGTAGCTCGAGTAATGTATTTGCTAGCATATAAGATCACCAGATAAAAAACATTATCACTCTATAAAGACATGAAAACATGAATTATCTATTGCTGGAGATATAATAATATATTAGGAAGAGAGAGAGGGGTGTAATTCATAGCCAATCTCATGTCCCCTGTATGAAAACCCCCCAAACTTTGAAAGTTTCTCTGGATTGCAGAATATGTCACTGTTCAGTCTGGAGGAGCTAGTCCTCTCCAACTGCTTCAGTTACTTATCTGTTCATGATATTTGCATTTGCATACTAATCATCGGTACAATAGAAACTACGAGGTAGTAAACCCCAAAAGATAAGGAAAGAAAGAAATGTTAACAAAAAACACATCCTTCATTTGTTGATTTTGGACTCTGCAAAGTGGCAAGATTTTGACGAACCGATCGGTGCCAAACAGCCTATTTGTGCTGAGAGTATCAGTAAGAACCAAATGTACATGACCTATAAACTGTGTCAGTGCATGCTGTACTTGGCATCATAACATATCTGGATAAAGCATACTAATACAGTGTCAAAATGTTCAGTCAATAACATCTGGGTTGGCAGTATCACATAAGCATTGCAGAACAGATATACACTTGAACAGGAAAATGCAAGAGAAAATTAAGAACACATCTTATTACAGGTTAACCCTCTTACTGACCGCATATTATTACATGACAAAGTAAGCACAGTGAACAGCTGCATCACCACATTCCTTAAAGAGCAGAATGATTTAGAGGTTCACAATACAAGACACAATAGGATTTTAAGGAAATGTAGATGACCTTTTTTGCTTGATAACAAGGAGCCGAGGATGAATTTTGTAAAACAAATTACTGTATACAAACATTAAATAAGAATGTGCTTCAAGCTATGCAAAAATGCACATTTGTTGGATTTCGTAAAAGAAATGTAAAACATAGATTAAAGCACTGTCATCAAGGGTGTTTGGTCTAGTGGTATGATTCTCGCTTCGGGTGCGAGAGGTCGCGAGTTCGATTCTCGCAACACCCCCAATTTAATCAAGTTTTGCTGATTTTTATCTCTGCACTTAGACTGCTTAATTCGTTTGATGCCTCCATTTTCCAGTTCGATGAACAAATGAACGTTAATTAAGTTTTGCTGATTTTTATCTCTGCACTTAGACTGCTTAATTCGTTTGATGCCTCCATTTTCCAGTTCGATGAACAAATGAACGTTAATTAAGTTTTGCTGATTTTTATCTCTGCACTTAGACTGCTTAATTCGTTTGATGCCTCCATTTTCCAGCTCGGTGAGCAACCGAACGTTTTGTCTTGGGCACCGCATGCATGATGAGCCCTGGTCGAATCTTTGTTTTTCTGAAGAATCAAGTAGTCGACGAGACGAAAGGTTCCTTCTTCTGAATGTCAGTTTGTCCCAGTCGATGGGCGTGAAGATCTCCTTCCTGCTCGCACGCATCAGAACATGTCTGCCATTATGATTATGTCAGCAATGATACATATCTGGCATGGGCTTTGATTGTTTCTTCTTCCTTCAGATCAGCTCAGAGCTTGCTGGACATGTGATAGACTTCACAGTCGTCTGAACTTACCACTCTTAACATTACAGGTGGTGATCATGACTGAAGTTTCAACTTGATGGAAACATCCAGCAGGGACACCACAACACGGGGGAGAGGATCGTAATCGACGTCGTAGTCCTGCTCGTTGTCGAGGTCGTCGTCGTCGTCCCCCATGCCGTCCCCGTCGTCGAGGTCGAAGTCGCCGAAGTCGTCGTCCATGTCATCGTCGCCGTACGCCGCGGAGACATCGCGCCGCCGCCTCAGGAGGGGCACTGCGCTGGCGCGGCCGGAGATGGAGACGGCGAAGGGACAGGGCCCACACTCGGAGGAGGGGATTACTAGGGTTCTGGAGAGTGGCGAGGGAAATGGATAGGGGAAGCCGGAGACGGCGACGGCCGACGAGGAGGGACGACACGGTGGCCGCCATTTCTGAGTTTTTTTTCTTTTCTCTTTTCCTTTTTTTTCTTTTAGGCGCGGTCGCCGCACGCCTCTTAAAGCTCCCCAAAAGGCCAAACCGTCACACCACTCTCCTCTAGGCGAGAACCCTACCCTACCTCGCCGGCGACGATGGCGTCTGCGGCGGAGATGGCTGGAGGCGCCCCCACCCCGGAGCCTGAGGCTCGGGAGAAACCCATCGTCGTTCGAGTCAAGCGCAAGCTCTCCCAGACACGGCCCGACGCTTTCTGTGAGCAAACGGCAAACCTTCTCCTTTCCTCTCATCGCTTCTCCCCCTTCCTCGTCAGAACATGATTTTTGAGGCAAAGTGATATTTTTGTGGTTCATTAGGGCTAGAGATTAATGAGAGGCCGGTGAAGAAGGCCATGCTCGATTTCTCGAGCCTTTCCGTCTCCGAATCATCCTCCTGTCCTAGAGGTATGGGCCGAGCAGCTTCTACTTGTCGCACGCTATTAACCTAATCACACCATCAGTTGCTTGTCTGGTACAAAATCATGCCGGAAGATACTCGTATCTATAACACAATGGTAGAATTCTACTTACCAGTTAAACTAACTCCTTTGAGACTGCGATACCGCCATCATGATTTGTATTTTGATTTTTTACGCCACACATAATACGATATTCATAGTTTATGTGCCTACAGATTCAGAGGAACCACGAGTTAAGAAACTTCTGTTACAACATATTGAGACAGTACATCATTCTGAAGCTGTTCAAGGTGTTTTGCACTCTCTTCTGGTAATAGCTCTTTTCTTTTCATTACTCATTGCTGATTTCTTACACTCTTTTGTTAAATTAGTCTAGACATCCACAAAATGGTTTCCTATCATGAAGTAATCATTTTGTTATGTGTGTTTTGAGTTCAGTCAGTGTGTCATTACTCATCGGGATTCAGTACTGAACTACTGATCTTGATTGCAATGATTAATTGCCTTGACAGGATTGAAACACTGCAGCTGAACATTTCCCTGCAGATTGTTTTCAAATTTCAACAAAATGTTGCCGGTTGTACTTTACTTACGTTGGACAGAGGAAATATTTCTTTTGTTGCACCATATAGAGTTGCACAGTGGATCATCCTTGCTTATCTATATAACTGAATATTTTTTTAGAAATAATTCCATTTGAGAACTACACGTAGCACAACTGTCAAGGGCAGCCGTGTGATGCTCTGCAGCCCATGTTTGTTTATCACTTGACACACCTGCTGTTTCTTCCCTGTTTAAAATGCCAGGAAAGAATATAATGCTTATTTATTAAAACCATTGGCATTTTTTCATCTTATAAAAAAGAGAAATAATTCCATTATTTTTGTAGCATACTGACTCGGATGCCAAAGAGATAAAAAGCAAGACGAAGGAGTGGAACAACAGAATCAAACAAGATAAAGTAAGAGAAACCTTTTCATAGTATTTTCTTAATTAATTATTGTATTGTTACAATATCTTCAGTTGTTCCCATGAAAATTTTGATACTAATTGAACTTTTCTGAAATACTCTTCACTGATAGAAGCCGCTACTTTACAAGTGTTTTACGTATCTTCTTGTTGAAGATTTTGCAATAAATGTACTTGTTCATATGCTAAAATCGTTCTTTTTTTTTTGTGCGAACAGAAACAAGACCAGCTACGATCAGCAGCCAGACAGAGACATGAGGTATTTTTTTCTTGAATTAGTCAACTTCATCTGCTTAAGTTTATAGGGGCACTAACTGTGCACTGAATTTAATGGATAGTGTAGATGAAGGAAATATGTTATTAATCGAGAATAGAATCATTATAGGATTAAACAGGGTTTTGTGATATCATCTTAGACAAGAAGCTTTACACGTTTAATAATGTTGGTGTGTGAAACATTTTTCTTTTCTATATGTTGATATCAAATTGTTTTCTTTGCAACTTTGGCATTTTCCAGTATTAATTGGTAAGCTCAGTTGCACTTACTCTAATCGATGAGTATTCATTAGAGACACATCCCAAAATGATGCTCAAGTTTTTTCTATGTCATTGCTACTTCTCCATTCCTTATGGCCACTTGGGTTTAGCTCCACATAGATTTAGCAGTTTGAGGCTCAATGCCGCATAACTCTGTAGGAACAACTATAGCAATCTGATCAATTTAGGTTACTGATGTCACATCCAAATTGTTTAAATGAGTTGGGATTTGAAGCATTAGAGATGGTACTCCGCCTATGTTGTCTCAACATAGCAGGTCCTAAGCCCTAGTAAAGGAGGAGAGAGTGTCTCTTTCCTCTAAAAGGTTGTGATAGGCTTGGTGAGCCATTAGAAAACCTAGCCACTTAAATGGAGATGAAACCCAAAATTGGGTTTCAACTCTAGTTTATTCCAACTTGCTTGGGATTGAAAGGCTTTGAAGAAGAAGAGATGGTGCTCATCTAGCAAGCACATAGCAAGCTAGGTGCACAAATGACTAGATGGCATAAAATGAGCTAAGTGAACAGCTTCATAGTATACATTGCTAGTAGTAGTTACATACTAATGTGTGGTTATGGACACTTGATGTGTGTGTGTGTGTGTGTTTGCTGGCAGTGGCGAAGCTAGAGCAAAACAGAGGAGGGTGCGAAATTGAACTAATACATGCTGACTTCCTTAATTGGATTGTTGATTAGGTTATAAGGGGTGCATTATATTGAACTAAGGGGGTGCATACACTTTCAAAATATGAAAGTGATAACTAAAATTTGTTTTTTAGTGGGCGCATTTGCCCCCACTTTTCACAAAGGAGCTTCACCCCTGGTTGCTGGTGAGTGACTAATATGGTCATCGAAGTTCTTTTAGAGTGGTATATGTGATAGTTGCAAGTGGATTGGTTTCGACCAGTATGGATTTTTTAGGCTGTGATTGATTAATGTATAATTTGAAGGATCTAGTCATACCAAGTTAGTCTCTTTGAGCCAACTTTGTTAAGTATGGCCAGTCCCAAGTGTTGTTATTATCATGGGTCTTGGAGCGATACACTATATATGTTAGTTGTTAGGACTTGATAAGTGCAGTATTGTTACTTAACTTTCTTGGCACTAGAAATTTTTTGGTCATATATTTTATTTGATTCATATCCAACAAAGAGATGAGGTGATGCCTTTGTGCAGTGTTTCCCACATTTTTATGCATGGTTTGTTCATTAACCATTCATAGGATCTGGGAAGAAGTGCTCGCTTTGCACAACTTTGGAGGAGTCGGAAAGGAGACAGGAATGAAGTTGATGAATCACTGCAAGAAATATGCCATCTTTATGATGCCGTTCAAGTAGATTCTGAAGAAGAGAAGTATCCAGCAGAACCACGGCAAGTTTTTGCTCGTGATATTCATTAGTTCTTCCTAATACAAAATGTGTGCTGTTGTATGGTTTCGTAGTTCTTACAATGTTTCTCTGCAGGATTACGTCTTATGAAGAGGGTGCAATTTTGTGCAACTTTCTTCCACTTATATGGGAACACTTGCCATCAGCTGCTGAAGAAATTGAATCAGATATTGTTTCGCTAGCACAATCAGAAGGTCTGTAAGCTTCTTGCCTTCAAAATCTTCAGTTCCTAATGAAACTTATTTTTGGAACCGTGGAATGTAGTTGCCATTCTGTCTATGAGTTCATATATCTGAACCAGCTAAGGCCCAAGATGTTTAATTCTTGGAGTTGTCGAATTCAGTACTCTATTGTGAAGGAAGTAGGATGTGATTAGTGTGAAATAAATTCTGCCACCCCTATGCTAATGCATGATTGAATAGAACAGTGTTTTTATATGTGTTACAGCTTCCAGTGTGAGAGAACAGTTTATATCATTATAATCTAGAATTCATGCCAAAGTCTCATGCACAATAATCATTCATGGATGTTTTACTCACGAATTAGTTGTAAGAATAAGGCTCAAACATTGTGAGAAATTTTGCTCCAGCACTGGTTTTGATGGAGCTGTTTTTCCTGATCAGCAGATTCAGATGTTTATGACATATATACTGTCAAGGAGGTGGATGATACAACTATGGAGGGCACATCTTCAGTTCCATATCCACTGTAATCTGATTGGCGTGTGTTTTACTATGTTCCATTCTTCCGTGGGGATCTTTTCTGAACATTCCTTTTACATCAGGTTACAAGTGGATGATGGTGATGATGAATGTTATGATGATGACTATCCATATGATACAGATGATTCAAATGGTAATTGTACAGTCATTCTTCTCCCATGTCAAACCAGCGAGGTTCCTTTTTATTAGGAGTTCTTAACTTCTCTTTTCTGAATGCACAGCCGAAGATAATCCATTTTATGATTATCCTGAAGAGCTGTCAGAGGATGAGGATGATGATTCGAATAGCGGGAATCCTTTTGCAGAGGCAGACGATTCTGATCCCGAGTATGAGAAGGAAGAGGTGGAAGAAGAAAACATGGATAGAGAGTTTTATGGTTGGGCGAAACTTTCGAGTAGTGTTTGAGCTGGTTGCAATGTTTGGCAATGTGGTCGATTGAGATAGCCTTTCTGATGTTGGTATACTAACGAATTGTATTCCTTACCCCTGCTGTTAGACCTGTAGAACTTGATATGACGAGCGAAAGAAAAGTGTCGTAGTTTAATTGAAATCTTTAAAATTTCCTGTGAGGGAACTCGAAAGTGTCAGGATCCTCGAAGGCAGCCCGTTGGATAAGATTGCCATGTGATGCTTGTTGCTTGGCGAATAATTCCTTCCTTGCGTACTCCTATCGTATTGTTGGTGCTAGCATGTCAGCTCTGCTCATGAGATACTGATGTTGGTGTTGCTTTTCTTTGGTTTTATCAGCAGTGACACGTACCGCTGCTGTTTATTGTTTGCCACTTTCAGCTGCAATGGCAGCATGCTCACAGCTGCTGGTGGCAAGGTATGCTCACAGCTGATGGTGTTTAGAGCTTCAGAGTACTATCTGCGTCTCCCTAATCTTAACTGATTAACCTTGCTATTTCATCCTGCAACTTTTGTCAACTTGACGAAAGGAAACGTATTCATCTATGCATTGAACTGCAATTATTTTTGCAGGGAATGGTCCAACGGTGTTCAGAGCAGCTTCCTGCTAGGCCCCGTGGTGAAGTCTCCATTCTGGAGCGTGTCTATGGGCAGAACCTTGGTCCACCCTGTTGCTGCAGAGGAGCAGAAAAGCTTATTGGGTAATTCACTGCAAACTAGCTGTTCATAGAAAAGATGTGTAGGTGTCACTACTGTGCATGCTGTTCATGTTGACTAGGTTAGAGCATGGCAGGCAGCACGCAACAACAAAGGGTCACAAGAAATGAAAGTGTTTGAAGGAAATGCGACATTATATCTCATCTATAATGGGAGGTTATTTCTGACTTCTGGGGCATTCTTCAATTTCATCACATGTCTACTTCAGTTTTTCTGGTTTAGGGTTTAGAATATGGTCATCTATAGATTTAAAGATGAGATAATACATATTAGTTATTTGATTGGAAGAATGTGATGAGATAATTTTTTATTTGGTTGGATGGATATGTTTGAATGAGATAAGCCTAAATTTAGTGGGATCCACTTGTTATATATATAAAACAAAAATATAATTAAATGATATCTTATCTATAGCTTAAATTGTAATAAATATAACGGTGTAATTAGATCATAAATTAGATAAATAATCTGGAAAAAAAAATCATTTAAATATTTATAAATAAAAAATTAAATATATCATAATCAATTATGTGATGACACGTTATCTCATCTAATATTAGATGATTTATCTCACAAAATTTTCTACATCCCTCTATTTAATATATTGAAGGAATATTTTCTAGGTGGTTATCTCATTCACACCTACCATCTAGCTAAACAGATGAACATTAAGGATATTTAGACAACGAAACGCTACCTACCTATGCATGCGTGCACTTTTATTTTGCTTAGAAGGAACACTACCTTCTCTCTCTTTTTTTTTCTGGTGAACGACAAGTTTCATCACTGTTCAGTGTTCACTCACAAAAGGCAGCTCGTTGCAACGTTGCTAGCATGCTGACACTGTGACAAACAGATCAACACGGTTGAGGACCAAGAAAGAAGAGGAGAGCAGCAGCACATGCGCCAAAAGGTACAAATCCTGTGCATAATCCTGTTCTGAACACCCTGCCTGTAAACAGCTAGCCTGCTCTTTGCTTCTGTAATTGTTGCTGCTCTGTGGCAGTGAGCCCCATCATACTGAGGAACCAGCACAGCAGGTTTGCACACTGTAAGTCTCCTGATTAGCTCAGCTTGGTTTTACAGAGCATTCAGATTCTGAAACTGCAAGTTTTACTGAGAATTCAATCCAGCTGACTGAAATCCCAAATGCATAGTGCATGTATCTCAAATGAAGTATCCTCTAATGAAAACCTAATACTACATGCATAGAGCAATTGACAGTGGCTGTCTGACAATCACTTTCGTGTCAAGCTGACATTGGCAGCCAGTGACCAAGGCACAAAATGTAGCAGAGTGCAAAGTTCTAAGGCTCCCATGTTTTCATGGAGACTAAAGTTGATGGCAGTATTGTGGCACACTATTATACCTATGACTCTGCTATACATGAAGGGGTCGCCCCCAATCCCAGATGGCGTTGGAACACAGCAAATTTGGGTACCTGCAGCTAAAACAGCTGTCACAATGTCGGCCAGCCAGGGTGTGTGAGCCAACTAGCATCTGCCATGTTGCCTTTGCACGACAGCTTACACCGCTGAAATGCTACATCCATTGCAATCTCTCTCTTACTCTGCACTTGACATATTCTAGTGTTATACTGTTATCAACTTGAAGCAAGGACTGGGTACATGTTAATGATTTGTCAGTTAAACTATACTCTGCGTGTTTCTGCATCCGTCCAGATCTAGGACCTATTTGGAGGCAAAGAACTTTATACTATGAAAGTAGCTAGTAGCGGGTGAGTAATCTAAAGAAGCTGGTTAGCATCACGGAAGAAAGAAGCAATTTTAGCAATGCAAGCTA
>KE372671.1:442982-455338 GCA_000418225.1 Zizania latifolia
GGCGCCGTGGCCACCATGGCTGACGCGGTTCCCCTCCCGTCGTCCAGACCGTCTTCAAGTACTTCGGCATCGGTGGCGGATGGCCCATGCTCACCAAGACCAACTACAGCGAGTGGTCTATGGTGATGAAGGCAAAGATGCAGGCGCGGCACATGTGGGACGCGGTGTGGTACGGCGACGTCGACTTCACCGAGGATCGGAGGGCGCTGGAGGCCCTTCTTACTGCCGTTCCACCGGAGATGCAACCCACTCTTGCGGACAAGGAGACCGCCAAGGACGCCTGGGATGCCATCGCCGCGGCATGCATTGGCAGCAACCGGGCCTGCAGAGCCACGCAGCAGAAGCTGCGTCAGGAGTGGGACCGCCTGGCTTTCAAGCCGGGGGAGGACGTCGACGACTTTGCTCTCCGTCTTACCACCCTGATGCAGCAGATGGCGTGGTACGGCGACGATGACATCGACGAGGAGAGAGCCATCGAGAAGTTCCTCCGCGTCGTCCCCAAGAAGTACATGCAGGTCGCTCTGGCGATCGAGACGCTGCTGGACTTCTCTGAACTGACGATCGAGGAGGTGACGGGTCGCCTCAAGGCCGTCGACGACCGTGAGCAGCTACCTCTCTCAGAGCCGGTCACCATCGGTGGCAAGCTTCTCTTCACCGAGGAGCAGTGGCTCGTCCGCTAGTGGGAGCGGAAGAAGGGGGAGGCATCGGGTTCGTCGAGCGGCCGCAAGCGCCAGCCACGCAAGGAGCGCAAGGCTCCCCAGGCGCGTGGAAGCGCTGCTGGCGGCGCCAACGGCGACCGCAAGGTCATTCGTGACGACACTTGCCACAACTGTGGCAAGACCGGCCATTAGGCCAAGGACTGCCGGCAGGCGAAGCGCGGCGGTCAGGCACACGTCGCGCAAACTCAGGAGGGTGATGAGCCGGCTCTGTTCCTCATACACGGGAGCATCGAGCTGCACTCCCCTCCCACGCTGACCGTTGCCACTCTTCTCCACCTCGACAAGCCACGCGCCCACGTCTTCCTCGGCAACGGGTCCAGCGACGACAAGATCGACCGCTAGTTCCTCGACACCGGCGCCACCCACCACATGACTAGGCGGCGGGAGCACTTCTCCGACTTGGACTCTGGCGTGCGAGGCTCCGTCAAGTTCGGGGATGCCTCCACCGTGGAGATAAGGGGCGTTGGCTCCGTCGTCTTCACCGCCAAGACCGGCGAGCATCGGCTGCTCACCGGTGTCTACTACATCCCTGCGCTGAGGAACTCCATCATCAGTCTTGGCCAGCTGGATGAGAATGGCTCGCGCGTGGAGATCGAGCACAGGGTGCTGCGCATCTGGGATCGTTAGCACCGACTTCTCGCCAAGGTGAACAGAGGAAGCAATTGCCTCTATGTTCTCCATGTGCAGGTGGCGCAGCCCGTGTGTCTTGCAGCCCGCCGCGACGACGACGCCTAGTGGTGGCACGAGCGCTTTGGGCACCTCAACTTTGAGGCCCTGAAGCAGCTCGGTAGCAAGGAGATGGTGCGAGGCATGCCGAGTGTCGAGCACGTGGAGCAGTTCTGCGACACCTGCGTGCTGACCAAGCAGTGGCGGCTCCCCTTCCCTTGCCAGGCGAGTTTCCGCGCCAAGGAGAAGCTAGAGCTCGTGCACGGCGACCTTTGAGGTCCCGTGACACCGGCTACCCCTGGAGGCCGGCGCTACTTCTCCTCGTCGACGACGTGTCCCGCTACATGTGGGCGGTTCTACTCGACACCAAGGTGGCAGCCGCAAACGCTATCAAGCGTCATCAAGCTGCTGCGGAGAAGGAGTGCGGCCGCAAGCTCCGGGTGCTGCACACGAACAACGGCGGCGAGTTCACGGCGGCTGAGTTTGCGGCGTACTGCGCTGACGAGGGGATCTAGCGCTACTTCTCCGCGCCGTACACCTCGCAGCAGAACGGCGTCGTCGAGCGCTACAACCAGATGGTGGTGGCCACCGCTCGCGCCCTCCTCAAGCAGAGGAGGATGCCGACGATCTACTGGGGAAAGGCGGTGATGACCGCCGTTTTCCTCAACCGCTCGCCCACCAAGGCTCTTGACGGCAAGACGCCGTACGAGGCTTGGCATGGGTGCAAGCCGACGGTCAGCCACCTCCGCGTCTTCGGCTGCCTGGCGTTCGTCAAGGAGCTCAACCACGTCAGCAAGCTCGACGACCGGAGCACGCTAGGGGTCTTCATCGGCTACGCGGAGGGCATCAAGGCCTACCGCATCCTCGACCCTGCGACACAGCGCGTCCGCATTTCGCGTGACGTCGTGTTCGACGAAGGGCGAGGCTGGACGTGGGGCAAGATGGTGGATGACGGCTCGACTTCGACGATCAGTGACTTCGTCGTCGACTACGTCCACTTTGAGGGAGCGGGGGGAGCTAGCAGCTCTGCCTCGACACCTGGCACGCCATCAGCTCCGGCGAGTCCACCTCCAGCACCGGCCACTCCCCGCTCTCCTACACCGACGCTCACACCTCCGGGATCGGCACCCGCGGCTTCGGTCCGTGACGAGCAGCGCGCGGTGGAGTTCGCCACTCCGTTGTCAAACGACGAGGACCACGTTGACGCCTACCACGACGACGAGCCTCTGCGCTACCGCACCATGGACAACATCCTCGGCGAGCGGCCAGTCCCTGGATTGGCGTAGCACGACTGAGGTGGAGCTGCACCTGGCGCATGACGACGGCGAGCCACGCTCCTTCCCTGAGGCGGAGGGAGACGTGGCCTGGCGTGCCGCGATGCAGCAGGAGATGGACGCCGTCGAGCGGAACCGGACGTGGAAGCTGGCTGATCTTCCAGCCGGCCACCGCGCCATCACCCTTAAGTGGGTGTTCAAGCTCAAGAAGGATGAGGCTGGGGTGGTGATCAAGCACAAGGCTCGGCTAGTGGCATGCGGTTTCGTCCAGCAGGAGGGAGTTGACTTCAACGACGCCTTCGCGCTCGTTGCGCGGATGGAGTCTGTTCGTGTCCTCCTCGCGCTGGTAGCCCAGGAAGGCTGGCGTGTCCACCACATGGACGTCAAGTCCGTCTTTCTCAATGGCGACTTGAAGGAGGAGGTCTACGTCCGTCAGTCGCCGGGATTCATCATCCCCGGCAAGGAGAACAGGGTTCTCCGCCTGCGCAAGGCTCTCTATGGCTTGCGACAGGCACCACGAGCTTGGAACGACAAGCTGGACTCCACCCTCAAGCAGATGGGGTTTCAGCAGAGTGCTCATGAGGCCGCTGTCTACCGACGGGGCAAGGGAGGCAATGTCCTACTGGTAGGTGTCTACGTCGACGACTTGGTGATCACCGGCACCAAGGAGAACGAGGTGGAGGCGTTCAAGGCGGAGATGAAGGCCGCCTTCTAGATGAGCGACTTAGGGCTACTCTCCTTTTACCTAGGGATTGAGGTGCACTAGGATAGCTCTGGCATCTCTCTTCGCTAGACCGCCTACGCCAAGCGCATCGTCAAGCTGGGCGGACTCACCGACTGCAACCCAGCCCACACTCCCATGGAGGAAAGGCTGAAGCTGAGCCGCGACAGCACGGCAGAGGAGGTGGACGTGATGCAGTACCGGCGCATTGTGGGCAGCCTTTGCTACCTTGTCCACACGTGGCCGAACTTGGCGTTCGCAGTCGGCTACATCAGTCGGTTCATGCAGCAACCGACGACAGAGCATCAGTATGCCGTGAAGAGGATCCTACGCTATGTCACAGGGACCTCTGACTACGGCTTGCACTACCCAAGGTGCCCCGGTGCGGCGCACTTCATCGGGTACAGCGACAGTGACCATGCCGGCGACATCGACACAAGCAAGAGCACCAGTGGGACGCTGCTCTTCCTTGGCAAGTGTTTGATCAGCTAGCAGTCGGTCAAACAGCAGGTGGTGGCTATGTCCAGTTGCGAGGCAGAGTACATCGCAGCCACTTCCGCGTCGACTCAGGCTCTCTGGCTGTCTCGGCTACTTAGTGATCTTCTTGGCAGAGATGCTGAAGCAGTGGAGCTCAGGGTGGACATCAAGTCTGCTTTGGCCTTAGCAAAGAACCCAGTCTTTCATGAGCGCAGCAAGCACATCTAGGTCAAGTACCACTTCATCCGGAGCTGCTTGGACGAGGGGAGCGTCAAGGCTAACTACATCAACACCCAGGACCAGCTTGCCGACTTCCTCACTAAGTCGCTTGGGCGGGTCAAGTTCCAGGAGCTTCGTGCCAAGATTGGGATGGTTCAAATTCCCCAAAAGGCGCCACACAAGACATAGGGGGAGATTAATAGGATAAGTCTTATGTTTTATTAGGAGTAGTTGGGGTATATGTCAGCAGCATCTGCATATGTCACCTTATCACTTTAGCATCTTTAGAATATGCTTCAGCAGTTTATCACCTTCTTGGGCAGTAAGTTAGCTTCTTTCTTGAGCTACAAGAAGAAGAGTCCTATATGTACCCAAGTCTGCCATGTTTTGAAGTGAGAAGAAGAGGAATGAAAAACCAGTTCTGAAATTCAGTCCCAAATCCTGTGATTTTCTGTTTTTCTCCAACATTCTTTAGCTGATTATATGCATATAGAAACTTGGATGTGTGAATTTGATGTTTGATGATTGGTTGTAGAGGATTAAACTTTTCCCACATGCACTACAACTACATAAGATACCGTATTTATAAGTTGTGGAGGATAAAAACTTGATAAATAAATCTGTGATGTATTTGTTTATTTGTTTTAGAGTGAGAAAGCTTATCTGAAACAAGCATGGTGTCTCATCTTTTTACTCCTAATCATTTGTACAGTTACTTTGAGTTCTTCTCATAGATCTTTATTGCTTCATCTTCAGATCCATTTTCTATGGCACCTCCAAAAGCCCTTGAAACTATTGGGAAAACATTGCACTCACAATATGAGCGATGGCAGCCAAAGGTTAGGCACTTATTTTCCTGTTAGATTGCATTGTGATAACATTATTTACATCATATCCTAATGATTCTTGCAGGCTCGTTACAAGCCTCAGTTGGATCCAACTGTTGAGGAAGTTAAGAAGCTATGTAATACTTGCCGCAAATTTGCTAGAACAGAGAGAGTCCTTTTTCATTATAATGGTCATGGCGTACCAAAACCAACAGCTAATGGGGAGATTTGGGTGTTTAACAAGGTGAATGTTGCAAAGACACTGCATAGGTTGCTGCATTGTTTATCTCTATATGTTTTTTTATTGAAGTTCACTTTTTTGCTTTTCGGTGCAGAGTTACACACAATATATTCCACTTCCCATTACTGATCTTGATTCATGGCTGAAAACACCTTCTATATATGTTTTTGACTGCTCAGCAGCTGGAATGATCGTGAAAGCTTTTCTGGAGGTATGTTATAGTTCCTTCTAATTTTTGTTTTTATGTCAGATACTTGAAGTTGAAAGTAAAAATGATTTACACATTCCTATCTGTTTCTATATTTGGACTATTTAGTATTCACTAATCACTATGACTACTTGTGTTTACTTTAGCGCCTAGACTGGAGTTCCAGCTCCTCTGCATCTTCATTGAAGGATTGCATTCTCCTTGCTGCCTGTGAGGCACATCAAACTCTCCCTCAGAGTGCAGAATTCCCTGCTGATGTGTTCACAGCTTGTCTCACCACACCCATCAAAATGGCGCTGCACTGGTTTGTACCCTTTGCATGTATCATTGTTTGTAGACGCAGAGTTTCTCATTATGTATGTGTTAACTATGGTTTATATACGTCTATAAATTATTCAGGTTTTGTAATCGATCATTACTCCATGATTCTCTGGAACACACTCTTATTGACCAAATTCCTGGAAGGCAAAATGACCGTAGAACACTTCTTGGGGAGTTGAACTGGATTTTCACTGCTATCACAGATACTATTGCATGGAATGTTCTTCCTCATGGTATTGGTGGTCATTTTAGTTAAAATTAATGCTGGTGGTGTATTGCTTTTCTTGTTCATTGTTTTTTCTTTTGGGCTGTTATGATTCAACTTTCACTATGCAGATCTATTCCAAAGACTTTTCAGGCAGGATCTTTTGGTTGCTAGTCTCTTTCGCAATTTCTTACTTGCTGAGAGAATCATGCGATCCGCAAACTGTTCCCCAATTTCATTCCCTTTGTTGCCACCCACTCATCAGCACCGTATGTGGTAATTGATGACTCTAACCATTATTTTTCTTTTTTAGCTACCCCTTCTGCATTTTCTTTAAGTTGATAGTATTTTAGGGATGCATGGGACATGGCTGCAGAGATCTGCCTTTCTATGCTTCCTCAGTTGATCGCTGATCCTAATGCAGAATTTCAGGTGTTGGTACTGTCTTTGTTTTTTTGAATGGTTTAGTACTTTGAAAAACATCAACATTTTATTGGCACTGCTGTGCCGTTATCACTTCAGTACCATCACTTTATTTATCTTTTTACCCAAACCAGCCGAGTCCATTTTTCACGGAACAATTGACAGCGTTCGAAGTGTGGCTTGATCATGGCTCTGAAGGCAAGAAAACCCCTGAACAATTACCTATTGTTCTTCAGGCAAGACATTTTCTCCAACCAACTATTTTTATGCTAGTGTTGTTTTTATTATTTGAGATGGTAACTGACTCTCCAATTGATGGCAAAAGGAATTGGGTGAACATCCAAGAGGCATTTTTTGTGACACTCTTTTACCATCTTGGTTCTATTTATATCATTGTGTAATTCTACTGGTCGATAACTCGATATGATCTTGCAAAAATCCCCTTATTACTTACTTGGGAACTTAGTTTAAATGCATGGTTGTCCATCTCTTTGCTGCTATCAGTATTAGTGCTGGAAAGTGTGTTACATGGGTTCCCTTTAATTGTCACATGTTTTTCTTTGCTCTAATACACATTTTGTGCAGGTCTTGCTTAGTCAGTCACACAGATTTAGAGCACTCGTTCTGCTTGGAAGATTTCTTGACATGGGACCTTGGGCAGTTGATTTGGTACGGAGTTGAACTCTTCCACACGTGCTTTATCTGGGGTGAAAAAGTGGTCATCTATTTTCTTGTTCATACTTCAAACTCTTGCAATTTATTGTTTTAGGCTTTGTCTGTTGGTATCTTCCCTTATGTACTGAAACTGCTTCAAACAAGTGCAATGGAGTTGCGTCACATTCTTGTGTTCATATGGACAAAAATTCTCTCTCTTGATAAGGTGGGTGCTCTACATTGAAATCTCTTACAGTTCATTTTATTTTTCAAGACTCAGGTGTTTACTTAGTTGCTCTGTTTTTTTTTTTCAAATCTCAGTCATGCCAGGTCGACTTGGTGAAAGATGGAGGGCATGCATATTTTATCAGGTTTCTTGACAGTTTGGATGCTTACCCAGAGCAGCGTGCAATGGCTGCTTTCGTTTTAGCAGTTATTGTGGATGGGCATAGGATCGGTCAGGAGGCTTGTGTTAATGCAGGGCTTATAGATGTCTGCCTTAGACATTTGCAACCTGAAAATCCTAATGATGCACAGAAAGAACCTTTGCTTTTGCAATGGCTTTGTTTGTGCCTTGGCAAACTTTGGGAAGATTTCTCTGAGGCTCAGTTACTTGGTCTGCAATCAAATGCACCAGAAATTGTTATACAGTTATTATCAGAGCCTCAACCTGAAGTATGGTTGCTGTCATGTTGTGTGAAATGAATTCTTCCTTATATACCTGCTTCATGGCATGAGTATTAAATATTGTTCTTACCAGGTCAGAGCTTCTGCTGTTTTTGCGCTTGGAAATCTCGTGGATATTGGATCTCCATCACTGAATGAAGGTGATGATGATTCTGATTATGATGAAAAAGTGAGAGCTGAAATAAATGTTGTCCGAAGCCTTCTCCAGGTCTCTTCAGATGGTAGCCCTCTTGTTAGATCTGAGGTTGCTGTAGGTACGTGAATTTACCAAATATATTTACACTGCTTTAGTCCGTCAAGTGTAGTAGATTCCTGTTAACTTTGTGGCAATAATGTTGAGTTGATCTGATGTCTTTTCCAGCGCTTACTCGCTTTGCAATGGGTCACAACAAACATATCAAATCTGTTGCTGCGGAGTACTGGAAACCTCAAACCAATTCACTGCTGAAATCATTACCATCATTGACCAATATCAGTAATTCAAGCAACATTTACAGTCCCAACAGCTTTATACAAGGCAGCAGCGGCCTTGTGTCACATATTGGTCCGGTGTTAAGGGTTGGCAGTGATAGCAGTGCCACTGGTCGTGATGGAAGAATCTCTGCAAGCAGCCCGATTGCAACAAATAGCATCATGCATGGTTCTCCACAGTCAGATGATTCTTCCCAACACTCTGATTCAGGCATGTTACAGAATGCAAGTAATGGTGGTCTCAGCTACACCAGGTCAAGGCCTGTTGATAATGGAATTTATTCCCAATTCATAGCAACTATGTGCAATGTTGCTAAAGATCCTTACCCAAGAATTGCAAGTATTGGCCAGAGAGCACTGTCCCTGGTAGGTGTTGAGCAAGTGGTCATGAGAAACAATAGATTTAGCAGTGGAGGTGCACACTCAGGAGAGACATCTGCTCCCCCTTCATCAAACTTTGGAATGGCACGTTCCTCCTCCTGGTTTGATATGAACTCTGGTAGGTTAATAATCTCTATCCTTGAAGTGGGTCCACCTTTTTCTGTGCACAACATTATTAGGGGAGATGATTATTGAATTGAACTCTTTCAATATTTTGTAGGAAATTTCTCGATAGCCTTTAGGACTCCCCCTGTTAGCCCCCCTCAGCATGATTACCTCACAGGATTGCGTCGAGTGTGTTCAATGGAGTTCAGACCACATCCTTTGAACTCACCTGATGGCTTAACTGATCCGCTTTTAAGTGCCAATGCATCCCCCAGTAACACGGGGCTCGATATGATTCCTCAATCAACAATTTACAGATGGAGTTGTGGCCATTTTTCTAGGCCACTTCTAACTGGTTCTGATGATAATGAGGAAGCAAATGCTAGACGAGAAGAGCGAGAACGAATTGCAATGGATTGCATTGCTAAATGTCAACGATCCTGTATGTGGCCAGACACCATTATTTTACATTACATTATTGCAATTGAAATTGTCTACTTATTTATTTGTTTAATGGTATGCTTCCCCTTTTTTGTGTTTTGGTGGGATTAGCAGCATGCAAGATGACCAGCCAAATTGCTAGTTGGGATACGAGGTTTGAGTTGGGTACAAAAGCATCATTATTGTTGCCGTTTTCTCCAATCGTTATTGCTGCTGATGAAAATGAGCTAATAAGGTAACACATTACTGAAAACTCTTATTAAAACTGTAAATTCTAGTGCTTCAAATGCCCCACTGCAATTGTCCTAAAGTTTGGTCTATCATGTCAGAGTGTGGAACTATGACGATGCGCTGCCAGTGAATACCTTCGAAAACCATAAGTTATCCGACAGAGGCCTGTCTAAACTTTTGCTTATCAATGCGCTTGATGAGAGCTTGCTATTAGTTGGCTCAAGTATATCTCTTATCTTTACATCTTCCCGTTTCCATTTGTCTTGTTCCATTTTGATATGCATTTTTCATATTGTAGGTGATGGAAATGTCCGCATATGGAGAAACTATACTCAAAAGGGAGGTCAAAAACTTGTAACTGCTTTCTCATCAGTTCAAGGCCATCGAAGTACTGGTCGCAGTATTGTGTTTGATTGGCAGCAGCAGTCGGGTTATCTGGTGATACTCTTAAGCCTTTTTCGCAATGTTTTGCAATGCCTCATTCATCTAGGGTGTTGTAATACAGAAACTTACTCCTTTTGTTGTAAACAGTATGCGTCTGGTGACATGTCTTCTATCCTTGTATGGGATCTTGACAAGGAACAACTTCTCAACACCATTCAGTCAACTGCCGATAGTGGCATTTCAGCTATTGTGAGTACTTGCTACCATGTGCATATGTGATATTTGAGTAATCAAGAATTCAAGATAATGATTTTAGCTTCTTTTCAGTCTGCATCTCAGGTTCAGTGTGGTCAATTTGCTGCTGGTTTTATTGATTCATCTGTCAGAATATTTGATGTCCGTACACCTGATTGGTAAGTAGATAACTGTCTGCATCCTTTAGCCATCATGTCATTTGATGAGATGTCATCCATATGTTCCATGGCAGAGATTTTACTTCATGTTGCATGCCCCACCCCCAACTCACATGCGCGTGCACACACATTTATACCACTCCCTCCGTTCCAAAACACTGGCACCCATGTTTGTAGGAAAGTCAGCTTTTGTAACTTTTGATTAATAATTAATCTAAAGATATACAATTTTAGTGTCATACTGTCATGCATGTCATATAGTTAGATTCATATTTGAAAACACTTTTATATGGTGTAAACTTTGTAGTTGTTGATGATATATAGTGAAAAAAATAGTGGTCAAAGTTCTACGTTGAAGACCGTGTAAAAAAATTATATATCTTATGTTTTGGGATGGAGTTAGTACTTCCTAAGTTCAATTTTTGCCATTGCTGTAGGCTCGTCTACATGGCAAGACCACATACTCCCAGAACAGAAAAAGTTGTTGGTATAGGATTTCAACCTGGTTTTGATCCATACAAGGTAAAATCCTACCTCATCTTTTGACCACAAAGTTCTGTATGCCTTGTTGTTTTAATTGTTCGAGATGGCAGTTTCTATAACTACATGGAATTATTTGAGCCTTACAAAGCTCCTTTTTGTTATTTATGCAATAACAGATTGTAAGTGCGTCTCAAGCTGGAGACATTCAGTTCCTTGATGTTAGAAGAGCATCTGAACCCTACCTCACTATTGAAGCTCATAGGGGTTCACTAACAGCATTAGCTGTTCATCGGCATGCCCCAGTCATTGCAAGTGGCTCAGCCAAGCAGATGATCAAAGTGTTTAGTCTTGAAGGAGAACAATTGACATTAATTCGCTACCAGCCATCTTTTATGGGTCAAAGAATAGGCAGCGTAAACTGCCTTTCTTTCCACCCATACAAATCACTCCTTGCTGCTGGTGCTGGCGATAATGCTCTTGTCTCTATCTATTCTGAGGACAATTACCAAGTAAAATGAGGTTTACATCTTGTTCCATGCAATGATGATGCAATCAGCAGGCCTCCTGTTTGGCCAAGCCATGGATCCACACCATGATCCAGCTACAAGATACAAGATATGATGCCTGGTCAGGGACATGGTGGTGGTGGTAATAGTAGTGCCACAGATTCTGGTGCACAGTGTGCTTGTTGGTCTCTGATCCGACTCTGCAATTTGTAAGACACACAACAAGATTCATTGGCCTCCCTTGCAGAAGGTCGTGAAAGTGACATCCTGTCCTGGCCTCATCATTCCGCTCAGAGGCTTCCCAAACAATCATACTAGGTTAACCAAAGTGTAAATAGCCATCCCTATTCGGAATGTTGTTCTCCTTAGTCGGCTTCCTTTCCTAAGTGTAAAAAGGTTTGGAGGTGCTTCCATATATCATAAATCAGGTTTGTGGGTCCTGCCTGGGCAAGTGGTTGTTTATATGGGCCCAGGAGAATGCATGCACATGTTTCCTCACAGATGTTCTTCAGTAGATAGATGCATTTGTCCAGCTAACACAGTACTACACGGCCTGATGAATCAATGCCCTCTTAAGTCTTGCATTGTTAGCATTGGACAGTCATCCAGTGCGTCAAGGTAGGGCCTCGTTGTCCTTTTGTATTTATGAAGTGCACTTGTACAGTTACTTTGTTCTCCTAGATGCAATTGGTCCAAGGATGTTGTGAGGTTGCCCTTGGGTTTGTCTGGCACTTCAGAATAGTTCAACAATCAGCTAACTCCATTATATATCCACACAAGATGTTGAGGTAGAACGATGAGGTTTGGAAGGCTTGAAACATTGTGGCTTCTAAATATTTGGCAATGTTTATTTTGATTTTGATGGAGTGAATTATGTAGCATAAGCTTGTGCTGGAAGCCTGGAACTTGTCTGTAGAGGTTGGACAACCAGGACCAGGGGGAATGCTGGTGATGTTCTGGAGCATTAAAGATGAAATTGTAAACACAATTGATGGCAAATATGGCATTGGTCGAGTGCAAATCTGTTTGACTTGTAATAAGGATGCTGATCTGGAGAGCAAATGTAGTTAATATTTCTGTTGATAGTCCCCAATGTTTTATGTTTTCCTGTCCACAAATGTGCCATGTTTTTGCACTGAAAATCATTTAACATATCTGTGTGAACTGAAAAGTACTCCTCACTCTGATAGGCAACACAAATTTTTGTATGGTTTTTTATGTGAGGAAATCCACTGCATCATGGAGATGCAAAACAAAGACAGCAAGGAAGGGCATTCATTGTAGTATATCAACATGATT
>KE372671.1:455358-476291 GCA_000418225.1 Zizania latifolia
TGTGTTGCAAATAATAGGAGCTACCGATTAATACTTACTTCTCGACTGATTGAGTAGCTACCGATCACCAATTTTTGTAACACTGTTTGCATTGCATTTTAACCAAATTTTATATGTATATATTGGCTTTGTTGTGTCATAAAAATTTGGAGTACGAAGTAGACACTACCAAAAAAAATCCTGGCTACGCCACTTATAGGCATGGTGTCAAACCAAGTGCTGCGGGCCAGATGAAGACCCCCAAATCCAACATGCTCAAGAGGCTTTGGTAATGCACCTGCCAACAGGCAATCCCACAGGCTGAACATAATAATTGGCGATTCTTAATGTGTGCAAAGATTTTCTCTGCAGCATCCATGAGATCCAATGCTAAGAGCTCTTGGTTGTTTAGGTTGCAGTATGGCAGTGTCGAACAGCCAAATGAAATTCTTCTGAGTTCATGTCAAGATGCATAAGATCAGATTCAATTTCATCCACTCAGATCCAACACCATTTTTTTCCAGAACCATCATAACATTTTACAAAATGGCTAGATCATCAATCAAAAACAAATTTGTGATTTTTATAAGACAAACAGCAATGTTGTGCTCTGAAATTCTGAAGGATGAGAATATGAGATAAACCTTGACAATATATGGATCAATACTGTTGTTGCTCTTAAGTTTCTCATACATCAAATACAAAAGGAAAGAAAACTACTTAGATCTTGAACAAATTCCTTTATGTATCGTACAGTAATATCATCCTGTTGTAATCTGTCACGCTGTAACACACTGATCTCTCGCCGTATGAATACAAATATATGATATATGATAGTGTTTCATGATTTCATTGGTGAAAAAAAGAAAAGAAGAGAGAAAAGAATGACCTTTGAAGGCGAGGGGGATCAGACACGGCCTCCGGTGGTGTTGGTGATGAAGGAGAGCAGGTTGACGGAGGCGCCGCCGTTGGTCTGGTCGGGCTCGTCGAGGAAGAGGTCCTCCGGCACGCGGAAGGCGCCGTGCGCGCAGACGAGGGCGGCGCCGAGGGCGAGCGCGGAGAAGATGAGGGATCCGACGGAGGTGAGGAAGACTACGAAGGCCGAGGCGACGATGAGGCCGCCGAGGGTCTCCCTATCGGAGAAGGTGCGGCCGAAGGCAGCGAGAGGGGGCGCGTCGGCGGGGCGGAGCAGATAGAGGAAGCACCAGGCGGCGAGGAGGGCGAGGAGCGCGGCGAGGGAGAAGGGGTGGGCGAGGAGCGCGGCGGCGAGGGAGAGGGAGACGATGGCGGCGTAGTTGACGCGGAAGTAAGCGAGGTTCTTGCGGAGACGGGAGGTGGCGTCGGAGAGG
The DNA here is from genome assembly GCA_000418225.1 of Zizania latifolia. Lineage (NCBI taxonomy): Eukaryota > Viridiplantae > Streptophyta > Magnoliopsida > Poales > Poaceae > Zizania > Zizania latifolia. The sequence continues at coordinate 456,687 of KE372671.1, forward strand.
GAGTCCGGGCGGGAGAGGGCGCTGCGGTCGACGAGCTCCGGCCAGGGGCGCGCTCCCGAGAGCGCGCCCTTGACGGAGTCGAGGAGGCCGCCCAGGAAGGCGCGCGGGCCGGCCGGGTTGGCGTCGGCGGAGCCGATGGAGGTGGGCCCGGGGGAGGCGGCGGCGGCGGTGGCGGGGAGGACGGTGGTGGGGAGGAGGGGAGGGGAGGCGGCGGCCATGGTGCTGGATCTGCGGGGTGGATGCTCTGCTCGGATCGTGAGGGACTCCTCAAATGGCGCGTGGTGATGGTTTCGCACCGACGTCCAAGTCAACGGTCTGCGTCACTCTACTGTTTTTCCCTTTTCGCACGCTTTTTTTTCTTTCACAAGACCATGTAAAACTTTTATGTCACCTACCCTCAGATATTATGATCACATGAGTATTACTCCATTTGTCACAAAATATAATAAAATTTATACCTAAAAAAAGATAATTAAAAAGATTATACTGTACTTTGTAGCGTGGGTGAGTATGTATATAAGAGTGATGGGTGTACTAATAAGTAATTAAATTTGAATTAGCACAAGTAATTCATAAAAGTTATATTTTATAGGTATTAGGTTATTACATTTAGCACAAATTTTGAACTCATTAAATTCACCAAATGAGTACAAAACCACACAATAACCAAATGTTTTTTTGGTCAGATTGATCGCTCATACTAACTTCTACTATGTCCTTTTTAGTACACGTTATGCTTAGAGTAAAATGTAAATAATTATACGTCAAACAAAAAAAAATTATATTTAACTTAAATAATAATCATAATTAGTAACATAACTAATAGTCTGATTTATTTCTTTGTTTATCTAATAATTAGGATTATATTATAATTCACAGATCACTCCGATTTTTTTTGTTGAGATTGTTTATAAGTGCGACAAAATACCAATAAATTTGTTAGGTAAGCAGACACCGGGAACTCTGAAAGTACAAGACCAAAATCAATTAGGTGGCAAGCCACTTGGGGCCATCAAAAGAGAAGACTAGACACCTGCAGAGTTTTTCATGCTTAAGAAGCAAACAATAAGCTGTGGTTCCCTTGTACCAAACTACTTTGGCAGTAACCACCACAGTCCACAAGAGATAAAACTTGTGGTTCCTAGTAACCAACCACATAGAAAGATCTCTCTGCAAGGCTCTCTTTATTCTGTGAGCTAACAACAACCTTTGGCTGAGCCACAACATCCACCACAAACATAAACATCAAGATTCAGGACAACACACAGAGCTCTCCAATATGTTGCATTCAGAAGCACATGTCCCAGCTTCACATCAAAGTTGTAACCACTAACCATTAAACTGATACACCTAACTGCATTGTGCTCAAATATGCAGTGAGCAAGATATTAGGAATTCTTAGGTTTCATGCACCTTGAAGCCATTCAACACCGGTCTAAAAGGTGGAGCCATTCCATCCAAAGTCTGAGCGCTGCATGATGAAAAAACTCATAATTAGCATGGAAGGGTATAATGCAGTGGCAAAGATATTGTCAACTACAGAGTGGAAGTAAACTGAAAAAGCCAAGATGATGACATTAAACAAACAACAGATTGACCATTTACATGATCTATTCTTGATGCAAAGCATGCAAACATTGGGCATGCTCTTGTGCACGATGGGCCTAACAAACAGCAGAATTGCAATGAGAACATGGCTATATGGTAATGAACACCCATGAATGAACAGTCAATAAGAAGAGGATCTTCTCACCTTGGAATCGTAGAACTTGAGGTAGAAGCGGGACTTGGGAATGGACAGCTTTGACTCCAGGATAGAAGCAATGCCAGCACTCAGCTTCTTGTTGACATCAGGGTTCAGCCCTCCAATGGAAACCAGTTCACCATAAGCAGCAGCCTCCTGAGTTCCTCCAAATGCCATAGGCACTGAACCCTTGAGAACAACCATCACATACTGTGGGAGGATAAGCATTAAACACTCCAATTATATGTAAACAATAAAGGTACTGCTCAATAACATTAGTGTACGGTGTGAAGTGCGAACAAAAGACCAGAAAATTTATGAAATCTAGTTTTCAGTTTTACACCAACAAAAGACTGACATTGGGCAAATATAGCTGTTGAAATCTACATAGAGACTAAGAGCTTCAATCTGGCTTCGGTGACAACACATGTTGAATGTTGATCATAAGTAAAATATATAGTCATAACAGCAAAACTGGTCATTCCTGATTCCATATTTGGCCCACTAACAACAAGATTAGTTATATTCTGGACTTCTGGTACACAAGCAACAAATCTAGCTATTTCTGGAATTACCTCAAATATTGATCTGAAAACATGAAATCGGCCTATTCTTTATGCTAAAGATTGGTGAAAACAAAATTCTGAGCAAGTGTGAAGATGTCACGACTCACACATTTTAGTTTAGTCTGACTATACCTGACCTTTATTGTATTAAGGCTTTTTTGCGATTTACAGTAGGAAGGCTAGATTAGTGCTTTTGCACTCAATTTCTGTTATGGAAATTGCTTGTCCATTTCAATTTTCAACATATGGTGATGACAGTGAGAAATACTCTATATTGAGATTAGGTACTTTCAGGGGTAATTTTTTTCCTTATGTTGCTGATTTATATGAACAAATCCAAAAGGTGAGGATTCTATGTGGAAATAAATGAAACAAGTAGCCTAGAAAACAATGAGCACTAAGTACAAGTTAGGCATACTCGAAATGAAACAGCCAGGTTTTAATACAATCCATAAAGTTTTCTATTCACAAAATAAAGTTTTCTATCCACAAGAAGCATAAAGTTTTCTATTCACAGGAAGCATAAAGTTTTCTATTCACAAGAAGCATAAAGTTTTCTATTCACAAAATACTGTTTCCTATTCACAAGAAGCATAAAGTTTTCTATTCACAAGAAGCATAAAGTTTGTGAAGGAATTTCAAGAAGAAAGGGAGCTTCTCTCTCCCCTATCCCAATCTGCCTCCTCCCTCAGCCTCTCATCAGAGTTGGTCGTATCCTCAAGTGAACATCACCATACCTCATGCTAGTTCAGAGATGAGCACTTGTGCACATGGAAATGTTTGCTAGTCCCCTACTAACCTAGAGGCCAAATCCCCAATCGCATCAGTTGAATGCCAAAGATCGACGCGCACCTACCTAAACCCTAATCCTCCTCGAGCAGGCAGGCAGAGCAAACTGAATCACCACACAAGAGAGTGATAACCCTACAAGACAGACGCGAGCCTGGAAAGAATCGATGGATGCACAGCGAGGAGAAAAGGAAGCACGCGTAAACCTAGGAGGGATTGGGCAGAGATCGAAGAGGAGGAAAGGGAGAGGCTTTGGGAGGGAGCGTACGGCCTCAGGCTTGCCGATGATGGTGGCGACGGTCTTGGAGGCTTGGGCGAGGACGGCGGAGGTGTCCACCCCATCCAGGCTCACGTTGGTGGACACGGTGAGGCAAGGCATCGTCTTCCTTCCTCCTCCGGTTCTCCGGCGCCCCTGCTCCGCTCCCCTCCGTCTGTTATCCTAGCAGGCTAGCAACTTGTTGCTTGGAGCATATGGAGCTGAGCTCACGGAATAAATTACTCTTTATTAAAGAGAGGAAGATTTCAAGCCCTCCTTTTTTTTGACTGGCGTGGCTCTCCCGCCGATCGACACGTGTCCACTGGTACATGCAATTTTGTGAAAAACCCCTCGGCTTTTGTGGTAATTGCCCCACCCTCCACGCACTTTCCCCTCCCACAGCCCTTCCGAGCGCCATCCCCCAGCGCCGGCGACCCCCCGCGCCGTTGCCAGCACCGGTGGCCTCCCCCCGTGCCACCTCTGCCTATAGCGCAGGAACTCTCTCCCAGCGCCGCAGGTGCCCTCTCCCCTAGCTCTGTTGGCGCCCTCCCCCTCACACCGCCGGTGCCCCCTCCCCCCGCTGCCGCCGCCCTCCACCCATGCTGCCTCTAGATCTGGCACCCTCCCCTCGCCTCCGTTGCAAGCATCCCCGCTTTGTCGTGCCCGGCGCTGCGCCGTGCTTCCCGGCGTCGCCCCGCCCCGCCCAGCGCAACTCCAGCCCACCATGTGCTAGATGTTGTCTTCCTCCTCCTCTACGCGAGCGTCCAGATCTATGAGGTTGTTATTTATATTCACAGTTCCGTATTGTTCACGGTTCTGTAAAGCGCATAAATCTATTTCTGTTCGATTTGTTTATTTGTGATATATGATTGTCAGTTGCTGTAGGTCATATGACATAATACTTTGCTAATTATATAGAGAACTAGAAAGTGTGTGTATTTTGGTAAATTTATGTTCATGAAAGGCAATTCGATTAGCTTATTTTCATTTTTCCTAAAATTTCTTTCAAGTGAACACATTTATTGGGTTGATACAAGCCCTGTATATTTCTAGAGCATGCTACTGCTCTCTTCTTGAAAAGCTGGATCTAGAAAATATGTTTGCCTTATTACACTCACTAGCTTTCTTGCTTTTCAGAAACCCACTGCTCTGGTGAAGAAACCTTCAGTTGCCCATGTACAAAAGAAGGTCCAGGAATCTGATAGTTCTAATAGCGACTCTGAATCTCTGATGATGGATCAGATGAGGTGAGCTGCCATACATGTTGTGTCGCATTGCTATGTAAGATGATAATTACTCAGCAGGGACACTACTTTTACTTTTCTCCTGATATTGTGCCTTAATTTATGGAGTATGGGTGGAAGATGTAATTAGCCAACATTGTTTCTTTTGTTCTTACTGTGACAATATCTGCAGGATATGCCAATTAAAGCATCGGCAGCAGCCAAGAAAAAGGAAGAATCCAGTGAAACTTCTGATTATGAAAGTGATTCAGACTCAGATGATGAGGTGTTCACCTTGCTGCTGGTGTTTAACATGGAGTCTTAATTCTCCATACCTTTCTAAATACATTCTGTAAATTTATGGAGTATGGATGGATGATATAATTGGTCAACAGTGTTTTTCCTGGTCTTACTGGAACAATATCTGCAGGATATGCCAACTAAAGCAGCAGCAGCAGCAGCCAAGAAAAAAGATGAATCCAGTGGTGTTCTCAATATCAACGCTAGAGCTTTCAAATGAATTGTGTATTTGTGTGTTGCATGTAACCAAAGAATTTCTATGGGAAAAACTTGTTATTCAGAGTCAAGATATTATGTGTTTAAGGTACTTGTTGGCTTCTCAATCTCAATATGGTTTCTTTTGTCTACCAATACCATTGGGTTATCGCAGATTGGGCATAATTCATGGACTGTTGATTTTCTTCTGACCTTCAGTTTTGAATTTTTCTTAGTTTGATGTGCATGCTGCAGCCTTGGCTCTTCGTAAGGTCCCTCAATGTAATAGCTCCTAGACAAATGATTTCATCCGCCAGTAAGTTCTGACTGAGCATTTATCCCAGGACTTCAATCTATTGGCAAGGAAGGTGATCATGATAAATCTATTTCTTATGCAGATACCACAACGTGAACATCAATGTGACTGTACAAACTGAGCATGGACTGTTCATTCCAGTAATTAGGGTTAGCGATCTTCTAAACCTGTCTAATTTTTTGGAAAAAATGTTTTCTAACTTGTAGTTGTGTTGCAGGATGCAGACAAGAAGGGACTTGGTACAATTGTTAAGGAGGTGAAGCAGTTGGCTTAAAGAGCAAGGGATAACAGCTTGAAGCCAGAAGATTATGAGGTATATGGATTGGCATAGTAGCCGATTTAAGCATGAGACAACAACATTTTTCCTTGACAATTTTGGTGCTGTGTTTTCAGGGTGGTACATTCACCATATCAAATTTGGGAGGTCCTTTTGGAATTAAACAATTCCGTGCCATCATAAATCCTCCTCAGTCAGCAATCTTGGCCATTGGCTCAGGTAATTAGCCATGTAGCACCTTTACTTTGTCACCACGTTAACACTTGGTTTACGCTGTGTAAAAGTAACAGTAGCATTCTGTACTTGTCTGCATTTGATTTTCTTAAGTTGAAGTACCAAAATAAAAATAGTAGGTCATGAATTATTTGGATACTTCCACTTAGAAGTCATGCATTATTTTTACTCGGCATCCTAGATTCTGTACAGTGCCAACTGCTTAGTAACGTTTAGCTGTTTGTGCAAACAAAACTTTGAACATAGAATTTTTGGTGTGGTAGTGTAGTGCTTTTTGTTTCTATATCCTACTTTCTATATAGGCTTTGGCTAGGAAGGTGCATTCACTTTGTGGTGTTCTTTGGGTCCTTAGTCCTTATATAGGAATTCATTGTTTACTTAATCGTTTTTTTGCTTGGGCAGCTGAGAAGAGGATGGTACCTAACAGCGCTGACGATCAGTATGAGTTTGGTTCCTTCATGTCAGCAACAATGAGCTGTGATCACAGGGTTATTGATGGTACACTCTTAATCTTATATGAATCAATGACGGCTCACTGGACCGTGGGTGAGAAAATAACTTTTTGTTCGATCATGTGGCATTCTCTAGGTGCAATCAGTGCGGAATTTCTGAAAGCATTCACTTTTTTTTGTTAGTGCATTCTCCTAATCACTTCCTTTTTCTATAAGTAGATGCTTGCAGATGGAGCCCGCAACGCGCACGTTATGTCTAGTGGATTTTTAAAATAACATTTTTTATTCAAAATTAGTACTCCCTCTGGTTTTATAAAAGAAGTCGTTTTGGACATGATTTCATATACAAGAAGCAATTAATTAGTGTGTAATTTTCTTGTTTGCCCCTATTAAATACAATGCGGGAGTAAAAATAACGCGGGAAACGAGAAGGAAGTAGTACTACTTCAGGAGTATAGCCGTCCAAAATACACATTAAAATACAAAACGATTTGTTTTAAGCAATTTTTGATACAAGTCGAAAACGACATTCTCTGTAAAACTGGAGGGGGTACAATTTTGGATGTGTTTCTTTAAATAACAAAACTTGAGCCCGCTTGATACGATCCTATCAATCAACCAATGGTTGGTCGACGTAGACCTTTATCACAATATTACACCTGCCTGCCGACATTTCAAAAGGATCTGTTGACTGATTATTGATCACACCTGCCTGTCGACATTTCAAAAGGTTCTGTTGACTGATTATTGATCAATCGACTAGATCTGTTGATAGCTGATTGATCGATAAGATCTCTGTGGACTAATGGTTGATTGACAAGGATCTAATTCTTTAATCTTTTTAAAAAGCAAACCCAAAATTGTAATTCTGAATAAAAACAATTATTTTTTAAAAAACCTTAGAATAAATCAGGGCAGCCATGTTCATTACTGAACCTTAGCAACTACCAGGATATAGCATCATTCCGACGAGTATTAACAGACGAGCGACAATTTCATCAGTCCGATCCAACAACCAGTGCCACTGTTTGCATCAATTCGATGCCAGCAGCGAGCTAAAGCCAAGGATGTTGAGACCGCTGGAAGAAACTTCTTTGTTCACTTCCTGTCTCTTGTGGGCTTTGTGAGAACTAAACACTAATCAATCAATCATCATCAGTGTTTGCAAACAAGAGAGATGGCTTTGGCAAAACAAGTATGGTTTGTGAATTGCTTACTTATAATCGGCATCCACTGCCTGCTGCTCGGCAACAAAGGATGTGGTGACATTCAGCAATGGCACATTGAGCAGCTTGGATACCAAACTGAAGATAGAAATGGATACTCCAGCTTCAGCAAGTTCAGCCGAACCTGATGAAAGCAACTGTAGGGAACAAGTTTCTTCGCAACATATAACAGAGAAACAGATACAAGCATGTGTACTCACTCCTCTTCTGAGTACTGAATTTAAGTCATCAAATTAAAGGATGTAAAGATTGATTTCACAGGGTGGATAATTCTTCCTGTTTATCCAAAGTGCCAACCCAGTTTGCATATTTCATTGCCAAATAACTTACGCAGGCAATTGAGAAGATCACGCTACAAAAGAAAGTTTTTTTCGTTAATGTCGATCTAATGAACGGAGAAATACAAGTAAGAGAGGAAGGAAGGGTCCTTACCGACATGGCCAACGAAGGCGGTGTCGATGAGCGGCGTGATGGGGTCCTTGACGGGTGGCTTCGATCCGGCGGCATCGCGCAGGCCTCCACCGAGGAACAGCGTGGCAGCGACGACGGGCGAAGAGTAAAGAGGCATGGTTGAGCATTAGAGAAGGGGATAGGACAAGCGTCAAGCGCTGCGGCGACGGACCTCATCGGCGGCGACGGCGAGGTCGCCGTCATGCCGCGCGCGCAGCAGAACAGTGTATTTTTGGGCCGGGCTGGGCCTATCCCCAACTCCACGAGATGATCTGGACCGACGATTTGGCTGCATCAAGGGCCAGGACAAAGCGATGGCTTGCCCCACGCACCTCGCTTCGCTCCTCTTCTCCCTCTCCGGCTCTCCCCCATCTTCCGCCGCCGCCGCCGCCTCCTCGCCGACTCGCGGTGGTTCGCCTTCTGAATACGGAGAGGTGCCATCGCTGATCTCTCGCTCCTCCCGATTCTGATGTTGATTCGTTTGTGATCGATTGCTTATTGTGGTCTGTGGATGCGTCGGGCCGGCAGCTTGCAAGAACAGAGTTAGTGCGAGATAATAAAAGCATCGAATTTGCGTCGCGTTGCGGATAGAGGGAAGAAGGTATGAGATTCCTGGGCTGGTACCTCAAGATCGCGGCCGGCGGCGCCACCATAGGTGCCGCCATGGAGCTCTTCATGATCCACACCGGTTTCTGTGCGTCCCTGCTCCAATCCCTACTTAAAAAAGGAATATTTTTGTTGCTTGTGTTCATCGCTGCATGCTAATGTCGAACTCTATTATCTGTTTGGTTACCTTCTACAGATGAGAAGGTAACTGTGTTGGAGTCAGAAAAAAGAGCTTGGGAAAACAGTCCAGAGGCTCAAGCTATGAGAGAAGCCTTGAATCCATGGCAGAAGCATGATGAACAAGAGAAAAGATAGTCTCGACTCATCAGCATCGTGATTCGACAAAGGGCATTCTCACCCTTCAATTGTAACTCTTGAATGAGGTAACGTGGGCTCTTCCGGTGTCGACAGCTTATTCTCGATGTTTATGTAAAACTTTTCCCTTTTATCTTAATAAAATTTGGTCGAGAATGGCTGACCCAGCTGGCCAGCTAAAAAAACTTGGGCATGCCATTTTCTCAGTAGGGAAACAATTGTTTGTACTTATTTCAAACTGTTGGATGGTAGCTTCTACAATGTTTAAAAGAGCACATCGTATGGATTGCTGTTGCTGGGCTTGGCCCAGTACTACTCTTAATCTTATTCCTTAGTTTTCAAAATCTTTGCTTCTGTAATTTTTGATTATCCGGTCGGTACTCCCTTGATTGGCATGCCTTGATAAGTTGATTCTGCATTGCACTTCACCACACTACAAATTTAAATTTGCTGCTGCCTTTTGTTCATATTTGCAAGTGTCACATCCAGTCTACTTATTTGACCCCAAGCTGACTCTGTAACTTGGTTTTCAAGTGTCTTCATAAATATCCAGAAATTTTATGTAAATGCTGCTAAAATGTAGTGTTTCAGAGGAGACAGCTTAACTTCACTCTTCATTCCATGTCATTCATGTTCTTCCTTTCCTCGCTCTTTACGCATAAAAATGTAAAATTTGATGGGGGCCATGTCCTATATATGCAATCTAACCTAGCTAGGCACCCACAAGTTAAACGAACAAGAAATAGATTATAATACAGTGTCATTTGTGCACGAGATAAGCATACAGGAACTCGTTCCAGACATCAGGAACTCCAGGGAGGCACCAATGCGTGCAGTCTGCGTAGCTGCTGGGATTCGCAATCTGTTGTTTGGTCAGAGGAACGAACTGCCTCCTGAACACCGTGGGTGATGTTCAGTATCTCAACATGTATGCCCTTTGGCTCCAGTGTTCTGAAGATCTGCTTCGCCTTGTTCATCATGCTGTAATCTGTGGTTGCACCCTTGTATTCTTCTCTCTGGATTGGTTCTGTCTCATTTAGGCATTTGTTGCTGTTATCTCCTCCCCAGTTGCTTGCCCTGAAAAACATCCATTTTAATTTGCATCATTTCTATTGTCATTTTCAGTGTGCAGGCATAGCATGATCAAGAATTGAAACTTGAGCAGAGCTGATGTATTTGTTGATTTTCAGAATATTTTGCTGGTAATGATGCAAGATTTAGCTGTCCTCTCACCAGCAGTGGGCAGGTGATGAGCCTGTGAAAAAGATTCTAGTCTTGTTCTTATTGATATTTGTCCCCAGATATTCGGTTAGTTTCTTGAGAGCTATCTCGAAACCATCAACCATTTTCACTTGGTCTAACCTTGCATCACCATCCTCAAATGAACCATACCTGAATTATTATTGCACAGGGAAAAGAATTAACTTACTGATACCTCCAAATCCCAGGTATGAAATGTACTTTTTCAAAAAAGAAAAAAGAAGTTTTTTCTGAATGATAAAGTATGAAATGTACTTACATGACCTCCATCATCATATCGGCCTTCTGCTTCGTCCACCAAAGGTAAGAGTTGAAAACGATCACATCAGCATCCCTCCAGACACTGGCGTGCTTCTCAATCCTGTCGGCCCTTATGATCCGGTACTCCACCCGGTGAATTATGGGGTTGTCGCTGTTCGATTCCAGTAGCAGTGGTGACTGAAACATCAGTGAGTGCTCAGATCAGACAGCACAAATAAAGTGTTTCTGCAGGCTGTAGGAAGCTTAGCACGAAGAGATCTGGGAAGACCATGGTGCAGCTAGAGAAAAACTTTGTTGCGATGCATTGTGTGGGTTACACGTTTGTAGCAAGAGGAGAGCTGGGGCTCAATAAGATTCTTGTGTTAATGCTAATTGCTCCTTGTTAATGCTATGTGTTAGCTTGAAGCATGCCAGCTCCTGTTTGCCTTGTTCTAGCTAGATTTTTGGTTCTTGGTTGTGGCCTATTTGGTAAACTCTGTTTTACTGTTATCAGAGTGTGTTAAAAGTTGAAATATCTAAAATACCCTTAGAGTTGTAGATGTCTTAATTGTATGCTCGATATTAGTATATATAGATGTTAGATGTTTAATTTTATTGCTATGTAATATTATTTTGTAATGGAATATATACCCATATATTAAAATTTTGATAATAATAAATTTTAAAAATCATCAGTGGCATTGTACGCAACTTTCGCTAATTTCTGATGTCACATGCATTGATAAAAGAATTTTACAAAATTTAATCTACAAGACTACAACTAATAGTATATATATCGAGGAATAGCTGTATTTAGAGAATTTTGACTACTGTTTAAGCCCTTATATATGTATACGAGAATTAGATCCACGTGTCAGCACGGGACGGATGCTCGTCCCCTTTCACGGCCAGCTTCCGTCACCGCCACATTTTGCAATTCTCCAAACCCTAGAGCAGACTCCACGAATCCATCCAAGGTCAGCTTCCGATCCGCTCCCCCTCCCAATCCTCACCCCCCCTCGCGCTCACGACGAGCCGGTTGGTGTAGGTCTCGCTTTGGTTGCGGCTCCGGGCGTGACCTGGATCTGACGCGACCCTCGGCGGCGTCCTACATTATATGCTTACCCGCAAGCGGGAGGAGGTCGCCGGCGAGGTCGAGGACTTGCAGAAGAAGACCCGCACCGCCGACCAGGGTCTCGCCAACGACAACCACGCCATGACTCGGAGAGCGCCGGAGATCGACGAGGACCTGCACAGCCGCCAGCTCGCCGTCTATGGCCGCGAGACCATGAAGCGCCTCTTTGGCTCCAACATCCTCGTCTCTGGCCTCAACGGCCTCGGCGCCGAGATCGGTATGTGACTCGCCAAGGCCTCATCTTTTCCACTGTTTAATTTCTTTCCATAGAAATCGACCTTTGTGTAGTGCTATACTGCTATGGCATAGGCTGAGATGCTTGGGACTCCGCATATAATGTTTACCGACTCAACATGTAATGTTTAGGTTGTGAAATCGGAAGATCTTTTGCTGATACAAATTACTTGATGATACAAGCTTTTGGCTTTGCCTTTTTCCCACTTTCATAATGCCAGTGAATTCCTGCAGCAAAGAACCTTGTCCTTGCTGGCGTGAAGTCTGTAACCTTGCACGATGACAATAATGTGGACCTATGGGATTTATCAAGCAACTTCTTTCTCTCAGAGAAGGATGTTGGTCAAAATCGTGCCCAAGCTTGTGTTCAGAAGCTACAAGAGCTTAATAATGCGGTTATCATCTCTACAATAACGGGTGATTTGACTAAAGAGCAGCTTTCTATTTTCCAGGTATATGCGCATGGAATTCATCTTTGGTTTCTTTTCTTGCTGTTTCTTTGTTCTACTTCTTCTTGTCTGTCCATCAACCTTCATTTCAAGTAGTAGATTTGCCTGTACTTTCAGTCCATGTGACCTGCAAGTCTGTGACAACATTCTGTGCATCTTTTTAATTGTTATTTTGTCTTATTGTTCTACATTTTATAGGAACTTTGAAAATTCTTAATGTGACACACTACAATTTACAAAAAATCTCTTTGAATGAAGAAATAAACTCAAAGATTACAGATAAGGGAGTGCAGAATTAACGTATGCATAAATATGCACTATAAAAAATGCCTAGAGTGTAGGATGAACAATACATGTATATATCACTACTAGCTTCCAAACATTCCTCTTCATCCTGACTATTTGGAATAGCGTAAAGGTGAGTTGCAGGCCCTCAGCCGTATTATTCTGCAATTACTATCGCCTTCTTCCTTCAGTTGTCTGATTAATTTATTTAGCAACACATACTATTTAAATTATTCAATCTTTGGCCTTACTAGTTTGTACTATACTCGTGCTCTCACAAAAGCCATAAAGTTCTAATAAATTTGTGCTTACTGATAAGAAAGACTAAGTAGAATATGACATAACAAACTCTTAGCATCTTGTCAGGGTTGGCATCTACCACCACAGAAAGAATAAGGAGTCTAATGCCGCCACCACTCCAAATTAGGGAGTTGCTAGACTAGTAATAGTATCAGGCATAAGAAGTAGTAATCGGTCAGCTCTCTAGTAATAGTGTCCGGCCAGGTCTTTAGCAAGGGAAGTAATAGTATTTGAGTAGGATTCTATCTGTAATAGCAGTAGTATTTGATTAGGAGTCTATTTGTAAAAGGCCTATATATATGGTGCCATATGCAGAAGAAATAGAGCAAGAAAAGATTAGTCTAAATACCTCATCCCGTTCTCTATTACCTCATCTCCTTCTTCTAGCCGGCACAGATCCATCGCGGATCCTCCAGCACCCAAGCTTCCTAGGCCAAGGCCTCCTATCACACATAACTATCCCATACGTTCCCAGCCCTCTGCTCATAACATATCTTAATTCTCAATAGACTACAGAGACACATCATCGGTCTGCTTTAATTTTATGGCATGCAATCCTTCATACTGTCATGGCCTGAAAAAGGTCTGTAGTTTATCATATGTCAAAGCCATGTTCCTGTTTGGAGCAATTACTGTGTTTTTAGGTATTGCATATTTAATTTGCTCGTCAAGCCGATTAGATTTTTTTGTTGCACGTTCAATATGAGAATTTTTAACCAAAAAATATTTATTGATTTAGGCCAGTTAAAATCCCGCCATTCTTACTTTTGGAATAATCATTTCCATGTGAACATACAGGCTGTGGTATTTACTGATATCAGCTTAGAGAAAGCAGTCGAGTTTGATAATTACTGCCACAACCATCGGCCACCAATTGCTTTCATTAAGTCTGAAGTTCGGGGCCTTTTTGGCAGCGTCTTTTGTGATTTTGGTCCTGAGTTTACGGTATTGGATGTTGATGGAGAGGAGCCACATACAGGAATAGTAGCATCGATCAGTAATGACAACCCTGCACTTGTCTCCTGTGTTGATGATGAGCGTCTGGAGTTCCAGGATGGTGATTTAATTGTGTTCTCAGAAGTCCATGGAACGACTGAGCTAAATGATGGGAAACCACGAAAAATTAAGAATGCTAGGCCTTATTCTTTTAGTCTAGAAGAAGACACTACCTCATATGGAACATATATTAGAGGTGGTATCGTTACTCAGGTCAAGCCACCAAAGATTCTTAAATTCAAACCCTTGAAAGAGGCCATTAAGGAACCAGGAGAATTTCTCATGAGCGATTTCTCCAAGTTACACCATCCACCACTTTTGCATTTGGCTTTCCAAGCTTTGGATAAGTTTAGGAGTGATTTGAAGCGATTCCCTATTGCTGGGTCCACTGATGATGTGCAAAGACTGATAGATTTTGTTGTTAGCATTAATGAGACTCTAGGTGATAGAAAACTTGAAGAACTTGACAAAAAACTCCTCAACCACTTTGCAAGTGGTTCCAGGGCTGTTCTGAATCCTATGGCTGCAATGTTTGGTGGTGTTGTAGGCCAGGAGGTTGTGAAAGCATGCTCGGGGAAATTCCATCCACTTTACCAGGTTAGAATTGGTTCCCTCGTGCCCTCATTTCTTGATGATGACATAATTCCTTTTGATTCTTCAGTCTTCATGTAATATTAATGTATTTTCTTGGTTTTGCAGTTCTTCTATTTTGATTCTGTTGAATCTCTCCCTGTTGAACCCTTGAAACCAAATGAATTGAAGCCAGAGAACTCTAGATATGATGCACAGATCAGTGTTTTTGGATCTAAGCTTCAAAAGAAACTGGAGCAAGCGAAAATCTTTATGGTTGGTTCTGGGGCACTTGGATGTGAATTCTTGAAGAACCTAGCACTAATGGGCATTTCTTGCCGTCAGAATGGAAAGCTGACCGTGACAGATGATGATGTTATTGAAAAGAGCAATCTCAGTCGCCAGTTTCTCTTCCGTGACTGGAACATTGGGCAGCCCAAGTCCACAGTTGCTGCTACGGCGGCTATGGCAATTAATCCTAAGCTTCATGTTCAGGCCCTCCAGAACAGAGCAAGTCCTGAGACTGAAAACGTGTTCAATGATGCCTTTTGGGAGAACCTGGATGCTGTTATCAATGCCCTGGACAATGTAACTGCAAGAATGTACATTGACTCCAGATGTGTATATTTCCAGAAGCCACTCCTGGAATCTGGGACTCTGGGTGCTAAATGTAACACACAGATGGTCATACCTCACCTGACAGAGAACTATGGAGCATCCAGAGATCCACCTGAAAAGCAGGCGCCAATGTGTACTGTACATTCATTTCCTCATAATATTGATCATTGCCTAACCTGGTCTAGGTCTGAGTTTGAGGGTTTACTTGAGAAGACTCCCACTGAAGTAAATGCTTTCCTATCAAATCCTAGTGGATATGCAACTGCAGCAAGAACTGCTGGTGATGCACAGGCAAGGGATCAGCTTGAGCGTGTTATTGAATGCCTAGATAGAGAGAAGTGTGAAAGTTTCCAAGATTGTATTACTTGGGCCCGTCTTAAGTAAGTTTTTTTGCACCTCTCTCTCTCTTACACACCTGTAGCTTATCAGGGCACAGTGTGTGATCTGTGTACACCTGCTTAATTTTCATTATTTTAAGGAAGACCTGCTATTTATTCTACTTGTATTGCAACGTTCAAGAAAGTTCATAATTTTGAATTTGCATCTAAAGCATTCACCTTTTGTTTTTTTGGGTACATTTTTGCAGCAATCATGAAAACCATAGATCTGATGCTACTTTGCCTTTCGTTTCTGTTGATGGTACATCTTAGGTTTGAGGATTATTTCTCCAGCCGTGTGAAGCAACTGACGTTTACTTTCCCAGAAGACGCAATGACCAGCTCTGGTGTTCCTTTCTGGTCTGCTCCAAAGCGGTTCCCACGACCGCTGGAGTTTTCGACATCTGATCCAAGTCAGCTTAACTTTATTTTGGCTGCTTCCATTTTAAGGGCAGAGACATTTGGAATACCAATACCTGACTGGGCCAAAAGTCCAATGAAGCTGGCTGAAGCTGTTGACAAGGTGATTGTTCCTGATTTCCAGCCAAAACAGGGGGTTAAGATCGTTACAGATGAAAAGGCTACTAGTCTGTCCTCTGCATCCATAGATGATGCTGCTGTCATTGAAGAGCTCATTGCAAACTTAGAAGCAATTTCCAAAGCACTACCTCCAGGATTCAACATGAAACCAATACAGTTTGAGAAGGTCAGTACATCCTATCAATAAACTCTCAAACTTCATTTTTTTTCATCACCCTGAAAAGCATGTGTTTATAATAGTAGCTTTTATGCTAAATGCGGTAGAAAACCGCACGTCCCAAGGATTTGCATTCTTATGATTATAAAGTTCCACAACTTGTGTTAAATTGAGAGCTGAGGAGCATTTCTGTATGTGCAGGATGATGACACCAATTACCATATGGACGTGATAGCTGGTTTTGCTAACATGCGAGCAAGGAACTATAGCATTCCTGAAGTGGACAAGCTGAAGGCCAAGTTTATAGCTGGCAGAATCATTCCGGCCATCGCCACCTCAACTGCAATGGCCACTGGCCTTGTCTGCTTGGAACTGTACAAAGTCCTCACTGATGGGCACAAGGTTGAAGACTATAGGAACACATTTGCAAATCTTGCAATCCCCCTCTTCTCTATGGCTGAGCCAGTCCCACCCAAGACCATCAAGCACCAGGACATGGCCTGGACTGTGTGGGACCGCTGGACCATAACGGGCAACATCACGCTGAGGGAGCTCCTGGACTGGCTCAAGGAGAAGGGCTTGAATGCATACAGCATATCCTGCGGCACCTCGCTGCTGTACAACTCGATGTTCCCCAGGCACAAGGAGCGGCTGGACAAGAAGGTGGTGGATGTGGCCAAGGAGGTGGCCAAGATGGAGGTGCCCTCATACCGTCGCCATCTCGATGTCGTCGTGGCCTGTGAGGATGACGATGACAATGATGTTGACATCCCACTGGTATCGATTTACTTCAGGTGAAGGAGTGCTTTCTCCCCGTTGACATGGCCTTGTTGTTTTGGTCTTTTCAAAGCGACAATGTGCAAGTTGCACTGGTGCCCTGTATACTAAGTGGGGGTTTCAGCCATATTACTGATTTTCCTTTGCTACCATCGGCATAGAGCTCTTTCAGATCATTGGTGGTGTTACCATCATGAAACTTGATACAGTACCATCTTGATAAATTGATGCATGATAGAGTTGTGAAGTATCATGACCTGCTTGCGACTCGAGAAGGATCTGTCATGGTGAATCTGATCTTTTTATCAGTCGCATGTTCTTGAGTTCTCGGCGAATACATCACCACTTATTTCTTGTGAAAACTATGATAACCTGACTTTTTTTTTCATTTTGAGAAAACATAGGGGTCTCTAGATGAAATGTTACCCCCACAATTAAACTCTCTCCAAGCAAGGGGGAGGGGCAGAAATTGTAGGTGATGAATTCTTCTCCTGGCATGTTATGATGTGTGACTTTGACACCTGTAAAGACTCAAATCAAAAGGGAAGTGAAATCATAGGGAGAAATAGTTTGCAATGCTGGTCTGCATGGTACTGGAAGTGACAAAATAGTGCTTGCATGCTGTTCAAGTATCTTTGTCAATAAAACAACCAGTGGTAACAAATAACTGTGCCAAGCTACCGCATGTATTCTCCATTTCTGGAACTCTGTCCAAAAGAACCTGGAAGCACTAACGTGAATCACACAACATGTAGGATTTTATGGTGCAATTTCCTCCCAGAAACATTATACAGTGCACCCTGTGAAGATCTCTTGTTTGGAATGTATGATAGAAACATGTTAACCGTTCTCAACAACTTGCTGGAAACAATTCTATGCGTCTTTGCATGCATGAAAAGAGTATTGCTGATCTCATACTGAAGAATATGTACAAGCACAGGAGTATCATATAGCTTATGCTGAATTTGTTTCAGTGAATTATGCCGTACGCACTACCAGAAACCGAGTGTCTCGGGGTTTGCGAGTGCATTCTATCGTGCATTAGGAAAACAACCCATTTCTAAGAGGATGGTGACATGTGTAATCCCGGTCAGGTGCTGAAGAAGAGCAGCAAGCTAGCTTTTTTCTGCAGGTGCAGGTGAGGCAGACAGCCACCATGTTTGACATACCACCCAATTCTAGGTATTCAACAATCAACAGGTTGGTGAACATGCCGGACTCTGACATGACAATCTGTGTGTGCTCCTTTCGTTTGTTTACCTAGATTTCTCACATTCACGCAGACCGCAGACGCATGCAGCTTTGAGCATTGGAACAACTGACAGATTTCTCTGAATGGCGGCACACATGCAGCAATCAGTAGAGCCTACTATTCTTCGGTTCCATATTTCTTTGACTTTACTGAGTATTTAGGTACTAATTATAGACATTTTAATGATTAATAGATCATTTTGAACTCATATACCCTGCATACATGATACACGTAGGACTCATTAAATACAAACATAACATATAACTATATTTAATATAGACAAATCAAAAAGTATGCATACTAATTAATTTTTTTTGGTATATGAAAACATGTTTAAAATGTTAAGAATTATGGAACGGAGGAAATAAGCTGGTGCAAGCACAGTACAGATTAAGAACGGAGCGGCCTTGCAGATATGTGTTAATTATTTCCATTAGTTAACAAGGCATAGCTAGTACGTACGAGTACGATTCCAGTCGACATCTGTTACTGCGATGATCATAGTCGACGTAACAAACTCGATCAGATCATCGTTCTTGTTTGGCCGCCCGTACGTCCTAATTAACGGTCTCATCATACACCGAAATGCTATTTATTGATGCAATTAACTTGATCGCTTTCCTAGCTAGCTTCCAATTGGTTGCCATGCATGCTGATTAGCATTGCATGTTCTCTCTGATCACAAAATGTTAGTGATGATCAGTGTTCTCTAGTCAAACGAGGTAGTTAAATCTTTCCTCGCAATATGGTTAATGCTAATATTTGAAATGGAATGATAACGAAAAGAAGATCGTTTAATGTAGATCGAAAAAGCTAGCTATCAGATCTCATTAATTTTGCTTTGCAACAAAACGTACGAGCTAGGTAGGACGTACCTGCACTCCACAAAGAGTGGAAATTAATAATAATGGGAAAATGACAACTATAAATTATGCATTGCTAGCTATACCTGATCTATATATTCTCTAATCATGAAGTTTTCGATGAAGAAAATACATAGATTATGTACGGAGGAAAAACTAAAATTGCAAATGAAAAACAAGAAGGATGCCATCAGGCAACAATCAAACATTCTGGAAGAGAGATCGATTTCCTGTTCTTCTTTTCCTACCAAAGAAAAACAAGTCAAAAGGAAGAATTAATGGTGTACAAAATGTACCTAAAAGATAAAGTGCTACCATTTTAATTTACATCCATTCGACCAAAAGTTTAGTTAAGGTGTCCTATATATGAGTAGTAACTAGTATACAAATTACTGATCTTCAAAGTACGTCCACTTTAATCGATCAAACTAGTATATAGATTATTGTCCATATATATATATGCTAATACGATCCAACTGACGAGGACTTACACACACATATATATATATATACATGATGAATTTTAAGTATACCTAAATATTTAGGCGATTTATTATCTCCTAAGATAATAGATCACCCATAATTATTATATTTATTTTTTAT
>KE372671.1:497908-514729 GCA_000418225.1 Zizania latifolia
CGAGGTCTCGCGGACGCAGATGTACTTGTCCGACTCCATGGTGACGTGGGTGAAGGTGACGAACTGGGGCGCGATCCCCAGGCTGGTGAGCTGCACCGGTCGAGCACAAGCAGCCGTGAGCCATTAGGCCGCCGTTGGAGGCGAGGGAGATCTCTGGCAGGGAGGAGCGGGTGGGGGGTAAGAGATACCGTGAGCGCCTCGCGCATGGCGATGGGGGCGTTGGCCGCCGCCATCGCGACAGACGGCGGCGAGACGAGGAGATCCCTCCGGAGTCGCCGACAGGGGAGATCGGATCTGACAGACACACGGACCAATTTTAAATATTAGTTACCATTCCTTTCTTTTTCAGATTAGCCCTCCACCTTCTCCTTATTTTCACTCCATCTGTTAATAATATATTAACTTGCTAATCATACATTGCAAAAGCTATTGTAATGTTGATATCATACTAATCCAAATGCATCACCACCTAGAATACAATTGTTGGGAAGATTAGTATGTGACATTTTTTTATGCCCTGGTGAACATAAGTGCGAAAAATATAGAATAAAGAACCCAAGTTAAATAACATATTTGATACAAGAGCAAGAGCTGCATGTTTTACTACTTCCATCTCAGAATATAATGTTTTTTAAAGTTTAAAATTTATCTCAAATGTAACAGCTTAGAACTAGTAAAAATTTACTTTTACATCTAAAGTACACACATACTATATTAGACTTTATTACTCATTACTACATCTAACTATTTCTGGACTCATATACATCCACCCTAAGTAGGGTACTATAGCTTTTTCACATCTTCTTAATATATGTGTATAAGTCTAAATGTTGCTATATTTTAGAACGAAGAGTTTGGCAAAATGTTTCCCCAACTACCGATTTGGGTGCAATTTGCAAAATCAACATCCATTGCAAGAGTTTGGCCTCCTCTTGTTGGTTTAGCAGTAAGCAGATGCAATAGCATATCACAACTGCACAAGGTGAAGCTGAGCTGTTGGCTCCCTAATGAGCAAATGGAAAGAGAGATGCATCCATGCTATGAGCAGCTACTTACTTAGATAAATTAAGATGCGTCAGGAGGATAATTAATTTGGGTTTTATATATTACTTTTCATTGCAAACAGCCTAAGTTTAGGTGTAGAGGCCGGATTTTAATCATTTGTTGAGATTAAAAATGATCTCATCCATGAACTATGCGACGGTTGCTCCCTCCAAAACAAAAGTCGTGTCCATACAAGACGCATCCGTTCAAGGCGTCCAAACTTCGTGTATATACATGATCAATGAATAAAGAGTACGTGTTCTCTTATATTCTTGACTCTTTGCTCTCAGTTGCATTCTTCATTGCTACAACATGTTACCACGCATGTTGGCTCTTTGAGTTTGAAATACCAAGCAAAGAGAAAGAGAGAAGGCAAGAACTCAAAGATTTACAATAGAGGAAGATACATGTCTTGTCTGCATTACCTGTTACTAGTCTGTAAATGTGCTTTGCAATATCACCAAGAGGAGCCTATGCAAGAATTAGAGGCAATCTACAATTGTGTTCAACAAAAGGAAACCTACATTTTTACGTAAAACTATAATTAGCGTCCATAGATGGATAGCATTGGCAAAACCGAATGAGAAACAACATCCAATGTAAGGGATACTCACCAAGATCCATCCTTACAATAAATAATCCTCAAAAGAGGGATGAAACCATTACATCTAAAAAATAGCATAGAACCATTCTATCCAACCTAGCTTCTAAACCAAACGCACCCTTACCACTCGACCGATTAGTGACACTGTACCAATATTGGCAAGTAAATTGTGCAACAATTGATCGCTACCAACATAAAATCACATTTACACTAGCCATTTAGTTCGAGTGCATAACAGGTCAAACAAACTAAAATAACCAATCCACATTATTTAGATGACCTAGCAAGGTGTCATCTTCAAACAAGATACACTTAAAGCTCCAAGGAGCCACATATCAACAATCAGAATATATAACAACCATCAACCAAAACACCAACAAATGTATAGGATAAGATGAACTAAATTTTTTGTAAAAAAAACAATGTATTGACAATGTCGTCACAATGTGATTATTGGTTTCAAGACACTTCTAGGATAGTTTATCCCATTCATAAATTATGGCCTCTATTTGTGGTCTGTTAATGAAAAATCGCTGCACCTTGGCCTTCTGATTCTGGCTCATAGCATCTAGATCTGCAATATTCATGTAAAAGAAAGGGCATTTCAGCATAGGCATGATTGTTCAATTTTGGGCTGCAACACATGAGACAGAAATGAGTCTACCACATTTACCTTTTCAGATATTTAATGGGAACATCTAATTCTTTCATCACATCTCCACTGCTAGCATGAATGTTTCCCTAGCATAAACACACGTTATAAAATAAATCAGTGAACAATGCTAGCATTGAACGCTTCCAATGATGTTGTTGTTATTCCCTCTGGCCAATGGCATCGCTACACAAGGTGACCTTCACCACTAATATCAGTTATAATATTATGAATATTACTTTCAAGAATGATCTATGCAAATCATTCTCTCATGTGCAATGTAAATGTTCCCTGAGATTAGAAATAAGCAAAGTTTAAAAGGTTAATTGGACACATCCAACACGACACTCTTTTGCAACTGAGGGGACATTTTACCATGACAAAGAGCTATAAATATGTTTAATGTAAATATTCACCGACAATAGTGGTAATCAAAGTTTAAAATGTTTAACTGGATGCATCCAGAATGACACTCCTTTGTGATCGAAGGGAACACTTTACAAGGTCAAAGAAGTGCAAATACTATATTCCATAATAGAGATCAAATCCATTGGATACAACAACGGTAATCAGAAATTTCATTACTTACTTACCCCTAAAACCAACCATGTAGTAGTACAAATAAACTATGTTGTATTTCTTTCCCATAAAAAAACTATAGTGTAATACAACAACTAGCACATTTCCCCCTTTCATGCATAATGAATAGAGACTAACCCATTCTCTCCCCTCTGAGTCACAACTCAACACAATGTAAACCCAACATATTTTGATCCAAGATCAATTCTTTCAAAACTAGACCATGTAAGTGTGGATACGTGCTTGATGTATATGAATGTTTTGAAGAAAATTAGGTTGAACTAACTTACTAACACAACAGAAGCTATTCTAGTCTTTACAATGCAAGATGACCTATTTTGCATAGAATCCATTCATCTAATGAACAGTAAATAATTCCAAGATCAAAAACAACAAATAATTGGGCTTTGAGTAAATTCCCTATTTATGAACAAATGTTATCTCTTTCTCTCGTTTGCTATCAAAAAATTCGACATTTCCCTATTTGCAACACTTCTTTTTTCTCTACCCTTTCATGCCTTTTGTATCACCTCTGTAAGATTTAAGCCTTGTTAAATGTCATGTTTTAGAAATGGCAGGTGTGCCCTTGTAAAAACATCAAACTTTTTATAGGCAAACCAATAAAATTGCTATTTGTGAACTTTCTCGGTCTAAGGACAAACATATTAAGCAATAGATAAGAGAAACTACAGGGCATGAAGAGTACTCACTGATGAGGTGGATTCTTTCTCCTTCTCTCTGTCCCTTCGGATCTTTGAGACCAAGCCGACCCATCTCTTGACCTTGGTGGGATCCACATGTTTAGAGACCCCTAAGGCCTTGTTGTCACGAACCTTCCAGATAGCGCCACTGTGGAAGAGCAACTTGGCAGCCTTCCACCCACTGGTGCTGGTGTCAATGATGGTGACCTCATTCCTGGTGCACTTATCCTTGTTAGCATTCATGGTGTTTCCGGTGTGGCGATGCTTCTTGATCTTGGCCTTAACATTGACCATGACCTTGGCCTTAACATTGGCCTTGACCTTGGCCTTGTCCTTGTTCTCCTTATTGGGACAAGATGACATGTCGAGTCTAGGATGATGATGATTCTGCTTGTGGATGGCTTTGATGGGTGTGTTAGCCAACGGAGTATAGGAGGCAGGGACACAGAGAGCAACAATGACAGTAGGGAGCTGCAACTGTAGAGGTGGCAGGTTGCCACTACTAAGATTTGGTAACAATTCATTGGTGGGATCTACATGTTTAGAGACCCCTAAGGCCTTATTGTCATGGACTTTCCAAATAGTGCCCTTGCGAAGGAGCAACTTAGTAGCCTTCCAACCATTGGTGCTAGTGTCCATAATGGTGACTTTGTTCTGGGTGCTCCTCAACTTGTCAGTATTCATGGTGTGCTCGGTACGGCGACGCTTCTTGACCTTGGCCTTGCCCTTGCACTTGTTCTCCTTGCTGGGGCAAGATGACTTGTTGGGTCTAGGATGGAGGTGATTCTGCTTGTGTAAGGCACTAATGGGCGGATTGTCCAATGGGGTGGAGGAGACGTTAATGAAGAGATCAGTGTTAATAGTGGAGAGCTGCAACTGTAGAGGTGGTGGGTTACTGCTGCTAGGGTTTGCTAGAGAGAGATTGGTACCTTGAGGTAACAATCCGTTGGTGGGATCCACATGTTCAGAGACCCCCAATAATGCCATGTTGTCATGGACCTTCGTGATAATGTCTTTATGGAGGGGCAACTTGCTAGTCTTCCACCCATCGGTGTCGGTGTCGGTGTCAATGATGGTGACATTGTTCCTGGTGTACCTCTCATTGTCCACATTCATATTGTGCTCGGTGCAATGACACTTCTCGACCATGGCATTGTCCTTGTTCTCTATGCTGTGGTGAGATGACTTGTTGGGTATACGACGGGGGTGATTTTGCTTACGGTGGGCTTTGATGGGTGGGTTAGCCAATGGGGTGGAGGTGGTAACGAAGAGATCAGCGATGACGGTGGAGACTTGTGGCTGTAGAGGTGGTGGGTTGCTATTGCTAGGGTTTGGTAGAGAGGGATTGTTACCTTGAGGTGGCTGCTGTTGTTGCTTGAGATTCGGTTGCTTGTCCTTGGCAGGCGGCGATGGCTTCTTGGAATTAGAGGAAGGTGGCGGTGGAGGAAATCTCTGGTGTTGTCCATAGAGTAGGTCATCGATCTGGAGGTTGGAGGAGGAAGAGATGCGCTTTTTGACATGGAGACGATGTAGCCATGGTGGTGGACGGCTAGCGGCGGCGGCCGCCATGCTTAGCATTGCGCTACAACATGACATCTTTGCCGACGAGCAATTCCTCATCCTCCTCTCACCCTTGAATCCCAATCTCTATGAGAGTTTGGACATTGGAATGACTATTCCATCTATAGCGGCGGCGGCGGCAGCGAAGTTCCCGAATCAATTTTCTCGGAACATTTTATACCAAGAAAGTAGGGTTTTTGTTTCTCTCTAGGTGTATGAGCCCATCAGATGTTATAGGCCCATGCTATGGTAAGGCCCCGCCCACCTATCCACCATCATTGCTATCTATTTACTTTGTAGAAGCATAGTCACACAATCACACCAAGCGTGAGGAGCTTGATGGTGGCATATGTGGCTCACTCCTCTCTCATTCTACATGCTATAGTGCTTTGGTACTAGTGTAAACACCTACAATGGCTAAGGTCAACAGCCTACCAAGGCAAAACTGCACCCTTGCAAGAGCTTACTATGACATATGGGTGACAATGTAGCAAGCTTCACATTCTCCTCTCGTGCAAGCACTGCTCAGGTGCTTGTGCCAGCGCCTCTATTGATGGAGGTCATTGGTGTTCCACCACTGCGTGAGCTCATTGTGAATCATGGGCAATGACACAAGCAAGTTTCACCTTCTCCTCACACAAGCAGAAAAACTCTAGTGCTGATGTGTACATTTTATTTTTGGATGTTTATGAAATCTTTCTATATGTTGGATTGTCCGGGATATGACCCTAGGTACCCTAAGATGGGCTTTGGTAGATCAAACTGAAAGTGGGCCCAGCCTGCATGGCAGTTCGAATAGCCCAATGAGTCTAACGCGAATAAGGAAGCCTAGGACTAATATAGCAGTCGGATATAAATTTGGTATTAAAGATCAGATACATACAGATATCCTTGTAAATAGGAGATAAAGAAGAGTCCAGTTGTAATGACTAGATACTAGAAAAGCGACTCGGTTAAGATATCATATTTGTAAATCCTATCCCTGAAATATATAAAGGATATAAGTGACCCTCTTCAGAGGCATCTATCCTTAGCTTACATCTAGCTTTCGCTTATATCATATTCAAGCCTTTAGCCCTAGCATACATCTAGTTTACAAGCTTTTCCATATCTAATCTACAAAACATAGGGCGTAGAGTTGTTATCCTCCAGGAGGCCTGAACATGTCTAAAATCTCTTGGCTCTCTTGTCTCTTGATAGTTGACCATAAGGCTTTGAACACAGTGTTTGCCTACTCATAAATCACCACTGCAGGTACCCCATCGGTGGATTGCTCGGTCAGACATCGACATGGGTATATTCTTTCTTGTCGTTGCAGTTGTTCTTCTAGATGTTATAAACATTCTTTTTATGTTGCATACAATGGTTTCTTGATATTGTAATTAGTTTTCTTTCGCATATTGGTTTCTTGATATTGTAATTAGTTTTCTTTCGCATATTGGTTTCTTGATGTTGTAATTGATACTATTAAGTGTTGAATTGTTGATCACTAGAGCCAAAATTTTCAAATCTCAATGCTCTTTATTTCCACGATTTCATACGAATGTTTCATTGATGGTCTGATGAAACATTTGACTGTTTGATCGACATAATTCATTTGTGAGACGTGCACTGGTACAATGATACTTGTAACTTGATTTTACCTCGTATGTTCTTTATCTCTTATTTTCTTATGACTTGCCAACTCATATGCCTGCATGCACTTCCATTTTGAGCTCACTCCCTCACCTCAACATACCATCTCCACATGGTTTAGTTAGTTACTTGATCAAGAATGCATGCTCAGTTTGGTTGTCAGTTTGAACTTGAGCATAGTGGTAGGGTAAAAGATAATTGGTCCCAAAAAAAAGAATATTAAATACTATGACCTATCATTGTCAAGAGGTGTGAATTATTGAGAAAGCACATGAGCGTGAGACACTGTGTATCAATTTTAGGTACACATTACTTAGAACTAAATTTATATTATTAGTGTTCTAAGCAAAACATTGGAGGTTTTGTGTTGTTTTCTACATGACAAAAATGGTGAGAAGAAATTGTACCAAACCAAATTGACATGGTTAGTGTTCAAAGCGAAAATATGAGTTTTTTTGTTGTTTTTTCTACATGAGTGGTATATAGAATTTTTAATTTCTTCCTAAGGTTGGACTGTATGATCTTTCCTTTTGGAGAGGAGAAATAGAGAAGTTGTTATGTATAAAACAAAGAAAGGAAAGGAAGGGCCTTGATTTCCTTGACAACAAACTTATTTGATATTTAGATGACCTTAGTTTGACTGATTTTATGTTGAGATAGCCAAGACATTTGTAGGTGAGCAAAAATATATTTCCCCAGATGACATAATCTCTCTAAACATCCTATGCATGGTAGTTGTAAAGTTGGACTTGGTTACACATCTTTCATATCCTATGGTGTCACACACAAGCCTAAACAAAGTTCTTGTATTGTTACTTGCTTGTATCTTCAAATTATCCAGACCAATTATAAATCATGGGTGTTACCCCTGCAGAAGCATTCATAAATTAAGATGTGGCACTGTGAAGCTCACATATATAGTAGCAATGGACAAAAAATATTTCATGATAAAATCGCTTATTGATTTCTAACACAACACAGGACCAATCGATTTACTAACTGTATGACTGGCTGGACTGATTTTTTTTATGATTCCTAAATGCATGCTTACTCGTCGCATTGTGCAAAACATGCAAGTTGGACACACACATACATTAATTCTATTTCTCTAAAGTTAAGTAGCCTATTTTTCTTTCGAAATATCCATAGGTAGACTTTTTAGCCATCCATGCAAAGCATGAATTTTGCTTACACTATCATTGGACTACTTTTAAAGCTGTAGCAAAATTCAAATTTTAGAATCTAATTGTGAATATCATATTAGGAATGTTTTTTGGTGTTTCGTTCTTTACTCTTATCTATAGGACTGTTATAAACACACATAAATAAAGTCTTACCCTAAATTATAACTCCTTGCAAAGATGAGGTTAGATACTTCCTTTTTATTCCAAGGAGAGACAATCTCAGTCCGATAAAAATATAAACATTGTAAAATATTTGCATGTCAGGTATGGTCTCGGTACAAAATTATATATAATTCATCTTGCTTTATTCTCCATAGTTTTGTAGTTTAGTTAGTATATGCTAATTTTACTTGCCGAGTTGAGTCTTTTTTATGCTAGTAATTTAACTCAT
Source organism: Zizania latifolia (assembly GCA_000418225.1). Lineage (NCBI taxonomy): Eukaryota > Viridiplantae > Streptophyta > Magnoliopsida > Poales > Poaceae > Zizania > Zizania latifolia. Next base: position 506,259 of record KE372671.1, read on the forward strand.
CTATTTTCATTGGAGAAATATACTTAGGCTCCGTTCGGTTCACGGAAAAAATTTACAATTCTAGAATCTCAAAACAAATTCAATTTCGTGTTGAATTAGAATTGAGATATAATTTCAATTTCACTGTTTGGAATGCAGAATAAGTTTGGATTTCACATGAAAATTCCAAATACTGTTTGGATGTGCAGTTATCAGAATTAGAGCAAAATACAGCACAACAACAATATAGCAACTGCAACTTTCAACCAACATTCATACTAAAAACCCCAGTTCAACAAACACAACTACTTTAGTACCAAAATATAATATTACAAGTTCAAATACATAACAGGTTCAGTTATTAGTTAGCAGCTGCAAATACTTGCATTTGGCTACAGCTTTCCACTTTAAGATGACTAGTAATATGCATTATCTTTGACAAATGCTTCAATAGAAGAGTAATTCGATACATAGAATGGTGGAATCCTAAGCAGAAGCAACGGAACAAAATTTGGTGAGCATGTGAGTAACAACCTCAGTTATCACCTCTTTCTCTTCCGCCTTCTCCTTCTCCTCCCCCTTCGGTGCTGGCGGTGCCACCTCCTGATTCTCTAGCTATGCAAGCACGGCCTCAGCCTTTTGGTAGTCCCACACCACCCTTCGGCTCCTTCACTTCGTGCTCTGCCTCGTCCTTAGCTCCACTGACATCTCCTCCACCCGCCTCCTTCCCCGTCCACCACATCTAGCGGCTATGGTGCAAGTGAGACCATCAACTCAGCCGGTCAGCCCTAAGTCTAGACCAGAGCAGCAGATCTCGAAGCCGACCAGCTTAGCACCACTATAATCGGCCACTGGGTCATACCCCATGTATGTATGGCCTCCATGAGTCTAGCCATTGTGCGCTCATCCTCCTCCTATTGCTTCCTCTCAATATCCTACCAACAACGACCTAGGGATGGGGACAACGGCGGGAAGAATAGCCAGAGAAGTAGATGCCAATGGTGGATGGAATGGTCGGAGAGGAAGGTGGTGGCGGTGGAAGGAACCAGAGGAGAGGAGTGTGCAGCGCAAGATGAGAGAAACTATCGGGCACGTGGGGTGGGTATGTGGAAGGAGCTAGTAATTCCACATAATTTCGACCCTGGATCTCGAAATTGGGAGGCCCCCTGCACCGTTGTAAAGATTCCATCTCAGAATTGAAAAAAATTCGAACGGCCAATTCCTATAGCATCCAAACAATGGAATTGGTCGGTCCCAATTTTAATTTCATAATTCTAAACCAAATTCTAGGATCCAAACGAAGCCTTATATATCTAGTTGTGCCAAGCAGGTATGCAATTAATTTACCAGCTATACCTTGCATGATATAGACTATATATTAATTACTAATTATAATCAACGTGGTTAGTGAAAAAAGAATAAACCCATCATGTACTACACAATCACAATTAATAAATAGACAATAAATTCAAAATAATTGTCTTGATCAAACTTCACAAGTTCGTGGATGCACCATCGAGTGTACGCATCCAATTAGATGCACTACAACAAACACATTGTGTATGTATATTTTCTAGAGGTGATTTTCAAACTGTCTCTAAAATTAAAGGCTGCATAGTGTAGAGGCAACACTTCTTATACATATTTATATTTTAAAAACTGTTTAAATTACATTCATTCTAGAGGTGTTTTAGAGACCGTTTTGAGATATTTTAGAGATGTATTTATAATATTCTCTTAGAGACACTATTGAGATACTTTATGATTTTCCATAAGTCCTAACATGATGTTGAGATGGTTACATCATCAAAGATTAGATTGATTTTCTTAAGAGGTCTCTTGATTTCAATGATTAGCTATAACAATGGCGCACATAATTTTCTTTTTTTAGCATGGTTTGCTCTAGTAATGACACATTATAATGATGGTTATAGTGTCTGTGCTATATTATAGACATAAATAAATAGGGCTAGCTGGAAATGTATCATTATAATTTTTATGATTTAGAAATATATTATCGGTGTATACTGACAAGCAGGGACTACCATAGTCACTGACAGTGGTATTTTCCAAAATTTTGAAAACTATAATGGCACGTGAGGATTTTTTTCCATATAAATATCTCTACATAAATACTACGAAGATAAACGTATTTTATAAAAATGTATCTTTATTTTATTTATAGGGACAACAGACCCAAAGTCAATTAAAAAGCACTATTAAAATATCTCTACGGCATTGTAGAGACATGAGAGAAATATGCCAAATATATTAGAAAAAAAATGCTCTACTATATATAGTAGCGATTGAGATGTCATTCATCCATCGATCTATTGTATGTTCACCCTCTAAATATTTAGTAACATTTATTATCATCACGTTAGCAACATTCTCAATATTAATTGTTAGTCCCTCGTGATCATATGTTACCTATGAGATCGATGTGAAGAAGATGTGTGGTTTGACATAGCTAAGCTCTCTCAAAGTCTCAAGTTGTCTAATTATTGTACATATGCATTTATGCTTGTTTCTTGAGGTCATGCATCCAATCATACTGCACATCGATCCACTAGAACAGGGTGAGTCCCACATGAAGCACTCTGACCACTTAGCTAGTTAAGAAATTAGTCTCCATGGGACCCACAAGCCAGACAAGCATTCGATCAACATGTATTTAATACATGTGTTGATAAGAATCACCCTACATTAAATATATACAATATATTATATCCGACTTTGTCATTATATATACTTGCCCTCATTTTGTTAGGTGGATAGGAGATGTTGTATTCAACAACTCGTAAGGCATCTAATGCAGATAAGCACCTCGGGGGTGGCAAGATCTATGATGGGACAATGCACTAGCATAGATAGATAGATATAGTGATAATGTATGCAGCAAGCAAAATACTATACAACTTGGCGATAGCTTCTAGTAGTATATAAGAAGTCCACTCCATGTAACCGGCAAGAAAACTCAACTCATGAGAGCTTGAGCAAGTCAAGCCAACTCGAGCAACCCGAGAAAACACAACTGATCAAGCAAGAACCCTAGCACACAATCCAAATTAGACCAGGCCAAGTCACTTAAAAGCACTGTTAAAATGTCTCTGTGACATTGTAGAGACATAAGAAAAACATGCCAAATTAAATATATTAGAAAAAATGCTCTACTATATATAGTGACGATTGAGATGTCGGTCATCCATCGATCTACTATATGTTCACCCTCTAAATATTTAGTAACATTTATCATCATCACGTTGACAACATTCTTAATATTAATCGTTAGTCCCTTGTGATCATATGTTACCTATGAGATCGATGTGAAGAAGATGTGTGGTTTGACACAGCTAAGCTCTCTCAAATAAAGTCTCAAGTTGTCTAATTATTGTACCATATACATTTATGCTTGTTTCTTGAGGTCATGCATCCAATCATACTACACATCCACTAGACCAAGGTGAGTCCCACACGAAACACTCTGATCACTTAGCTAGTTGTGATACTGGTCTCTATAGGACCCACAAGCTAGACAGGTGTAGCAGGCACGACATGTCATGAAGCATTTGATCAACATGTATTTAATACACGTGTTGATAAGAATCATCATACATTAAATATAGATAATATCTCATAACCGACTCTGTCATAATACTTGCCCTCATTTTGTTAGACGGATAGGAGATGTTCTATTGAACAACTCGCAATGCATCTAATGCGGATAAGCGCCTCGGGGTGGCAAGATTGGTGATGGGACAATGCACTAGCGTAGATAGCTAGACATAGTGATACTGCATGTAGCAAGTATAATACTATACAACTTGATGATAACTTCTAGTAGTATATAAGGAGTGTTCACTCCATGTAACGGGCAAGGAAACTCAACTCGGGAGAGCACGAGCAAGTCGAGCCAAACTCTCGAGCAACCTGACAAAACACAACTGATCAAGCAAGAACCTTAGGCACACAATCCAAACTAGACCGGGGCACCAAATCTAAACGTAGACCACTCAAATGTACGTACGACATACTAGTTTGTATCCAATTAATCCATGCTATTAGGACGTAGTACTATTATCCTTCGAGAGACTATTCTAATACTTATAACATATATTCATCGTGTTCATGTTTCGATCTCACCACCGATCTTGGACTAATCTGGAAACAAATCTGCTGACTAAAAATGGACAATGGCTTTGCTGTACAAGGAAAAAGCAGTGGGTTCTTGTTACAAACAGGACAACACTATGACGTGGCTGTGGTTTGGTTCGCCGCTTTGCGGTGTTGTTTGGCACGAAACAAAAACGGAAATGGGGTGGTGAAAACGCTGCAGCCTATAAATAGGCGGCCACACACTCTCTTCCGTCCTCAGAATTGGATTGTGCGCACCAGATCCGTCGGACCGCCTCCAGATCTCTTCCGCCGCCGCCGGAGGAGGAGGGGGAGGAAGCGAGGCGCGCGACAATGGCAGCGGCTGCTGCGTCGCCCACCCGGGACCAGGAGGCGGACCGCAAGGCCTCCCAGGACACGCGCCTGCAGCAGCGGCGCCAGCTGTTCGACGCCACCAAGCCGCCGCCCTTCCGCATCGGCGACGTCCGCGCCGCCATCCCCTCCCACTGCTGGCGCAAGAGCCCCCTCCGCTCGCTCTCCTACGTGGCGCGCGACCTCGCCGTCGTCGCCCTCCTCGCCGCCGCCGCCGCGCGCCTCGGCGCCTCCGCCGCGGCCTGGGCCTGCTGGCCGCTCTACTGGGCGGCGCAGGGCACCATGTTCTGGGCGCTCTTCGTCCTCGGACACGACTGGTACCCTTACTGATTTGCATGTTCATCTCCAAATCAAATCACCTACGAGTTGTATGCTTAGCTCCGAATGGATGAATCCACGCAGTGGTCACGGGAGCTTCTCCGACAGCGCGACGCTCAACAGCGCCGTGGGTCACCTCCTGCACTCCTTCATCCTCGTCCCCTACCATGGATGGTACCTACTCTTCTTCGATCTACCTGTATCCTCTCTGCTCATGCTTCGATCTGAAATCTAATCAACCCATGTAATGCATATCGCCACATGAATTCAAAAAAAAAGGGGTGCCTCTGCTATGAAACCAAAATTAGTTAGGCGCTTAGTACAAAAGCAGTTTCCGTGGCTTACCACGCGACAACAAAACGAAAAGAAAAAAGGATGTTGGAAACATGATGTGACGTGCAATTTGGCAGCAATCTTGGAGTATGCTGTATGCATGTACCGTTGTTCATGAGCAAATCTGTCTATCTGCTGTAACTATCACTGGTTCATCTTGTTGACCGCGGTCGATCTATCCGATCTGAAATCTGACTGACGTACCGATGGATGATGATGTCCATGCAGGAGGATCAGCCACAGGACGCACCATCAGAACCACGGTCACATCGAGAGGGACGAGTCCTGGTACCCGGTTTGTTACTACTTCTTCACCTCCCTTTCTCCTGAAATCATCTTTCGAATTATGCTAATATCTTTCCAATTGTTTCAATCAGCCATACAATCCAATTACATTTGTTTCATACAACACAATGAAAACTGTATTATGTTCACAAATATATTAGGTAGAATACTACATTAGCTTTGCATACTATGTTTAATGTTTCTGTCATACAACACTATCAAAACTGTATTATGTTCACAAATATATTAGGTAGAATACTACACTAGCTTTGCATACTATATGTTTAATGTTTCTGTCATACAACACTATCAAAACTGTATTATGTTCACAAATAAATTTGGTAGAATACTACATTAATACTACACTAGCTTTGCACACTATGTTTAATGTTTCTGTCCAAGTGGAACCGGGGATCGTTTGGCAGGACAAGACAGCGAGAGAGAAAAAGCAAACGACTGCAGTATGAATGGCAACATCCCTGCCTGCGTGCATTATGATAGTACGGTGAGCAGTTTTTTGCAGCTGCAGAGGAACAGGCACATGACATGCAGAGAAAACCGGAACAATGAGATCCATACTAGCGGCAAAACACCAGTCTTTGTGGTCCGTGAATAGTAATACCAACAAGATGGAGCCAGTAGATCTGGATCACGTGCCTTTGCTGCTAACTTATTCAGCAGAGATCCATGATGCGCACCGGATCTTAATTTGATCCGTAGCCTAGCTTAAGAATTTCATATTCCTCATCACGTGATTTGGTCCATAACATAGGCTAATTAAGTAGTACATTCGTCGGCTACCACAAGCATATCTGCCCAGCTATGAGCTATGAGCTATCTGCATATGATATTTTGATGCAACGACTTTTTTACAAAGAGTACAGCAAAATCTGCATGTGTCATCGACAGGTTGCTTGTGTTTTTTAGCTTGTTATTTGCAAACATGCTGGCTCTGACCAGATGGATATGCCTGATTGTTTATACGTACGTACGTACGATGTGCTGAACTTTTGATCGATGTTTCCGCAATTTGTCTGGGCAGATCACCGAGAAATTGTACCGGCAGCTGGAGCCACGCACCAAGAAACTGCGGTTTACATTACCATTTCCGCTGCTTGCTTTCCCTATCTACCTCGTAAGTCTCTGCTTGTTCATTCTCACCTGGAAAATCTAACTGAACTTTCCCTGAATGACTCTCAACTGAAAGTGAACTGAATCCTCCTCTCCTTGATGATTGCGTTCATGCAGTGTTACAGGAGCCCGGGCAAGAGTGGCTCGCACTTTCTGCCAAGCAGCGATCTGTTCGGCCCCAATGAGAGGAGTGACGTGATTCTCTCCACCACCTGCTGGTGCATGATGATCGCGTCGCTCGTCGCCATGGCGTGCGTGTTCGGCCCTGTTCAGGTGCTCAAGATGTACGGGGTCCCATATCTTGTAAGCAACTCCATCCTTTGATTCTAAGCAACTCCACCGTACTTATGAAACAGCTAACTGAAACTGTATCAACAGCTAGCTTGCTGATCTGTGTTCTCTGCACTTAAAAACAGGTGTTTGTGATGTGGCTTGATTTGGTGACCTATCTGCACCACCACGGTCACAATGACCTCCCCTGGTATCGTGGCAAGGTACGTCTTGCACTCTTGCTGAATTAGTTAAAGCATTCTTCCAAAATTAAGCAGGAGAAAAATCTGTGGCTTTTTAGTAGATAGAAACATCACCGATACTTACTTCTTGAGTTGAGTACAGCCTATGACCACTCTTACATCTTGCTATTGCGAATGGCACGGCTACAGTTTTGCTTAAACACAACTGATGAAAATCGGGCTGAACATCTAGGAATGACTGTTGGTTGTAGGAATGGAGCTACCTCCGCGGTGGCCTGACGACACTGGATCGGGACTACGGGTGGATCAACAAAATCCACCATGACATTGGCACCCATGTCATCCACCACCTCTTCCCCCAAATTCCTCACTACCACCTCGTAGAAGCAGTAAGTGCACTACTAGCATTGTACTTCTCTGCTGATTGCTGAATACATGCGTGCAATGTGCTGTGACCAAGCGCCCTGAGTACTGAAACTACCACTTACTTTCACCTTGCTTTTGTGTGAACTAAACAGACCAAGGCAGCAAGGCCAGTGCTGGGCAAATACTACCGGGAGCCAGAGAAGTCTGGCCCGCTGCCGCTTCACCTGTTTGGCGTCCTCCTCAGGAGCTTGAGGGTTGATCACTTTGTCAGTGATGTGGGAGATGTTGTTTACTACCAGACAGACCACACCTTGAACAGCGCTGGCTGGGCTGATGAAACTGCAAAGCTCAAGTGAAAACCTGAAACTATTTAGTTACCGCCTACTAGCATAGTAACCGAACAAGAGCGGATTAGTTGCCTGATACATAACATATGCATACCATGGCCTGCTGTAAGAATCTAAGAAACAATAAGAAGCAAGGGTTACATACCTGATCAAAAACATGCAGCCCTGCGGCAGACAGGATTCGGATCCAGATCCCTAGAGTAGCATTGTCCGGTTGTTGTTGTTGTAGCTAGCTGCTCTTTCAGTGTTGAAAAAGTTTTGCAGGTTTCCAAATTACCGTGTAACCTAATGAATTTGCCAGGCAACTGATTAGTCTGCAACCTGTATGTGCCTCTGAGCAAACAATTATGGTCCGAAGCTCTGTCTGTACCTTACTTTGTTCCAAACTGAATCATTTATATTAGAAGAGTTATTTGCACCCTAGTTACAATCGATATACATGCCAATGCCGACATACCTGGACTAGATTGTGATGTAGCAGTACTGCAGTAGCTAATTAGAACCCAATGCAATATTGCAATGCTGCGGAAAGTATTTGCTCCATTGCACCAACATCAATCTCCAACCTGCACTCAGGGCCCAGATTTTTGCCGATTATGTTGCTGAACTCCTGCAGCATGTCATCGGCAAGTCTGTCAAAGTCAAACGGCTTGAAATTGATTTATCCATCAACCGAACATAAAAGGGCGTCAATGGATCTTTCTGTATTGCCAGATGAGTTTCCATGGCTACTGCTGTCGTCATCAGCATCATG
>KE372672.1:6268-55905 GCA_000418225.1 Zizania latifolia
CAGATATAAGATATTTTATCCATGTCTCAGTATCTCTTCAATTAAATAAAAATATGGGATGGATCCATCCTGGTAACCAAACAAAAAAATTAGATGATCCTATCCAAAAAAGATAGATAAGACAATTTCATCCTATTTAGTCTTAGAACCAAATAGAAGGATCGTACAATAGCATGAGCCTCTCAAGGCCTAAGGCCCAAAGAATAACCAAAGACCCAGACTTCCATAGCAACGCCTGAACGCCGACGCAACTTTATTTCCTGTTTTGCTTTGTAATTTCTGCATTTCTCCTCGACTCCTCAGCCAGTCAGCCATATTGCTGTTTTGCTTCGTTTCCTGCATTGCTCAAGGCGCTCAGCAGTCACCACCATCATCGGCTCATCGCGGCAGCAAGGTTAGTTGATTAGTTAATCAAAAAATTATATTATAAACATATTAGTGAATTAGTTAATAAAAAAATTGTATTACAAACAGGAAATCAGACATGAGTTTATTGTATTATTTCATCGATCTTCATCATGTCTTCTAGAAATAGAAATAGGAGATGAATGTGGTCATAAAAAATGTAAGAAGAAACAAAGATTAGAAGCTACATCACAAACTCAAAAAGATGCTATTGATATATATATTGTGAAAGAATCTCAGTGTACTTCTCAAAATCAAACCCCCAATGCTAATGTTTGTGAGGATCACGGTGAAGATGCTAGCAATACTATAGGAAGTCTCAATGGGTTAACAACCATAGCACTTAAAAGTGATATCTCGGAGAGGATAAGTATGAAGATATAATTGAAGATTTCATTTCAAAGAATACTAAAAAGATGATGCTTTTCAGTAGAACATAAGGTTAATTTGTTACTTGAGACTTGAGTACTACTTTTATTATTTTAGCATTAATACTTGATATGTTCTTAGCATTAGTAGTGTAAAAAACCACATATATTTTGAAGCTTTATAATAAGTGAAAGTATGCTTTGTGCCTTTGGTTACGTTGTTTTCTTGAATTTTAGGGTTCCATCACGTGTTTCGTTCAGAAGCCCCTAAATCATAGGTACGATTCTAGAACTAAACACACAGTAAAATTAGCAACAGAGTGGGTGGAACCATGGAAAGGAGAAAGTGAGGCGTAGAAAAGAGATGCATGAGACGATAGAGAGACTAAAAGCATTAACAATGTATCTAGACCATATGGTTTATAGAGATGGGTCTCACAACGGGTGACAATAATTATGATAAAATATAGCAATAGTGTGCTAGATAGAAAATAAACTATGGGACATACTAAACATAGCTACTTATAAATAGTGACAACAATAAGTAGTATATTTTATTGTCTTATGAGTAGTCTATAGCTATTTTATCTATTTTTATATTTAATGTCATATAAATTATTTTTATAATATTTATTGCATAAGGACCGATTTTATAGCAATGTTGTGGGTGCTAAGAATTATATATATATAGCATTGTATGGCTATGGGCAAAATCACACGGCGAGATAAAAATTACTATAATAAGGTCTCGTTTGGTACAGCTCCAGATTTAGAATTTATTAGAGCTAGCCAAACCTAGCTCTAAGAAATCCTAGATCTAAAGCTGTGGATGTATTAAGGGTATTTAGTTAAGTAATATAGTTTTTATTTTGAACTAAAAATAGAAGTTTAAATTATTTTATTATACCATACAAGCTCTAAATCCAGCTTAAATCTCAGAGGTGGAGCAGTACAACTCAACTTCACGTCATCTTGATGGGCAGTCTAAGGGTGTATTTGGTTGAGCTATAGATTCTAAAAAAAGCTGTTGTGAGTTATAAGCTGTAGAAAAACTATTGTGAGCTGTGAAAAAACTGAGAAGCTGTTTGGTTGAAATAGCTTTGGATTTTTGTTTTGGTAGTCCGTGGTGTTCGGTTACATTATTAATATATAATTTTGCGTGTAAATCATTGTAATCATAAAATTTTGTAATATTTATACTAAAATTATATATTTTTAAATTACGCTAAGATGATATATTATACTAAAATTTTACCTTTTTTAATTTTACACGAACTGATATGTTGTAATGGTATGGTGGGTAATTTTGAATTGAGAAGATGTGAAAGTTGAGGTCCCCAGTTTTTAGTTTGTACTATAAAAAAGCTGCTGTTTTTGAAAAAGCTAGTTAGCCATTAGACTTATTTGGTTTAACTTCTAGCTAACCGAAAAGGCTGAACTAAATACAGCCTAAAGATAAAGTCCAGACCGTAGGTCTGAATATTTCTCTGGCAACGCCCTTCTAGTTTTTATTTATGGGCCTCTTTCCGGATGGCCCGGCCCTTCTAGTTAAATACTCGGGCCTCACCTTTTTCCTTTCCTCGGTCTCTCTCGTCTTCCTCCGCTCCTCTCTTCTTCTACCTACCTACCTAGGGTTTGCCGCCGCCGCCGCTCAGATGGGAGGCAAGTGCCCGCACCGCAAGGTCAAGAAGCGCCGCCTCTCGCACAAGACGGCCCGCCGCGGCAAGTTCCTCGTCAAGGCCGACGACGCGGTCTACGATGAGCTGCTCAAGCTGGCCGAGGACGCGGACGCCCGCCAGCTCCCCGTCGACGAGGACCTCCCCGGCATGGGACAGTTCTACTGCCTCCACTGCGAGTATAAACCCTCCCTTCCCTACTCCCAAGCCTTGCTTTGCTTCCTGCGATGAAATAACTATTGCAGCCTTACGTTTGCTTCCTGCGACATACTAATCATATATAATTCTTGCTGTATAGATCAATTGTCTTTGATTATTGCAACGATCTGCAACCCTTATCAAACACTACAATGCTTACCCTTTATTTTCTGATACTAATAAGTATAATTTTTGCTTTATAGACCAATTGTCTTTGATTCTTGCAACGACCTGCAACCCTTATCAAACACTAGAACGCTTACCTTTTGTTTTGTGATACTAATACTCATATATAATTCTTGCTGGTGGCTGCCTGCAGTCGGTACTTTGCAAGTGAGAGTGTCAAGGAGGAGCACTACCGCTCAAAGCGCCACAAGAAAAGGTGATACCCTTGTTCTAACCTACTAGTTTGAAGTCTCTCTTGTAAGAATAAGTATTACTCCTACATTGTTGATTGCCACATTCCAGCATCACAGACCCTTACGATGTAAGGTATCAATATGTAATACTGCCATCGTGGTTACAGGAAATATACAAACTTCTTACTTTTTATAGCTACATGCATGCATGTTCCTTGTTGCACGATGTCGTGGCTACTAGCTAAACAAAAAATTATTCTGCTCTAGATTGTCTTCTACAGTTTCAATAAAGTTGTTTTTGTTTGACTCATATATGTGTTTCGGTGTTCCATAGCAATTTTGTATTGTTGGGGCAATACAATTTCCTAGAGCAGTATAATGTAACAAGCTGCAAGTTACCAAGTCTTGAGAATCACAGACAGGTGAAATACCTTCAGACTTCAGTATTGGGATGCAGCTAGTACATATCACTATATCAGCATAGCTATATGGTCTTCAGTTATATAAGTTTGAGCTTGAAAGTAGTACCCAAGCTTGCATTATCCTCTTCCCAGCAGTAGAAGATCTTAATTATCTGCTATAGAAGAGGTCTCTTGAGTGTGCAAGTGCCATGGTTTAATCTGCTGTGCTATAGCTAATAATGACCTTTTGGTGCTTGTAGGATCAAGCAAATGTCTGGGCCAGCCCCACACACTCAACTTGATGCTGACCTTGCTTCTGGAATGGGGATGCCTGACAATGGCCTGAAGCTCATGTCCATGTGAACCTTCTGTTCCAGTTTTTATGTTGTAGTCACTGTGCTACGTATGTACTTGCTCTGCTTAGTAGTTAACAGAATTGATGGTGTCTGTTGGTCCGAGAATTACTTTTAAGAAGCCTGGGGTTACTCTGTTTTGCAAACCTCATTTTGTCTAGCTTCTGATTGAATATCTGTTAACCCAATCAGTGGTTGCGATCAAAACTTCCTGTTGGGTTATCTGCATATATTCTGTCTTAACAGCTCGTGGTAACATCAGAGGGCATTGGCTTGGGCAAGGGGCTTTGATGGTTGCTGTGGCACACTTGATTCGGATGCCTCGTGCTTGTAAGGACCTGGGCCATGTAGGTTGTGCACTTGTGCCTTTACAGGTGTGTTGAATTGTTGATCTATACAATTTTGACACCCCATGATCTTTGCATGTATCTTAGGCTGCGCTGTCACGTTGTTACTAGCAAGTGGTGTTTTTGCTGGGTGTGCCCTATTGTAAGGCACGAATTCAGGTCGAGTCGAAAAGGAAAAGAGGTGCCATGTTAGTTAGAGTACCATTGTGTCCTGGCAGAGCTAATCGTTTTGCTTAAACTAAACGTTCCTACGTATTCCATGCTGATGCGCAAGTCACCTTGCTGGGCCAGAAAAATGGAAGTGGTAGCAAGAGCAGATGTTGTGGCATGCTAGCTCGTGTGGAGGTGAAATCAGGGGATGCCTGGCATTCACCTTTTCACCTTTTGTCCATAGCCATAGCCAGGTGTGTGTGTGCTTGTGTGCTTTTATGCTTTTATGAGAATGCCCCTCCAGTATGGAAAGACTTGGTGCGTAGCTTGTCCAGTTGAACACTTGAACGACCAAGCTAGGGAAATCAATTAATCAATACTACTACTCGTGCCGTTGTCCTTGCTATCTTTCCCAATCATGCATGCTCCTTTCAACTGTACTACTGTAGTGCCAGAAGGAAGCCCATCAGCTGACTAATGACGCCCCCCTGGATTGGATCTCCAGAATACAGATACAGAGAAAATTATTGAGTGCAAGGGGACAAAACCTGTCACGCGTTCGCCTTCAACCCCCAGTCCCACCACCACCGTCTCTTCCCTTGTTGATTCAGCGGCTGCTCTTGTTCTCCAATCGACACAAACACATGTCCGGCCCTGGAAGAGAAAAGACTATTGATTCCATGAGTGTCCTTTCGGATCAATGCCGCCGAACGATTATTAGCAGCATGGCAAATCTTTGATGCCAAGCAAAGCAATGGCTTCCCCCCTTCCTGGCTGGCTGTGTACTAGACACTCATCCAATTGCAATTTAATTTACCTGTCACTTCTTTCAGATCCCCTCTCTCTCTCCTGAGCTACCTGCACTTGATCCAGAACGCATGAGACGAGATGAGAAGGAAATGTCTAGTATAACTAAGGTCTCCTTCAAAAACGAAAGTTGGATGATGGAATTACGTATAAAGCTAGAGTTTATACTGAGTTTAAGATAGTTATTTAAGGTTCAAACGGATTGATTTAATACTAAAAAGTTAATAAATGACTTTGAAACAATTTTTGAGGAGTTTGATATAAAAACGTGTTTGAAAAATTGCACATTTTAGAAATTCGAAAAACTTTATGGAGGCATAACTGTTAGATTTGGTTTCACATCCACAGGCCTGGCCTTAGGCCAATTGACAAGGCCATGGCCAACCCAACAAGACTGCTGAGTTTTTGTTCCATCTTCTACCTGCTCGCTTCATACTTGTTCTCATTGCTCGTCAGACCTGCTGCCCCAGTCTACAGAGAGAGAGATGAGCTTTTTCTACAGCACTAAATATATATTTATGGCTTAGATTTGACAGTGCCTTTTGGATTTGGTTGATCCTCCCTTCCATACCTCATACTCAAATCCCTTCTCAGATGGACCATGCTGTCCATGCAGCAGTCGCTGTTGGGGCACACAATCATGCATGTGCAAACGAGAACATCATGTGCAAACGAGAACAAGACGTCAATATTAAGCCTGCATGCCACAGTCCTTCAAGTCAAACTTGGGAGGGTCCAGAATTTCTGCAATTCACTAGTGCTCCACTGCTTTGGACTTTGGAGTATGAATTGACTCGGAAATGCACATATATTATTAGATAGATACAAGTAGATTATACTACTCCTATCGTCCTGAACTGAGCATCCGCCATGGCAAAAAAGATCTTGCATATTAGGTTTTATTGTACGATTCCAGATGAGCGAGAGCTAATTTTTACATATTAAATCGTGAAAATATTTCAATATACTAATGATTTAATATCTTCAGGTAACAATCTAGCTTTATTTGAGAACGTACTATCAGCTAGCAGTATCATTAATTCTCACAACATCCGGAAGAAAGAACACTGCAGTACTGAACACACAGGTTGGGACCGTTGGGTGGAGGGAAGGGAAGGGAGAATCTAAACATGAGTATCACTCAAAATATAAATAAAGAAATATGGCAATTGGGATTATGTTCTTAGCTATGACTATGCTATGCTAGCTGCCGTTTGTGGACGACGACGGCCCCGGGGCGGCGCTGTGGGTGAGCCGCTGGAGCTGCAGCATTCGAGCGTAGCAGCCGTCAGGGCGGTGGTTGAGCAGGTGCGAGTGCGAGCCCTGCTCCGCCACCTTGCCGTCGTCGATGACGGCGATGGTGTGGGCATTGCGCACCGTGGCCAGCCGGTGCGCCACCACGATGGTGGTGCGCCCGGCACCGGAGCCGGCGCGGTCGAGCGCCTCCTGCACGCAGCGCTCCGACTCGGCGTCCAGCGCGCTGGTGGCCTCGTCCAGTAGCAGGATGGGCGCCTGCTTGACCAGCGCGCGCGCGATAGCGATCCGCTGCCGCTGCCCGCCCGACAGCTGCACGCCGCGCTCGCCGACGAAGGTCGCGTACCCCTCCGGCAGGGCCGAGATGAACTTGTGCGCGTTGGCTGCCGTCGCGGCCTCCACCACCTCCGCCTCCGTCGCGCCCTCGCGGCCGTACGCGATGTTGTCGTGGATGGTGGCGGCGAACAGGAAGGGCTCCTGCGGCACAAGCGCCATCACCCGTCGCAGCGCCCGCAGGTTGTACTTGCGCACGTCCCGGCCGTCGAGGAGCACGCGCCCGGAGGTGGGCTCGTAGAAGCGCTGCACCAGCGCCAGCACCGAGCTCTTGCCACATCCGCTCGGCCCCACCAGCGCAAGCGTCCGCCCCGCGCGCGCCCGGAGGCTCAGGTCGCGGAACACCTGCACGTCCGGTCTCGACGGGTACGCGAAGTCCACGTGCTTCAGCTCCAGCTCGCCGCGGGGCCTCTCCGGCACGGGCGCCGCGTCCACGTCGTCCGGCTCGATCTCCGTCCTGCGGTCGATGGCCTCGAACACCGCGTGCATCGCGCGCCCGCCCTTGATGAAGTCCGGCGCCAGCGTCAGCGTCTCGGCTGCGCCGTTGGCGGAGACCATGAGCACCATGAAGACGCGGATGGTCTTGGAGAAATCGGACACGCCGTGCTTCACCAGCCAGGCCGCGTACCACAGCCCCAGCGCGTACGACGCGTACAGCAGGAACTGCGCCACGCCGTAGCTGCTTCCGGCGATCTGCCCCTTCCAGAAGCACCGCCTTAGCGGCCCCCGAAGGTTGGTCTCGAACAGCCTCACGATCTTCGCCTCCGAGCTGAAGGCCGCCACGGTGCGCACGTTGGCCACCGCCTCGCCGGCGATCTGCGTGGCCCTCGCGTGCGCAAGCTCCAGGTCGCCGGAGAAGCCCTTGAGGAACATCTTCTGCAGGACCGTGGCGGCGACGACTAGCGGGAAGACGGCAAGCAGCACGAGCGCGAGGCGCCACTGGAGGACGAAGCCGGCGGTGCAGGCGACAAGCATCAGCGCAGAGTTCTGCACGATCACGGAGATGCGGTCCCCGATGGCGGAGCGCACGTTCTGGGCGTCGAGCGCGAGCCTGGCGGCGATGCGCGCGCTGGCGTTCTCCTCCATGTCGAACCAGCCGGCCTCGTTGCGGAGCACGGCGGCGAGCATTCTCTCGCGCACTCGCTTGGTGAGGTTCTCGCCGACGGTGTCCCAGAAGAAGTGCTGCACGGTGTTGAAGAGCAGCGCGGCGGAGGACATGCCGATGAGGAGGTAGCAGTACTTGGCGATCTGTCGGTCCATGTAGGCGATGTCGGGCGCGTAGTAGACGCTGAGAACGGCGCTGAGCACGTAGGCGAAGATGGCGCTGAAGGAGCCGCAGACCATGGAGCCGAGCGAGGCGACGAGCGCGTAGCCCCACTCGGGCGAGTTCATCTTGGCGAGGCGCCAGAAGGAGCTGGCCTGCGCGCGGAAGGCGAGCTGCTGCTGCTTCTCGAAGCGGCCTTCTCCAAGGCCGGTGAAGCGGCCTTCTCCAAGGCCGGTGAAATCGGCATCGGAGAGGCGGCGCGAGTAGGGGGAGCGGCCGTAGGAGGAGTTGCGCATGATTATGGGCGAGCTGACGGAGTTGCGGGCGCTGGAGGGGCGTGCGCTGCTCCGGCGGGCGGCCACGAGCGCGGCCTCGTGCGCCTGCTCCTGCATGCGGATGAGCCTGGCGTAGGTGCCGTCCCCGCGCGCCATGAGCTCGTCGTGCGTGCCCACCTCGGAGACCGCGCCGGCCTGCAGGACGGCGACGAGGTCGGCCTTGCGGATGGTGGAGAGGCGGTGCGCGATGACGAGCGTGGTGCGGCCGATCATGAAGCGGTCGAGCGCCTCCTGCACCAGCTTCTCCGACTCGGAGTCGAGAGCGCTGGTGGCCTCGTCCAGCAGCAGGATGGCCGGATTCCTGAGCATGGCGCGCGCGATGGCGATCCGCTGCTTCTGCCCGCCGGAGAGCTGCAGCCCGCGCTCCCCGACCTGCACTGAAATGCATTTTGCGCCGTCGTCAGACAAACATCCTTACATGGTGTTGAATTCATAATTCTGAGACCTGGTGTTGAATTCATTCATTCATTCATTCATTCATATCCCTTAATAAGGTAGGAGTAGTACTCACTCCTATTAAGCAAAGCATCATGGAGACATGGATCATACTGCCATGTCCATTGTCATGTCCAGGAGTGTCAGTTACTCAGCTGGCTAAAATTAATAATGCAAGGGCCGGAGTCTGAGCTTTGGTTATAAGCGAACCGACTACCATGAGAGACCAGCCATTACTCCATTAGCCTCAGAAAAGAAAGAAAGCAAAGTTAATTGGGCTGATTCTTGGGATCAAGCTGACATTCCTGACAAAATGGTATGCTCCCCTGCTTAGGATTCCTTGCATTTTTGAGCAACTGTGGGCAGTGGAGTAGACAGGGGCAGTGGCTGCAAAAAGGCGTCACATCTTGATCTGGGTAGGCAGGTAGCAAGATGGAGATGCTAATGCTTTTGAAAGAGGAATTCTGGCATCCAATCCGTCCATGTTACTTGCACCAACTCGGAACAGAGCAATTGATTGTGGCCTGCGCCTGGCCCTAATATGATAACATGTCTTTCCCTGTCCCTATCTAAAGCAGAGAGAGAGGCAGAGGAGGAGTATCGGCTATCGTCGGGAGATACTCCATGGAGGAGACGAGACGAGAGTCACGAGACGGACCCCATGTCATGTGTTGCTACCAAACTAACCAACAAGCAAACAAGCAACGGTATGCATGGTGGTGGTCTGGTGGATCTGACGAATTGAAATTAATGGGGTAAGGTAAAAACTAGAGGAGAGGGAGAAGAATTGCCTGCGTGTCGTAGGCGTCGGGGAGCTTGACGATGAAGGAGTGGGCGTTGGCGACGCTGGCGGCCGCCTCTATCTCCGCCTGCGTGGCGCCGTCCCGCCCCAGCAGCAGGTTCTCCCGGATGCTGGTGGCGAACAGCGCCGGCTCCTGGCTCACCAGCCCCATCTGCTGCCGCAGCCACCGCAGGTTGAGCTCCTTCAGCTCGTGGCCGTCCAGCATGATGCTCCCAGCGTTGGGCTCGTAGAACCTCTCGATCAGCGACACCACCGTGCTCTTCCCGGACCCGGAGCTGCCCACCAGCGCGATCGTCTTCCCCGCCGGCACGCTCAGCGAGAACCCCCGCAGGATCGCCACGTCCGACCGCGACGGATACGCGAACTCCACCTCCCTCAGCTCCAGCCCCCCGGTCACCGTGTCCAGCTCCACCCCGGCCTCGCTGCTGTCCCGCTCGATGCCCGGCCTGTGCTCGATCATCCGGAATATCTTCGCCGCCGCCACCCGCGCCTTGGCGAACGCCGCCATGCTCGGCGCCGACTGTCCAAGGGCCCTGCATTCCGTTCCGTAATTAGTATTAGCAATTTAGCATTAAGTAGTAAGCTAGGGGAATACTAGCTAGGAACAATTTACTACTTACAGGCCGCCGATCATAACGGAGAACATGGTGGCGATGGCGAGTCCTCCGTTGGTGTGTCCGCGGCGGACGAGGTGGCCTCCGTACCAGAGGAGCAGCGCGTAGCAGCAGAAGACGGTGAAGTAGGTCCCACCCAGGCCGATGCCCTTGGCGAAGCCGGAGCGATAGCCGATCCGCTGCGCCACGGCCAGCGCCGCGGAGTAGGCCCGGACGACGCGCTCCTCGCCGACGAAGGACTGGACAATGCGTATCTGCGCGAGCGCCTGCTCGGCGATGTTGCTGGCGTTGGAGAGCGCGTGCTGGCTCCTGGAGGAGAGCTTGGCGAGCGCGGCGGCACTGAGGCCGCCGATGACGGCGATGAGCGGGACGACGGCGAGCGTGACGAGCGCGAGTTGCCAGGCGGCGGTGAAGCCGACGACGAAGCCGGAGACGAAGGTAGCGAGGTAGTGGATGAGATTGCCGAGCTTCTCGCTGATGGCGTCCTGAACGACGACGGCGTCGGCGTTGATGGCGTGGATGACGTCGGAGGTGCGGACGTCGGTGTCGAAGAAGGAGACGTCCTGGTGGAGCGCGGCCTGCAGGTAGCGGATGCGCATCCTGGTGGACTGGCGCTCGCCAGTCCACATCCAGCAGGAGATCTCAGCCCAGGAGGAGGCCCAGATGGCGGCGCCGACGACGAGGAAGTAGAAGGCGTACTTGACGACGAGGCGGATCATGGTGTCGGGGTGTTGGGCGTGGGAGCCGAAGGAGTCGACGAGGTCGGCGAAGAAGCGGAGGAAGACGGGGAGGGAGCAGCCGTGGACGAGGGCGCCGAGCGTGCCGAGGGCCATGAGGAGGCAGTCGAGGGAGTCGGCGAAGCGGAAGAGGTGGCGCAGCGGGACAGGCGGGAGGGTCTTGGGCGGGAGGTCGGTCGGTGGCTGGACTTGGGGCGGCGGCGGCGACTTAGGAGGAGGGGGAAGGGGAGGGGGAGGTGCCGGCGGTTGTTGTTGGTGTGAATGGTCGAGAAAGTGCGGGGAGGGCTGGTCAGCGGAGGAGAGGTGGAAAGCCTCGAGCTCGGGGTCGGCGGCGGCATCGGCGCCGAGGACGACGACGCGGGCCTTGATCTCGTCGTCCATGGGAGCGGGGGTGGGGGTGGGGGGCAGCACCCCTCCTCCCTCCGACTGTCAGAGTGTGCGTGGGTGTAGTTGCGTGAGGGGAGGAGGATGTGGATTGCCTGCCACTGGGCGGCCTGGATGGCTGGATACTATCCGATCTATGGCTTCTCGTCTCTCCCTCTCCCTCTCCCTCTCCCCCTTCCTTTTTATAATACTCCACTCCTCTTCTGGCTAAGGGTTGTAGGATTGGGTTTGGTCTACTTGATTAAAACAACCTGAATTCACTTCTAATTACCCATTATGTCTTCATCAGTTAAAATTCTAATTTGAATCTAGATCTGTCGGATCCCCACAAACCTAATGACTAGAGACAATAAAGATGGCCAAGGAGCGTCTAGAGGCGATCGGGAGTGATAGAAACACCGACGAGAAAGGCTGCATGGTCGAGCGAGGCTAAGAACGTGCTCCGACACAGCGGCAAACGGCGCGGCGGGGATGGGGGCAAGCTCCGGTGCGACGAGAGGTGGCAGGCGGCGCGGAAGGGATTGGGGCATGCTCCGGCGCAAAGGGGATGGGGGCGAGCTCCAGCGTGACATGAGGCAGCAGACGGCGTGATGGGGATGGGGGCGCACGTTGGTGTTGTGGGAGGCAATAGGCGATGTGGCGGGGACGATGGCAAATGCAGGCTGTAGGGAGCATGGCACCGGCCTAGGACTTGGCAGGAGTCTATGACTCTGCGTGAGTGCGTGAATCTGCTTGAGAATGGATTTAGAGGCTAGGGTTTGTATTTTAAGTGAGCGTTTTCTATTAGGTCGAGACCCACGGTTTCCCCACGAGTCATAGACCTGACCCTAGCCCTGGCCCTATAGGGGCAGGTCACCGGTAGGTCTTCGGCTTCATCAGATCGGTTGCTACCCCTACTTCTTACTTAGCCTGCGTTTAAATCGGCGTGGAATATCTTGTAACGGATAATTGCTTACAAAAATTCCATATATTAAAACTATCAAAACTATTTTAAATCAACATGTTTAGCTTTAGATTACCCTTAAACTATTTAATAAAAAATCATAGTATGTACCATCGGCCAAGATAGGGAGCCTAAACCTCATCATCACCGTCTAGTTGGACCAAGTTAGAGATTTCAACGGGGAATTCTCAATTTGAGATACCTCCGTATCTCTGTCCATGTGAAGATAATTTAAATAATTTTTTCTATCACTGTCTGTATCAACAATGATAGGAATACATTTTCCCCACACCTACCCCCATGTGGGGATTTTTTTTTCCCACGGGGCCTCGCCCTGCTTCAGCCTGTGTGCCTAGAGACCTACGCTCTGCGTCGGCGACGAGCGACGTGTGTGTGGCGGCACCGTGGCAGGCGACACGCTTGTGTGGTTGCCCCGCACGCATGAAGACAATGCTTTTGTGCGGGCGTGGCGGAATGCGTGGTGGCGGCGACGTGGCACGTGTTCCTAAGCAGATGTGGTGGAATGTGCGATGGTGGCGCTGTAAGCAGTGCGCACAACTGTGGCTGTGGAAGAATGAGAGGATGGAAAAGCTAGGGTTTTGAATTTTAGTTCCATTTGATACTCTAGCTATTGGGCTATTGGGTTGGACCCTTATTTTCATGGGCTAAACTAGCTCTCTGTGGAGGTAGAGACAGGGAGTGGAGGGTCGTACCCATCCCAGCCAGACCCGATGACGACTATTTTTTCCGTATGATTTTCCATGATAATAAATATGTATTATATTTGAGTTCGAGAATTTCTCGTGAGGAATCAAAAAACGGTCCCGTTGATATCTCTAGGCCGAGTAAAACTGTACTCCGGATTCACGGGTACTCCGGATTCACGGGTGGTCTATCTCTCATTTAAGGTGGACTAATACACTTGGCCCATTTAATTTAATTATTTTCCTCCTCTCCTCTCCCGCGTCTGCAACTTCGTCTAGAGACTCCCATTACTTTATTTTATTCATTTATCCATAACTAATACGCCTATAAAGCGTTCGGAAACTTTGAATATTGTTATTATATCTTCAGCACATACGTTGTTTAGAAATATAATCAATGTTCCATTATCCAACCACATCTCAATTCCTTGTTTAATAAGAGATAACCTATGTTTTTTAACCTTTAATCTCTGCTAAACAATATTCTAAGTGAGTTTAACATTTATATTTATACTAAATATAACAACATATTTCTTATAAAAGATACGGAGTAACATTTACATTTAAAATACTAGTACTATCTCATGCTAGGACTCCTCAGTTCCAGACTCACTCGTAAAAAAACAGAATGATGTTTTTTTCTTCTTATTAATACCCATGATAAAACTTAAAATTTTTAACATTCTGAAGGTGGAAGTAGATCCGTTGGGTTGACCTACTATGCAGTCGCCGCGCGCGTCGCTAGCTTTGTAGTTTATACACTGCTGCAGCGGCGGGTTGCAGTCGCAGTCCTGCTCACACAAGCGAAATAGCTGTAGCTACTGATCAACCGAACCAGGCACGTGCAGACGTGCTCTCCTGTCGATGAAGTAATTTTCCCGTTTCGACGACCGACGACCACTGTCACAGGCCGCTCACATGCACATGCTCATTTTTTCCCCCTTCTTTGCATCTGTCACACTCAACTGGACTAGACCGTCGGTCGCCGGTCGGTGCGTATATCCAAAATCGTAACACATATTTATACCTCTAAGACAACTTCTGATTCTCTTTTCACGATGTATTATATAAAGAGCATCTTTTTACCCTTTAACCATTGAAATTAAGTATTTTCAAAAAATTGAAAAATTTAGTTTAGATTATGTAAATAACCTATGAAATACATAGGCTCCAAATAATACATGATAACGATGGGCCGAACAACACATCATATGTGCTCTATTCATCTCAAAATATAATATTTTTTATGCTTAATTTTTTTAAAAAAAATAATAATCTACTCCTTTCGTTCCATAATACTGTAACATAGGATTAGATTTAATACAATATAGTACAACGAATCTGAACAGTGTCACTGTGTCAAACCCAATTGTAGATTACAATATTATAAAACAGAGAAAGTAATACTTATAAAAATTATTTTTTAATCTAAAATATATATACTAACCTTAACTTTATTATTTATTAATCAATCCCCACTTTTAATCTACACTCATTTATCTCGAGGAGTATAAAATGAGTGTTTTGGAATGGAGAGAGTATATATAAAATTGATTAGTTTTCTGCCTCGTTGCACGGGCTGTACGCACAGGGATCAAGTAGCTTAGTACATTTGCCAACTAAAAGGAAAGAAAAAAAGTTTTAGATGATATATCGGGCAGGCAAGACGTACGTACGGTTGCTAGCTCCCCGGCAGTGAGTGCGCGTACGGCGCTACGCCGTATACCGACTAAACTAGCTTTTCTTTATGCAACTTTTTCTCTCTGAGTCACGCTGCATCTGCCCATGGGACCCACTCCCAAACTTAATTCCTCTTCCTTACTGTACAAGTGTACATTAGTACACATGATTGGGATTATTGTTATTTTACTAGTTAGTGGTGGTGTACGTGTTGTCCTTTGTCTTTCTCGTGCATTAAGCTAATAAAAAACGAGCTAATGCGCTTTTCACGATCAAATTAATTAAACCGCTGCTTCTTTCCTTTTCCAAGTTACTTAGCCACGTTAAAAAAAAAGAATGCGAAAAATATGGTTCTAAGTTGGTCTAAGTATCTAACCCTTTATCTTTCTCATGCATTAAGATAATTAAAAACGAGCTACGTGCTCTTTTCACGATCAAATTAATTAAACAGCTGCTTCTTTCATTTTCCAAGTTACTAAAATCAGAATGCGAAAAATATAGGTTTATTTATTTTAGCTAGAGATTCTTAGTAGCTAGTAGGTCTAAATATCTAGCTGACTGGTCTAAGTATCAGCTGGTTAGTCTAACTATCTAGCTGGTAATAATTTAAAGAAGTAGCAGTTTTTGAGCTTTTCAATTCTAGTTCTTTTTTAATTCTCTCACAGGTCTAGAATTTGGACCATTTATTTCAGTTTCAGATTCTAGAAATAGCTGCAGCTCTCAGAAGCTAAAACAAACATGTCCTATATTACGGATGGATTTGTAATAAATTTGGTAAATTACTTTGAATAAATTTTTTGATAGTTTTTATATACAAAATGTTTTAAAGTCACATCGAGTTTTAAAAAGTTATTACTCCTCTAGGATTAAGGACAAGCTGATCATGCTGGCAGGTAGCACGGACCAGTTTAATTAAACCCCGTACTTTTATTTTTCATTCATGGTATATCTCTGTACGTGAGACTTTAGGCCAGCCAATACGGACGCTGCATGCTTAATTGTTTTCCGGTACAAAATTATGAACATTGAACTCCGAAAATTAAGATTATATATTGCATTATCTAGAGTTTCAGGTCTTTGGTAAGATTATTCAGAGCTGCAGTTTTTTCCATAAAAAATTTCAGGTTGCAAGTGATTGATGAAGCAACATGGTAAAGGAAGGCCAGTTCTGACGGATCCGGCGCTGTTCATCGTGGATGATAGCTGACAGATTGTAGAGATAAAGGAAGGTTCACGCATAAATTAAATACTGTAAATTGAATAAAAAACCGGTTAGAAAAAAGATATATAAGCAGTGGTAATATAGATTTTTTTTAAAAAAATATTTTTTTAGTGCCACGATTAATCTATTATTCATGAGTTAAAATGATCGAGGAGGCTTGTTTCACTAAAATTTCTGTGTCCTTTCTTAAAGATGGTGACTGTTTGATGGAACACAATATGGCACACCTAAATGCCATACCTTACCTATCATTTTGGAAACCCAGACGAGATAAAATCAAAATCAAAGTACTTAGATATTTTCTTTAAATATAATATAAAACAATATGTTTTTATATTAATTGTATAATTATTCAATACATATACTAATCCACAATACTTCAATAAACTCTAATAGATTCTGTATGAGTCAAAACATTATAAAATTGACGTATACCATGTCTTAAATCATCTGCAAAAGTAAAACAAACTAACTAAATATGAGTTAATGGGTTTAGGATAAGTAATTTGATCTATTTTATAGGGTGGGAGCTAAGTGATAATCCCTCTTGCCCTAGCTCAGCACGTGTTTTGGTTAAGTTGTTTTTCTCAATTAATTAATTACACAAGTGATGGAAGCAACATCATCAATCAGTGCAGGGTAGGCGAAGAAAGGTTGGTCCATGGGCCGTCATTAAGGCCCATGGAGAGGCATCGCCTTCCCTACAACTAAGCCGAAGCCTTGAGAAGCAACAGGAAGAGGAGATCCACAGCCACAACCCTCCTCGCGCCGCCGCCGTCGCCGTATTAGCCTTTGCATCCCGCCATGGTGTCCGATGCCAGCAAGAAGAAGGCTGCTCAGAAGAAGGCCGCCGCCGCCGCCAAGAGGGGCGCCAAGACCTCCTCCTCTTCCTCCTCCTCGTCCTCGGCCGATAAGGCGGCCAACGGCGTCGCCGCGCTCAACCTATCCGATCGCACCTGCACCGGCGTCCTCGCATCCCACCCGCTCTCCCGCGATATCCACGTCAGGATCCGTCCCCCTCCTCCTCCTCCTCCTTACTGCTTTTCCTAGATTTTTATTTGTTTTGATTACACGTGATGTACATGCCGTGGATAGTTTTTCTTCGTTTCATCTGTGTGATATGATATATGATATGATGCCTTTTGATGCTCCTCTCGGATCAGATGCCGTGTTCCCTACAACTCATGTTTTATGATTCATCAGCACGCGATATCCCCCATCAAAGGGATCAGCGTGGAAGACAATTACCATGTCGATGCATAACACTCGCTTTTGCCAAATGGATGTATTCTGTACACACAGACTAAAGCTAACTGTGATCTTTCGATGTTTCAGATAGAGTCCCTTTCGCTAACGTTTCATGGCCATGACCTTATTGTTGACTCTGAGTTGGAGCTCAACTATGGGAGGTTTGTTTATTTCCATTCAGTTTATGGCAATTGGCAGCTATCCTGCTACAGCCCTCACTAACACTTTTTTTTTATTTTGTTTAATCTCAGGCGGTACGGTTTGCTCGGCTTAAACGGCTGTGGAAAATCTACCCTGCTTACATCAATAGGCTGCAGGGAGCTCCCTATCCCTGAACACATGGATATATACCATCTCTCCAGCGAGATCGAGGCTTCAGACATGTCTGCGCTAGAGGCTGTTATCTGCTGCGACGAAGAGAAAATGAAGTTAGAGAAGGAGGCTGAAATTTTGTCCGCGCAGGTCAGCTCTTCAAATGCTATTATTACGATACTTGTGATCTTGATGTCTGTACAGATATCCTGCCTTGTTACTGCAGCAAGTTATAACTGGATACTGAAGGTATTGTAACATAGTTTTTCTTCAATGGCATTTATAGGATGATGGTGGTGGCGATGCTTTGGACCGTATATATGAGCGGTTAGAAGCGCTTGATGCATCTACTGCTGAAAAGCGTGCTGCCGAGATATTATTTGGTTTGGGATTTAATAAACAAATGCAGGCAAAGAAAACTCAGGATTTTTCTGGTGGTTGGCGTATGAGGATTGCTTTGGCAAGGGCTTTGTTTATGAAACCAACGATCCTTTTGCTTGATGAGCCAACAAACCATCTTGGTGAGTCGTCTAAAAAAATCTAAAACTAAAGGATGCTGTAAAATTTATTTCATCTTTTGTTTTCATTTGGAAAAAAATGCACCTTTCATACTGTTCCAGTTTGTTTTTTAGAACAGCTTTATATGGCAAGATATTTGGCTCCTGTCTGTGGGCAAGAAAATTAGTGCCATACTAAGCACTAGCAAGCAGCAGCATAGTTATTATGACGGTAAGGCGAGGCGCCTAACCACCTTCATACCTTTTAAGCGAGTATAGCGTGCGGTAAGGCGAGGTGAGGCGCCTAACAAATAACACCACAGTTTTAAAACACATTAACATTTAACACAAATAACATCACAGTTTTAAAACACATTAACCCAAACCAAAACATAGCAACTCACCAAGCAGACGAGCACATCCACTAACCAAAACCAAACCAAGCAAAGCGGGAGGGAACTCACCAAACAGAGTAGAGCGGGACTGTGGAATGGTGAGGGAAACAAGCTTACAGGGGATGAAAAGGCACCGCCACCGCCGCTGCCCCACGTGAGGAAGAGGAATTAAGCCTTGCTGTAGTCTTGCAAGTTGCAACTTAGGCGGCACAGCGACAGGTCCTTGACTCATTGCAGCACAACGTAGAGGGATGGCAGCAACGGTGGAGGGAGCTCAGGTGTGGCTAGGGTTTTTCAGCGGGATAGGCAAAGGCTAGAGAATGTTATATGCGTCGGGTACTCAGGGCCCATCTACCATCCATCATTGTCGGTCGTATGGCATCCACCATGGAGACTTGGGCATCCTGCCGACGCCATATTCCATGAGGCAGACGTTATACTCTGATTAGGTGAGGCGCCGGCCGTGGTGTCCACTAGCCGCCTGGATGCCTGATCATTGATTAGGCAACGATTAGGCGATGCCTTAATAACTATGACTAGAAGTTCTTTTTACCAGTACCATTGTAATGTTATTTGACATAGAGGTGTATGGATACATCCAAAATAATTAGATTTATCTGTTGGATGACATGACACAAAAGGTCCTATGTGGCTATACCTTTGTTTTCTGAAACATTACACGCTGACACTGTAATAACACAATTACTTATCTTATTGGTTCTAGCCTTGATTTTCTTCTTCCATGGCTTGGTTGTCAGTTATATAGTTACATAAAAAGACACAAGTGTGTCTAACAGCACCTTGCCCACCATGAATTGGCTCCTGGCCAGCACATGGAAGTTGTGTTTGTATTCAGGGGGCAAGTAAACAGTGTGGTGTGTACTTCAGTAGAAGGCTTGAGTCCTGACTTAACTATGGGCATGAAAAAACTGCTCTACTTTGAGGAAAAAATTACTTAAAAAAGTATGGATACGACTGTGATGAGCTATTGCTTCCCAGAGACATTCTTAAATTTCTTGTATGATATTACTCTGTTCAATTTTTTACCTGTTTAAGCTTACTCTGCTCTTCTTTTTTATTTGTAGATCTTGAGGCCTGTGTCTGGCTGGAAGAAACACTGAAGAATTTTGATCGTATACTTGTTGTCATATCACACTCGCAAGACTTCCTAAACGGAGTTTGCACTAACATCATCCATATGCAGAGCAAGAAGCTCAAGTTATACACCGGTAATTATGACCAGTACGTTCAAACCCGTTCTGAGCTTGAAGAGAATCAAATGAAGCAGTACAAATGGGAGCAAGAACAGATATCTTCAATGAAGGAGTACATTGCACGTTTTGGCCATGGATCTGCAAAGCTTGCTCGTCAGGCTCAGAGCAAAGAGAAAACTCTTGCCAAGATGGAACGGGGTGGGCTGACCGAAAAGGTTGCTAGGGACAAGATACTGGTTTTCCGCTTTACAGACGTTGGCAAGCTTCCACCACCAGTGCTGCAGTTTGTTGAAGTCGCGTTTGGGTATACTCCAGATAACCTCATCTACAAGAATCTTGACTTTGGTGTTGACCTCGACTCTAGAATTGCACTGGTTGGTCCGAATGGTGCAGGGAAGAGCACCCTTCTGAAGCTCATGACAGGTGAACTAGCTCCATTGGATGGCATGGTCAGGCGCCACAATCACCTGCGAATCGCACAGTATCATCAACATTTGGCGGAGAAGCTGGACCTGGACATGCCGGCTCTACAGTACATGATGAGGGAATACCCTGGGAATGAGGAGGAGAAGATGAGAGCTGCAATTGGCAAGTTTGGCCTGTCAGGGAAGGCGCAGGTGATGCCAATGAAGAATCTCTCTGATGGGCAGAAGAGCCGTGTCATCTTTGCGTGGTTGGCCTACAGGCAGCCTCAGCTGCTGCTGCTCGACGAGCCGACAAATCATCTAGATATTGAGACCATCGATTCCCTGGCCGAGGCACTGAACGAGTGGGACGGGGGTTTAGTTCTGGTGAGCCATGACTTCAGGCTGATCAACCAGGTTGCTCAGGAGATCTGGGTGTGTGAGAAGCAGGCGGTAACTAGGTGGGAAGGTGATATCATGGATTTCAAGGAGCACTTGAGGAGCAGGGCTGGTCTGTCGGATTAGAAGGCCTGGCCTTCGTTTTTTGCCTCCCTCTTGGCAGCTCGTTGGAGATTTATTATAGCCAAAAACAAAGTTGTGCCTTGTATCTCAGAGTCTAATTTATTCCTAGTAGCCTACTATCTGCATACAATATTTTTTCTTCATAAGTTTGCTGTCATGACTGGTTATCCCTGTATGGACATGGCTATTACAAAGTGATGGATTGTAGCATGAGTAATTTGTACGATGGATCTCAAACCGGAATTGCGTTTCAGGCTCATGATTGATGGTGGATGAGATAGGGTGATTATTTTTTTAGATGGGATATGGATGATTATTTTTTGTTTGCTTGGGTGAATGGAATCATCGTTTTTTTTATTCTAGATACAGGGATGGACGGGATGAACTCCCCGCTCGCCCTCCTCGGTCTCTCATGGTCTCATGGGCCGGTGACGGCGGCTGGGGCGCTGGGTGGAATCAGGATCGGCCACCGGGAGAGAGATGTGAGCTGGGCGAGCTAGTAAGGTGGCGTTTGGCTCTCCTCGATAGAGTAGTATAGGATCATCCTATCTAGTTTATAGTGTTTGGTTCGATTCTATCTTATTGTTTGGTTCGTGGATAGATTAAATAGAACTATCCATCTAAGGAAATATTTCCTCGAGATGTTAGATAGTTCAATCTAGTTTTTTTGTCTGAATAAACTCATCCACTCATTTCTTTAGCACAATCTCATTCCATCTAGCTCATGTATCTCTAACTAAACAAAAAACTAGATCATCTCATCCCATACAGCCAAACAGAAAATTAAATCATCACATCCAACCAAAAACTGGATGGAATCATCCCATCCAACTTTGCTCTCCAACCAAACGCTACCTAAGTGGCTCATGAGACGAGCCGGCATGGCTCGCTTGTCCGACGAGCCAGATAAGTTGGCTCGGCTTAGTCTCGTTACCCTTTCGAGCCGAGCTCGAGCCGGATTTCTAGCCCTACCCCTAGCACCTCTCCGCCTCCATGGCTTGTCTGCTGCTCCTAGCATTGGCATCTCGGCCGTAGCTCCTCGCGCCGGTCCCGAGCTCTTCCACCCGCCTCCCCCGACAGCCCTCTGTGTCGCTCCCCCACTGACCTCCCTCGATAGCCCTCTGTGTCACTCTCCCACTAGCCTTTCCCGATAGCCCCTCATGATGCTCTTCCACTGGGCTCACCACGCTGCTCCCTTGCTGGCATCTTTGCGCCGCTCTCCACCAACATCCCCACACCAGTCTACCCACCACTGATGCTCCCCTCCTCCCCATGAGCATGGATCAGATAAATGGGTATACGGTGTCCACAGGTGATGGGTATAAGCATGTGTTTTTACTTGTCACGAGTAATAGATACGGGTACGTGTATAGGAATTTTTTATGGTACATGTATGTGTATATAATATCTGTACCCATGAAACCATTTGATTCCATGAATGGGATTTGAGAAATTTTTATTTATTTTATTTTATTTTTCCCAATCTATAGAAATATATTTTGATTTTTACTTTTTGCAGAACCAGGCGGTGTCTTCTCGATTGCTACATAGGCAAGGGCCTAAATACAAAATTTCCATGCGATCAAAGTTTATCTCAAGGGGTCATGAAAAAGGAAAAAATGCTCTCTAGGACTGCGATTTTTCAATTGTACACGTCATTCTAAAAAAAACTCTACTGAAGTACATCTACGAACAAAATATCACAGTTTATCCATCCAAAAAACGGCGATTGGGAAAAAAAAATCACCTTCTGTGAAGGCAGCGATTGAAAAATCGCCCTCGTGGAGAGCGAATTTTGTTTTTTCGTCCATCCCAGATAAATTTTGAGCGTACAGAAATTTTGTATTTAGGCCCTTTTTGTCTACTGGGAGGGCAAGAAGGGTCTAAATACAAAGTGACCCTATACCTAGTAGGGGACATGAGTATATTTCTGCAAAAAGTGACATGTAAATTGGAAAGATAAAAAACTGGATTTGACGTATTAGGCATCCAATTCAAATCCACAGGGGAATTGAATTAGCCTCTCGAGCTATTTTTTGTATTTGATATTTGATGTTTCCTCGTTTATGTTTGTTTATTAAATTTAATTCAAACATTCATATTTTTTTTAAAAGAATTGTATCATATAGAGTATATTGGTAACTACGCCGGCCTCCACAAAAATTCAAGTTAAAATCAACACACAAAGCAGTATTTTTTTTCTCAATGTGTGGATCGAGTTCAGATTTGAAATTATGTGAGTTGTATCTTGTATACGCACACAATACAAATGTTATGAAATATTTTCAGAATTTTTAATAACTATTTGTAGGGATTTGAAATAATAATAGGACATATATATTCTCGAGGGATAAAAGACTTTGAACAAGAATATTATTCATAGAAAACTTAATGATTGTTGTACATATAAAAACGACACACGTTCTTTTTCTTTAATGTGTGAAAGCTGAGAGTAATCTGAAGAGACGAAGTGGCCTTTTACTAAACGTGCGTGCTAGAGTACCGATCAATACACAAAGACTAATTAAGTGCTAGCTTCTCTTTGTGCTCATGTTGTTCTGATTTAATTTAAATCAATGGCATATTTTATATTTAGGTTACATTTGGTTCAACGTTCTTAATCAGTTTCTTAGTTAGAAAACTGAAAGTTGAATTAAACAAGTTCAGAGCAAACCAGTTTCTCTATAAACTATAATTTTTCTCTGTACAAACCGAAAGTTGTTTCTACCATAACTTTTACAGCTTTTCATTCTAAAACTTACGAAAATTATCCACCATACCATTACAAAATACCTCTTCATTTTTCTTTCCTGAGTAGCAGACCTTTCCCATAGCCGCTCCTCCCCCGTCATTGCCGCCCATCTTTTCTATAGCTCGCAGCTCATAACAATTTTTTCACAGCTTACAACAAATTTTTTAGAATCTACAGCTCAACCAAACATAGGCACACAGCCTTAGGGAGCTTTAGATTAAAAAGTACTCTCTTCGTACTAAATTATAGCCATTTTTAGACTTTGACGTATTTATTAAGATACAATGAAAAAAGTCCGAACTACCCCTCAACTAGTAATCCAAATAATTAGTACTATATGCACCTAGTATTCCAGATAGGGGTAAAATAGAAATATTTAGGGAGAGAAATTGTAAAAGTTGTAATATTTGGGATAAAATTTAAATGGTAGAAATGATTGTATTTTAGAACGGAGAAAGTAGCTAATAAATATCTTTCTAGTTCGTTTTTAAATTATACAACTGTTGAGCTATTTTTACTCAGTGCTATCCACGTACGCGAATAAATCTAATTAAATAGTTGGAATTGCAACTTCCAACGGCTAAAACCAATCAAATCAACGGCCAGGGATTAATACACAGGAACGGTTGCCTCTACTTGCTATTTGCATCGTATCCTCGGGCAGAGCACATTAGCTAAGATTTCATCGGATTGCTACACTGCTTAACGGAAATAACGGAACACCCCTCCAAACAGATCAAAAAAAACTTTAGAACTTGTTAGCTGCTGAGCATAACGAATCGGCTGGATTTTGATCCAGCCTACTACGAGGATCCCGTATCCCGTACATCGTCTTCCCCCCTCCTGGGTTCCCGTGGTTCCTATGCCGGATTTTTACATTATAAAGTTAAACTCAAACGACATCCCTGTATGCATGAGAGAGAGAGAGAGAGAGAGAGAGAGAGATTAAAGGGAAAAAACAAAAAAGACAAGATCAAGCCGATTCGCAAATCCAGCAAAAGAATGAAAAAAACAACTTTTGCTTTTATATTAGCCAAGGAACAAAAGGCCAGCGCCAACACTGCATCCGATTCCGTCCTCCAGTGTGCTGCAGGGGTAGGCTAGCTAAATTATTAATCTTAACTATATTGATTTTGCATAGCAAATCAATCTGAAACCATGCCTACCTAGCTATTCATCGATGCTTTAATTTGTATATGGCACATCGATCGATGGCTGCTGTGCAGTATTCTATAAGGCCGTACATAGCCTTTGTCTCCAATAATTATTTTTAGACCAAACCTCTTCTCTCCAATTTTACAATAGCTTGTTGTTTAAGCACCAACGCTAGACTTACGTTGTTTCGATTACGTATGCATGCCTCTCCCTTACAGCATCAGCAAAACAGTCGATGAGAATTAAGCTCACAGCTTGCACAACAATTTGCTCATTTTCAATTGGATTTTATTACCCACTCGAAACACGATCGATATGATTTTCCCCCATGTCCCTATAAATGTGATGATATTGACTACAGTACTCAGGAGAAATGATTATCTTATCTGCCCAACTTTTTGGCTTGGCATATATATTAAGAAGAGATTTTAGACTTAGACATATGTATTATAAAAATATATAAACATATCATAATATATTTCTAGGTATATGAGTATAGGCGTGAGGATGGTTGGATGGAGCAATAAATAATAAAATCTAATGGTAGTGGTACTATGGATTCTTCAGAAATAAAAGTAACGCTTTATAGATGATAGGTTGATATATCTAGAACAAATTTAGAGCACGCACATTGTCCTTGTATGTCTTTAAGCAAGGTTCCTTATGTATCTTTAAGCAAGGTTCAAACATTCAACGACAAGATCAGTATGCTTAATATTTATGGAACAATTGAATTCGTATAATACTATATATAGTACCTAATGCATACGCGCATGCATGATGGATGCTCAAACATCTTTTATATATCGTCACTTAAAATAGTGTATCAGAAGTAAGAATAAATAAACTAGTAAATCATATCTGTATCATTTTCTACAAGCTAGGATCATATCGATATATGCAGCTGTATATAGCATAATAAATTCTCTGATATATATTTATATTAATGAAAATTTGCATGTAAGGACTAGCTACTTTCGTGAATGTCCTATGAGTAATATGGTTTGTAATTCTCTAATATATATTTATATTTACTTATCCGGCATTGAAAGCTGGTTTCTTTTTCTACAGCCTCTTACAATTGTTTGTACCATCAATCAAGATAACGTGAATATGGTTTATGACCAAAATCTTGACGCTAAAACTGCAACAAAGCAATTATTAGGTGACAAACAGAATTGTGATGTTATCTCCAATATAATGAGCATTTGAGTTTTGTGTACTTGTCTTCTGTCAGTGATTGAACCACAGCCATATGAATAATTTCAGGTGTTAAGCATGAGGGTAATTTTTTTGAACAAGGATGATCCAAAAATTGCTACTTTATTGCAGCAAGCTGACTTGCTTTGCTCCCTAGCAATAAAAATAAATACTGACTCTTTGATTTGTCGTTGATTTTTTTTACGTGAATCTTAATTTATTCTGTTATTCGTTTTGAGTTCAAAACATTTATTGTTTTTTAAATTTTTACCGTAGCGTTATCATAAACACACTACTAGTATATAGCACAAACACACTAGTAATTACTAGCGTATAGCACAAACACACTAGTAATGTGTGTGTATATACATATATATATATATATATATATATATTGTCACGCCCTGGGTTTTATGCCGCTGGTTTTCACCGCTCGCCACGCACGATAGCTACGCACGCGCCACGAAAGCAGCAAATTCGCCACACCTCAGCCCACGCGTCGCCTCACGCCCGAAGCCTTCCGCCAACTTCGCCACGCCGTTGCATTACAAGCACGCCACCTGCAGCTCACCGCCTCGCCGTCTTAGCCGTGCCGTAGGTGCCATCATGGCCTCTGTTCCGCCCGCGAGTATAAACCCAGGTGCCCAGCTGAAACGTTAGTGCCATTGCTTCCCTTGAACTCTCTGTAAACCTCGCTGAACACCACCGAGCCTCCATCTTCCCGGAGTTCTTCGCTTGCCGCCGGAGTTCGTACGCCGTCGCCATCGTCGATTTCACCGGATTGCGACCATCGCCGAAATCCCCAAACCGACGCCGCCCTACGCCAACCCAGTTCGATCTCGCCCCGAAGTAACCCTATCTGTATATTCCTTGTACCGTAAGCATGTACTCATGTATCTGTAGGCGTTCCCATCGTTGGTTAGAGGAAGCCATGGCCGGAGCTCGCCGGTGGCGAGATACGAGTTTACCCATTCGGGTCTCTAGTCGCTAGGGCGTTCCGGAGCTTTTACTTCCGATCCATAGCCATGGTAGTATTCATAGCATGCTCAATTTGGTGAAAAACCCCTCCGTTGGCCGCTGTAGCGCCACCGTTGTCCCCCGCGCCGGTGAATCGATCTTCTGTTACGTGCTGCCATTCTGCGAATACGTATCTTCGTTTTCCGATCCGACCGTTCATTAGATGAGTATTAACTATACGTAGCTTCTGGTAAAATTTAGCCGCAATCGGAGTCGGTACGGGGGAGATCAGATCCGGAGAAATGTCGGCCCTCCATGGCCTTCTTCAACCTCCGGCTGCTCCCCTCTCCTCTGCAGCCAGTCTGCCGCGTTGGGCCCGCAGTTTGGTCTCGCCCGCGCCTGTCTCTGGTGTCCGGGGGCCCGCCTGCCAGCTGGGCCACAGCCACGCGTCCCGCGCGCCAGGCGCAAGCCAGCCTGCACCGCCCGCTCCCTGCCGCTGGGCCCCGCACGTGCTGCGTGCGACAGGCTGCCTTCGCTCTGGCCGCACGCGCACGTTGCTGCGTGCTTGCCTGCCGCACAGTTTGGCATTGGCCAAAAGCTGCTGGCCCTGGTGAACAGTAGCCTTTCCCTTTTTCCTGGAATAAAAATAGGCCAGCCCATTGCATCCAGTTTGAACAGAGCAGCGCAGTACTGTTCCTTTGTCTCCAGAAAATCAGAAAATATTCAACAATTCATAGAAAATATATTTTAGCTCCGATTAGCTCCGTTCAAGTTTCTAAAAATTTCTAAATTTCTAAAATTAAAATTAGTGCAGATTAAAAAGTATTTTCATGAATTTTTTATACTTTTATTTATGTATTGTTATTTATACCGTATTTGTCAATCTCGAAGACCAGCAGAATTTCAACCCTGAAGACCCGGAATACTTTTCAGCCCAAGGCAAGTATTTCTTTGATTATGCTTGATTATATGCTTATTAAATTACTTATATATAAATGCATGTTTAGGACACTCACATACATACACTCAAAATTATCGACGATCACCAAATGCGATTATGTCAACTAAATCATAAAACTTGTCACACTAGCCTTTCTTTGTATGTTGATAACCTTATTAAACCTTGTAACCACAAAACCACAAAGATTGGTATAGTCTCTTCCTAGTATCGTGATGCGGGTTATATACAATCAACTTTTATCTTTTATTTCATATCAAATGCAATCATTGAAATGAGTGAATCACGTGGGATAAAATGTGTTTCGAAGGAATGTTTTGAAAATGGTACCAAGTACCGATTGTGTTGAAAGCAAATAAAAAAGGAGTGTTTTGGGTAAAATTTGTCATGCGTTGTCGTCACATTGGTGGTTTGACCTCATGTGACCCATAAGAACCGATTCCTTGAAAAAACGTCATGTACACCAACGTGCAACCTTATGGGTATTATGGATCTGCCCCTAGTTAAGTACTTGGTGGGCTTGTGATCGCTTGCTATCAACGAACGTAAAATCTCAGGGTACGTAGTGTGTAGAAAAAGATCCGAGGGGGTTTCTGTGTATAAGGTTTTGTGTTGAGTTAGAAAAACCCACGGGATTTCAGTGGGAAGGGGACCCGAGGGCTATCTGATGTTCCTTGGTCAGAAACCCGTTGACGAGGTGTCCGGGTCTGACCCATTCGGTTGTCAGTAAAGCTTTTCTGGGTTTGCTTTGGAAAGGCCTTGTAGCGAACCTCCTTGCCTTGCAACCAAGGAGTAAGACCGTGACATAAAGGTAAAATGTGCACCTTTAACTGAAGTATAATCTGTTTGAACAGTCGTGCCTAGAGTGCTATGATAGTTGCCTATGCGTAGTGTTTGACTTTACAAATGATAATGAGTTGTGGGTTGGAAAGCGTTACCAGAGTACGTCCTCGGAGTGTATGGTCAGCCTTTGTGATTGAGAATGAGCTTGTGTAGCTCGGGAAGTCATATGGCTTTATAGAGAGAGGGTGAGGTTCAACCCTAAGTTGAGAGATGAAATATGTTTTGGTAAGCGGAAAAAATCTACCCGATAGAGGGATAGACTAGTACCGGAGTAAAGTAAAAGTAATTAAAAGTGGTGATATGGTGAGTTGATGGTTTCATTGGGGATTTGTTACAAAGCAATCCCGTGATGGAAAAATAATTGTTGAAATTGACGAAATTTGGGGGATTGTTGTGAAAAATTTGGAAGAGGTGGAATCAGGAGTTCGCCCCAAGTTTTTGAATATCAATTATTATCACTTGGGATAAGGTGGAGGTTGGAACCTCTATCGTTGGATATGGTACACTTAGTATTTTAAACTTGTATATCTTTATAAACCTCAGTCGCCCTTATTCTAACTTATTTATAAAAATTTTCAAGACTTGCTGAGTGCGTATGTACTCACCCCCTTTGCTCCCCCAGCTTATGAAGGTCAAGGAAATGAGGAGCCTTTCTGTACCATTTCAGAAGAAGAAGGCTTCGAAGATGATATAGGAGAAGAGTAGGGTTTCGCTTTTAGTTCCTAATTAGGAGTTAATTAGTATGTTGTAAAACGCTTAAGAACTTTCGCTGCTTGTATGCTTGTTTTGTGCCATGAGGTATGCCTCATACGATTTTTGTAAAATATTAATGTAATTATCTAAGCAGATTTGTGATGGTCTACCGTTGAATTGATAAAATGTCAGGTTTGACATTGATTCAATTTAAAACGTAGCCTCTCGTCTCGGTACGACAAAGTCCATACGGAACGGGACGTTATATATATATATATATACATACATACAGAGAGAGACACACACTACGATACATCTTATGAGCTGATCCAAATATAATCCAAATAATGATAGAATCACCTCAACATTAAGGCGTATTCTCACATTTCACAAGAAAAATATTACACCAATAAAGGCGTACTGTCCATCAATGAGCATAAATACAAATTATACGAGTACGTATAACGAAAGTAGTTATTAAAAATATGTGGCTTCCTACCTAGCTAGCTACAACACACAGATGCAAACTAATACTATGTATAATTCTTTTTGGTTGATCGCCATGAAAATAATGAGTACATTTTCCATGAAATATACTTCCATATATGGTATTATTATGCTTACAACTCTATTACAGAACTGGAACTGGTTATCAAAGGTGTCTTGTGGTTAATTAATTTTTGTGTACAGATCATGCTACTTGTTGGGGAAGTATATATTACAGAGCACTCACTCCATTTAGAAATTTAAGATATACATGTATTTGATATTATCTTCGACATTGAACTTTGGCCATTAATTTATTTTATAATATGCCATCAATAATTATGAATGAACATTATATGAAAATGCTTTTAAATACTTATATTTATCAATAGATGGAGTCATTGCTTGAGTGGCTGATTTTAGTCAATTCGATTGGGTCTCTTTAATCCAATGATGTACGTCCATGTAGATGGTCTTGAGAAAATTTAATCTTTCCAACAAGAATGAATAAACCGCTTCCACTATCGATCTTCATCTGTTCGGTTGAACTTAATTTCACTTCGTGTCAATTGATCTAGCGCTCTAGGTCCTACGTACTCCCTCTAGATCCATATTTCTTAACGTTTTAGATATATTCTATACCAAGAAATGATTAATTAATCAGTGTGCGCGTATATCTTATTTTTCTCATATTAAAAATGATCATGTTGCACTTGTACTTAATAAATTTACATGCATGCATGTGTATATGAGTCCAAAATAATCTCTCAATCATCAAAACATCAATAGTTAGTATCCAAATACTTTAAATCTAGAAAGTCAAAAATATGGAACCGCTAGGAGCTAGTAGATAGCTTAATTTGCTGCACCTAACTTGTACACACACACATATATATATATATGCTTCTCTTCTACTCTATCTGTCTTAAAATATAAGATTTTTTAGAATTAAGCACATATATTAAAGAGATATACAAAAGACGATAACCTTTCTCGGAATGAGTTAGTGTAGGTCTGGAAATATACGTGGTTGGATGTGGAGTAATGAGTGGTAAAGTTCAAAGATAATATGCGTATTTTAAAAGTAAACATGATATTTTACTAGTATTAGGTTGATATATTTATAATAATTTTTAAAATCTAAAAATCACTAAAATATATTTTAGGACGGGGAGAGTAATTAACTTTAATGTCTGCCGGCCACATCATCTTGCTGGTTATGCATAGAGAGGTTTTCTCCTGTACTTGAGAGGTATGTACCTCATAGTATTAATTAACCAGAAGTTACATATCTCTTAGTAGGGGTATTACTCTGTACATCCATGCATTAATTCATTGATTTCAGCATATATTTGTGCATCCATTATATCATTTTATGTTCCTAGAGGCTGGCAGGCAGCATTATATTAACTGTCGATCGATGCATACATTAACAAATAATCTTGCACACTCGTCAGTACATTTTATATGTAATTTCTGCCAAACTAAATATATATAATTCCCGGCGGTAAGTTATTGAGGATTAATTATATATAGTTGATTGTGTTTGTATTTCAGGGTTATATATATATTAAGATGGAACACTTACATTCACCGGAGCATTCATGCTAGCTATGCATGGTTAGGGTACGGTGTAGTATACATAAGTGTATATGAACATATGTAGATCATCAAGGAAACCAGTCATGAAGAGCACACACGTATATAAGATGGTGATGATACGATATGGATCAACGGCCGGCCGGCCAGTACAAGAACGGACACAAACCATGCTTGATTAGTTCGTGATGAGATCGGAAGCAGCTGATGATAACGATGGATAGATGGAGACGATGGATGCACACGCGCTTAATCAGATCGGTTAATTAACAGCTAGTAGTTCGTCCTGCTGCCAGTGCCAGCTGACCTGTGCTGCTGATTGTCGCCGCCGCCGCCGAGCATCTCCTGCAGCACCGCGTCGTCCAGGTACTCCAGCTCGATCACCTCACGCCGTCCTTGCTGCTGCCGGGACGACGACGACGACGGCGCCCCGCCCCCGCGCACGTAGTTGCGCGCCTCGCCGGGGAAGTTGAGCACGGCGAGGTGGCCGCGCATGGCGTAGGCGGCGCGGTCGTACGCCCGCGCCGCTTCCTCGGCCGTGTCGAAGGTGCCCAACCAGACGCGCACGCTCTGCCGACTGGAGTCGCGGATCTCCGCCGCGAACTTGCCGGACGGCCGGCGCCGCACGCCGCGGTACCTGGTGGTCTCGCCGCCGTCCTTCCCGGCCTGATCGTCCCATCCACCGCCGGCGCCCTCCATATAATCGATCGATATGATCGATATATACGATGCCTAGCTAGCTAATTAGATCGATCAAATAAACATTAATCGAGCAGATGCATGGCACCGTATGCATATATGTAACTGCTAAAAATGTGTCTAATATATATGATTACCTCGTTAGATGGATCGAACAGTTCTAGCTAGCTAGTTATGGAGGAGTATATCGATTGATCGACCGATCGATGATCTGCAGGCGACTGCGCTGGAAATGGTTAGCGGCGAGGACTGGTATTTAAGAGCAGCGAATCATGAGCTAGTAGCAATTAAGCCCTAAGCTAAGCTAAGGTAGCTAGCTAAAGCAGGATGCAAATCAATTTGCGAGTTTTATTTCAAGGACAGGATGCCGATCGATCCTGTGGCCATGACATAGATCGTGGAAGACGGGGCCCTCTTAATTCCTCTGCCCGCTTAAAAGCGTATGCAATTAATTTCAATTAATTCCTTGCAAAGTAAGAGAGCTAAACTAATTAGTGTTACTCGACCAAGAAATACTAGCTCCTACACTCTGACACTTGATTTAAAAAACGAATTAAGCAAGCCAATGTATGTACTGGTCGTTTGGGGCCGGTCTCGATCGATCTTGATGGAATAAATAACTGTATACGTGGCTGGTCATGCTTCAATAGTTCAATATGCCTGCCTGCCTGCTTGCAGCTGCAGGTGTGGTCGTTCTTTAATTTGATTAGTTAGTTAATTGAGCAGGTGACGACGTAATAGTGTATATATATCTGAAACTATAGCAAGCTCTTGATCACGCGGTTCGATCTGCTTCGCATGTGTTGAGTTGAATGACAGGCGCCTAAGTTTAGTGAATCAGTAACTTAAGCATGTATGGTTTAATTTAACTGTTTACGTGATATATTCTTTCCTTCCCATAATATTAAAATCTATAAGTAGATGAAACATTTCATAGTACAACTGTTGGCGTAATTCAGAACTACGCAGCAGGTTTAAATGTTTAAGAACCTCGAAGCGTTTAAAGTGTATATTGGGGTTCGAACAATACTCTAGACCTCCAAATAGATAATAACTTTCAAGCAGAAGTAGCTTTGGTTTATATTTCGTATGATCGATCCCCCTCCACCCTGCAAGGGGAGAGGTATTTATAGGCGCTATTGTCATGGGGTAATATGAAGTTACCCCCTACTTACAACCAACTATTACAGTGTGAACAGTGATCTTACATAGGGGTAGTTTAGTAACCCTCCGTGTGAACGAACCTGGCTTTAGGTCTTATTGGAGGGGACAGAAATACCATGGTTTCGGAGCCTTACAACAGGTGGTTTCAGAGGCTTCGTTCTTAGCAAGCCGAAGGGGGCTCCGTTTAGAGTTACACGGAGCCTTAACTTATACCTCCAGAAGAGGCGTCGCAGTCACCGTCATTGAAGCTTTGTTAGAGTAAAGTAATTTACCCCAACAACAACGAATCTAGATAATTCACTGTCTAGATTTATTGTGCTATGAAATATCTCATCTAGTCGTATTGTAATATTATGAAACGAATGAAGTAGTTAGCAAGCTTATTTTAATCTCTTTGAATTGTCGTATCAGAGAATCCCTTGTGATTCTTATATGGACGGATGCAAACTAAATTAAGCTCAACTAGGTGTAGATGATGATGATGATGGGGATGGAATCATATCTTGAATTGTAGACATGCATGTATGTATATATAGTTAGGCCTCGTGCCTTTATTGACTGGCGAAATATAGTTTATCTCAACCATGCCCCAATTGTGATGTGGAGGAGTACACATCGTATTATTGTTAATGACCCTTGACATAATATTGTTTCTTTTTCATAAGGATGCAGGCATGTTTTGGTTTGACGAATCCAATACTCGCACTCATGCATTATGCGTACGTGTATGCCAGCCGAAATGCATGCATCCATGCTAGTGTGATATATATATATATATATATACACACACATATGTATTCGTGCATACTAGTTGAGTGTCTATACATTATAACGAAAATAAAATTAAATGTCTTTACCAATTTTAAAAATAGTATAGATTTCATTGACAATAAAAGATCACGTACTAATGAGAAGGATTATGGTGATGGCAGAGTTACTGCCACTACCACCAGTTACATTTATTACATTTAAAGTAGTGTGTGTATATATATAACAAATTTAAGCATCTCGAAAATTTGCAGCGCCAAACAAGGGGAATTGCCTTGCTATACAGACAAGCTTGATGACTAATAAAATACTCTGGCTTAATTAGCTCAAAAAAATTAAGTTAGAGCTGAAACTTTAGTTAAGTAGATGATAAGATTGATTTGGACATTCACAGCTCAAACCTGAAGATTTGTTGGCAACTTAAAGCTACACTGACAGGGCTATAGTGCTCTAATTTTTTTTTTATATTTTAGTATAAATTTTGAGTCTAAAAAATATTTATATATCCTCTCCGTCCTAAAATATAGTGTATTTCAGAGCTCAAAATTTGTTCCAGATATAGTAACCTCGTACTAATAAAATGATATTTTTATCTACACATACTATCTTTATACTTTATTATTCGTTACTCTATCCTACTGTTTTGGGGTCCACACTCACTCATCTAAAAAATATTATAATTTTTTTACGTATCTCTTAATACATATGGTATTCTAAAAGTCCTTATATTGTAGAATACATGAATATTTTAGAACTAATGTATAATACTAATAGTACACATGAGTATGGTGTGGTGGGACATGGAAAATGTCAGGCATCTGCATGCTTTAGGAGGCACATGCAGCTGCATTGACTTGTGGGTCAAAAAGAGACCTCCACGCGCGCGTTAGCCCAGTGAGCCGTCAAAGGCGACCGCAAGGTAGGTGTCCGTTCCGACCTTGCGTTGACCAGCCACGAAATTTAGTCCACATCTCAGTCTGAGCTAACCCAACCTAGCAGCTTCGATCTCTAGTAGTAGCAATATATTCCATTCAATCCACGTAGCATACCTACGTGCGTGCCATTTGCGTGATGGCTGCTTCCTCGTCGTCGAGCTCGAGCTACCTGGTCCTCGCCGTCTGCGTCGCCGGCATCGTCGCCACCTCC
Source organism: Zizania latifolia (assembly GCA_000418225.1). NCBI lineage: Eukaryota > Viridiplantae > Streptophyta > Magnoliopsida > Poales > Poaceae > Zizania > Zizania latifolia. Next base: position 41,052 of record KE372672.1, read on the forward strand.
TTCCTCATGCTCGCATACTACCTCTTCCTCCTCTGCGGCTCCGGCCGCCAACCCACCGCGCCTGCCAGCTCCGCTACTAGCAATTATACCCAACAGAGCCGCCGCGGGCTGGAGGAGGCGGCCATCCGCCGGATCCCGACGCTCCGGTACCAGCAGCGGCGGCGGCGGCAGCAAGAGCAGCAGCACTGCGCCGTGTGCCTGGCCGAGTTCCGGGAGGGGGAGAGGCTCAGGCGCCTGCCGCCCTGTCTCCACTCCTTCCACATCGACTGCATCGACGCCTGGCTCTGCGCCGCCGCCACCTGCCCTCTCTGCAGGGCCCCCGTCGCCGTCGCCACCCACCCCCAGTCCCCGCACACCGCCATCAATATTCCTACTGACATTGGCAGCAGGCGGCGGCAAGACGGCGACGGCGTCCAGGATCAGCAGCCGATGAGGAGATCGCTCTCGTTGGACTCGTGCGCCGACAAGCACCTCTACCTCGCTTTCCTGCAGCAGCAGCAGCAGCACTCTGCTCCGCTCGGCAAATCAGGGGAGAGCAGCGCCGCCGTCTCGGTCGCCGGGAGGAGGCTGCGCCGATCCTTCTTCTCCTTCAACCACGGCAGGAGGAGCTCCCCAACTCCCATCCTCCCAATAACTTCATCCAACACAAACGACGACACACATTAATTGTCTTCTCTTGGTTATTTCTACAATTAATTCTACTCTATTCTTTGTTACATTGTATTTTTGTTAGATTTTATTTGGGTTTTTATTTAGGCGAAATAGAATTCAAGATAATTGTATTTCAAAGGATTATATTTATACAGCAAGAGTTCTCAATCTTTAAAAAGATGAAAGAGACTTAATCCTACTAACAATCTAACAATCTTGAGCAAGCATCAAATTAAACTGTGCCTAGTTTAATTTTGGCACTTTTTCTTCTTCTTGTAAATGCAATGTGCATACGCCATGTACGTAGTAATTGTTGGAAGCAGCTCCTCTTCACTGGGAAATCGTTACAGACATGTGAGTTGAAGCATTGTCGGGCTTACATGTCAGTCTTGATAAATTGATGTCACGATGATATTAACATCAGACAATCTTATTGCGTAATTGCATGTGTCTGAAATTAACAAAGGTAATCCCTGCCAAATTACAAAAACAAGAGAACAAATGAAGAGGCTCAGACACCATCATGTCGAATGGGTCCTTGCAAAGAAAGAACAAGAAAAGCACCGAGGGAGACGTTGATCATTAATTCCTTAATTTCGTGATGCCTCATAATGAAGAATTTTTTTTGACAATGATCAATATATACCAAACGATTTGACAACAACGAATATTTGTTTTTTTATTATTCTTATATACAGCAGAGCACAAAAAGGCTAGCCTGGTGATCATTGGATCCACTAATCTAATCCACATCAATGGGTACATTTCATAATCCCAACCCACAAAATCTGAGAATAGCAGCTCGGAAAATACAGCACGTTATTTATTTTGTTTTAAAAGTTTAAATATATAATTAAGAATTAAATATTAAAAAAGTTTATTTATTTTGTTTTTTAAAAACTTTTTATATATAAAAATATTTTAAAATATATATTGTATCATTTAAGAGTGGGATAATACAGTTGTTCAGCTGGCCCAAATGGCGCATTAGCACCATCCCTGATCGATTATGTTATTAAAATAATAGAAAAAGGCATCCACCTTGGCTCTAACTAGAATATAAATATTACCATATTAATAAGAGAAAATGTCCATACCATCAGCTGGGAATTTGGTCTAAACTAAACGAAGAGTCCACATATAAATATAATTCAAAATATTACAGATTTGAAATAAAAATAAGAACATTAAAATAAGAGTCAGGTGTTGTATTGAAAGTTGGAAATATAATAAGTATAGGTTACGTATAATGGTAATTTTAATTTTATTCTATAGATTTCAAAGCAATTTTACTGGTGTAAATATGCGAGCTATAGCATACGCAGGCTGTCAATACTATGGAGGGCTTTTTCATTGAGAGATTTGTCCCAGAGTGTACCGTGGGCTTCCATCATACTGGGCTGTATTTAGTTACTGGTCGAGCATATACAGGTAATTGGGCCTTTTGTGAGCTTTCAATTCATTTTTCAACCCATCATGCACATACATACATTGGGCTTGAGGTTGGCAAGTGTATGCATCTTCAGATAATGTTTTTTTTAAATATCATTTTTATTTAAAATTATAGTTTTGGGTTTGTTTTTTGAAAAAGAATAGACATATAACATGTTGATCAATTATTGATCGATAAGAGTCTTGTCGATCAACAAATGGTCGATAAGACTCCTTTGCATTGGTTAATCGATTAAATCACTGGTTCACAAATAAAGGTCTAGTTCTACTTTTTTTCAAAAAAAAACAAACATAAAACTGTAATTTTGAATAAAAAATATTTGTTTTTTTAAAAATCTTGAGATAACATGCATACAGAGACACGTATAGTTATTCAGGAATGAGATCAATTATCTGTAGTCATTTTCATCGTGACTTTATCACCGATGGTCACGTTGCAATCGACTGCATAGAAACTGGTTTTGGTTATTCAACGATGAGTGATTAAGAGTGTCAGCGTCAGGGAGGAGCTTCAGCTTACCTGAGAGAGAGAGAGAGAGAGAGAGCGAGCGAGAGAGGCACCTTCAGGTTCAGAATGTTAGCTGTCGACGGCACGAGAGCAGAGCGGTTAAAACTGACTTTTGCACCGCCCTTTCACCTGTGTCCAAAAAACTGAGACGATGCCAATAAGTTACTTGCACGCAATGACGACCGGACAATATTAAGCATGGGGAGAGAGAGAGAGAGAGAGAGAAGCTAGGAGGTCAGAGTTGAAGCTGTTTGCCACAGGAAAATAAAGAGGATACTGCTGCTTACGGCAGAATGTATATGCCCAGACATGCGCGTTTCTTGAGCCGTTAATCAAACTAAAGCCCACAAGTTGACATACTAAGCGGCTGTTCGATTCTTTATCGGCCATAATTTATCACTCTTTGCTAATAAAAATTGTTATACTTATTTGAGTTTAAGTTTTTAAATTTTTTATCATATCTTAACAAGTCTGGAGAAATCTTGCAATATTTTTAAGTCATTAACGCGTGATACCTAATTTGTTAGAAGAAAATCTTATTACAACTGTGGTGGTAACTAAACACTCGCTGAATTAGTCAAACTTATCTAACCTTAATATGATAAACTGAGGCTGGCTACTAAACAACCCCTAAGGCATTTTTTAAATAGCTTATTATCAGCTGATTAAAGTAAAAGCGAAGACAAAAAACTATAAACAACTTAAATAATAATTATAATTAACTGCATAATAAACTATTAGAACAAGCTATATCTCTACCTATCTAATAATCAAAATTATTTTATAATCCTGATTATTTTAAATTGTTTTGAAGAACACCGCACCTTCCTCCTCTTACACGGCCGGCCGGCGGTGGAGTCAAACATCTTCCGCCATGGATGCAGATGCAAGCAAGCAGCCTAATTTCATTTATTAACTTCTTGACCTGTCGCCTTTCGCATGTGCTCTGCTGGGTCACTCTACCAGCTCGCTCTATCGCCATCACCAAACAATGGATTCAATCAAACCTGTCTTTGAAAAAACAATTCAGTTTCTTCGGTCATGGGGGGCTAGAACAAGCAAGAAAATTTGCCTCCATATAAGCCAACCGTGCATGTCCCTGTCCTAGAATGAAAATTTAATCACTAGCTCACTGCACCTGTGTATTAACAACCGTGTCAAAATTAACAAGACACCGGCTTGAGGACGAAAACGACCTGACCCTGACCTTGCTGTGGCCTGCGTTGCTCCGGCAAGGGCAGCCACGAGAACCCATAGATGTTCCCTGCAACAAGCTTAGTGACAAAGTTAGAGCAAAATAATGATGGTGTAAAATTAAGTTGATATAGATAAACTTCATTAACTGAGCTACTGGTTAAACTGTGAAAGATGTATTATATTAAATCGAGGGAAGCACAGATATAATCAAAATATAAGAGTAATATTAAAAAAAATTGGTGGGTGCATTTGCATCCATGTCCGGCTTCGCCCCGGAGCAAGCCCAAATTCTGCGACTGAGAACCTGTGACACATCCCATCAATCTAGCTACACAGTTAAACGACGATTGGAAGCTCCTTTTCTATCCATATCATTTGCCGCCGATAAAATATGCTTCGTATTTTTATCATTTTATTATTTTGATTCATATTCATTGGTCTAAATAATTCTATATATCATTGTCTTAAGTGATATTATAATTAAGTGGATCATCATAAGAGTATCAAATTATCGATTTTTTCGCATAATTTGAACCCGATGAGGAGGAAGAGAGTTGATGAAGAACTGCTTTCCTGGAATTCAGCAAGTATGACCGAGACACCGACACTTGTTTTCTGCAAGACTTGCCTCAAGGGTGCAGTTGTTTCACTTGCTTCAGGCAAGTGCCAAGTAGCTAGGATGATCAGCATGACATACCAATCCACATTAGCCGTAACAAAGGCGAAAGAGTAGGGCTCACCTGACTTAGCAGCTAAGCAGAAAGTTAGGCTGGTTAATTCTCTGATGAGTATCCTGATCCAGGGTTGCTTAACCAAATCACGAGGTGTTAACGAGCAAGACAAAGAGAAAGCCCTCCTGAACGAGTGATATCTTGCAATCATGCACACGCGTGCACGTACTGTGGATGTGATCTGTCCATCATCTTGACCCTTGACCACTCTCCACCTGCTGCTGTACACTGCTGCCAACTGATGTAGTGTGCGCGTGCAGTTAACTCTAGCTCAAACACACTGTACCATTCTTTGTCCTGCTGCATCTTCTAATGCAGACAAATTTGACCACCGAACAAAATCCCAGCAATCAGCAGCACCTGAGATATTCACGTTTCGATCCAGGCAGCCGTGCTTGCTCAAAAAGAAGTGAAGATCACATCACGTCAACTTGGAATACTAAACACTGTGGACAGGCATCACACAACTCCAGTCATTCAGTTTAATCACTAGGGGTAGTTATATAGTGTTAGATTGTTTTTTATGATGTAGTCAATGCTCATATTGTCATGAGGAGGTTTTAGATAAGAGTTCAACTTCTAAAGCATTATGTCATGGACATGAACTCTTTGCCAGCTTAGCAGCTAATAAAAACAGGCACATGAACAGGTGCTGTGAAGTCCTGAAGGACTGAAATTAAAATCCTTTTCCCTATGACCCCCAAAGAAAAGATGCCTATGATGAAGTTATCATGCATTATAAAGTACTTGCATAATGCCCTAAAAGATTGAGATGTAAATCATAAAGCTCCAAAAACAACAAATGATTTACGAGGTCCGCTCTTAAGTACCCAACTCACCAGCCACTTCACTTGGTTTCCCACAGGGTGGGACCCTTGTACATAAGCTCCAGTTGCTGACGATGCATGCATTACTAATTTGCAATTTGGGGGATAAGATGAAGATCGAGCTTCACGTGTGTCTCTTCATTTGAGGATTTGGTATCTGAGCTACCTGACTGAATTTGAGATTGGAATGTTTGCAGAGAACAAAATACTAAACACATTTCATGAAACAATACCTGTTAAGTCACTGCCTGGAAACTGAGGAAATCACCCTGCAAAGCAAATTCCACAGAAATATTTGAGGCATAGCAACCTTGTTGACTAGAGAAGGTAAGACCATGGGTACAAAACTATAAATACCTAAAAATACTAACTTTAAGCACACCAAACAAAATAAGGTTAATTGCCCTTATGTACCCTGTAGGCCAATCCTGTATCAGACCAAACTATTAAAGAATGATGCTGAATCATGAGCTGTACACAAGCTGTCGATTAGTGGCAGAGAACATGTAATTTAACTCATTTAGGTGATTATTTATCTCAAAATATATATTTATTGTATTCCCTTTGGGAGAGTAAAAGAAACTTTGTTGAACAAAGTTATTGTGAATATATATATAGGAGATTGCAATAACGGTGGTTTTACATAATAATAGAAGCCAACTTTCCTGCCAAAAGAAAAAATAATAATAAGAACCAGCTAAGAAAACATTGGCATAAGGTGATAAGGAGGAGCAGAGCACCATTAATTATGTTTTGTTGGGTCTACAGCAAAAATTTAGTTGGGAAGAAGAGAAAGCTACTTAAAGCTAAATACATGACATTGGTATGGCACGTAATGACTACACTCCTTTTCATTTAAATATTGCTATCAGTATCTGTAAAGTAGCAACTTAATGACCTTAATCTTGTTTGAGAACTTGTACCAGCTTAACCTTAAGGCTGTAATTTGCTTAACCTAATCGTGTGTACAAATATCATAAACATCATTAGGGGTCTATTAGGGACACGGGTACAGGTGTACAAATAGTTCTGTGTGGCCCGTTTTCTCTGAACTTGATATCTGATCTATTCTGCTTTATTTAATTTACATTGGAACATGCATTCTTTCATTACTGACTAGTAAAAATGAACAATATTTGCATACTGGTTAAGTAATACAAAAGTCTAACAATTGCATATGTGTTTAACCATCAATAACTTCAAATGAGATCCTCTCAGTGCTATGTACTAACTGTTACTCCTAATTAAGACCAATACAGAAAGAATTTGAACGAGTATATAGAGTTGGAAATGAGAAAGAAAGGATCGGAACAACCTGGCTTAAAATAATGAAACATGTAGTCCACTAGGGAGACCAAGATGAATTAATTAATCAACAGACTAAGGCAAGAACAGTGGTGCTGGGTTAGCTTTATAAATAGCAGAGAACGATGAATTGAAGATCCATATCATAAGCAGCAAGGAGAGAGAGATTAAGAGGTTGAGACCAACAGCAACACATCCACAAGAAGATCAAGGATGACAGGGCTTGGCTCACCATGCGGCGCGTGCAAGTTCCTGCGAAGGAAGTGTGTGAAGGGGTGCGTCTTCGCCCCGTACTTCTGCCATGAGCAAGGCGCTGCGCACTTCGCCGCCATCCACAAGGTCTTTGGGGCGAGCAATGCCTCGAAGCTCCTCATGCATCTCCCTGCCAGTGACCGCTGCGAGGCTGCAGTCACAATGTCATACGAGGCGCAGGCCAGGCTTCGCGATCCAATATACGGCTGCGTCGCGCACATCTTCTCTCTGCAACAGCAGGTGAGCAAGTTCTTCATTAGTTCTTTGAGACAATGTGCAGGCCTCTTAGTTCTTTGCATAAAAATACCATCTTTCCACACACTGCAAGGAAATATTTAGGTGACACTGACAGTATGTGTTCGTCGTTGAAACTTCACAGGTGGTCAATCTGCAAGCACAACTGGAGTCTCTGAAAGCTCAGGCAACACAAGGGTATGGAGACGGTTCTTCAATCTCAAGCCCACAAAAAGACAACTGCGGGAATATGTTTACGCCTTACCTTGAAGAAGATCAACCCTTTCTCGACCCAGCAATGGCAAGTAATTATTCAGTGAAGAATGAGAACCAGTGGTGCATTGCAAATGACCACCACCTGGCCTCACAAGGGTTTGAAGCAGAGCTATGCATGCCTGGCTACAGCAACACTGACCCTTGTTGCTCTGTGCAAGGGAGTGGCATGGAGGACCTTCAGTCAGTAGCCTTTGCCTATCTGAATCAGGCGTAATTGACATGATGATGCATGTGCTAGTTTACTGTACAAGGTGGAACAGTTTTGTTAGCAATAACTTCATTTCTTATAGCACGAACATTCAGATTCTAAAACAATAAAGCAGAGTTATTCTGATGTTGTACAATGCATGAATTGTGTATGTCATAAACACTAGCAATTGGGATTTGCAAAAGAGAATCACCAGAAAAAAGTGAGTACGACACCGTGAAGTAAGAAGGACGCATATGCATTGAGTACATTAGCGGCGGCGGCGGCGGCAATGGTTTGGAGGAAATGAGGAACATGCAGGTGAGGAGCCTAGGTTAGGGGGAGAGGGTCACAAGCAACGGCAAATCGCGGCTGTGAAGCATACCGTCGAGCAGGTTGTGGGCATTATCATGTATATGCATAGACGACGGAAGAGATAGAGGGGGAGTACCTTCCATCGGGGCGGGAGTCTGCTAGTGCTCGGCTCGCATGTGCGTGGCCTCTTTCTCGCCGGGGACGCCGGCGTCGACCACCGGAGCCGGGCGAGAAAACAAAAAAAGCCCATCTTTGTCGTCGTCGGCAATTCTTTTCTGGGCTGGGCTCCGAGAAAACAAAAAAGGCCCATCTTTGTCGACGGCGGCGACGCCGCCGTCGGCCGTCCTCCTCTTCGGGGCGGGCCTCGGCTGCTCCGCGCAGATCTCCCCTCCGGTCCTGCTTTTCCCAAGCGGCGATCTCGTTTGCCTTCTTCTCCCCCATCAACTCGAGGATGTCAGTGTTTCTCGTCCCTACCTTGTCCAATCTATTCATTCGTTTCGTTTTTCTCCGCGCTTGGCGGCAGCCGCACAACCAAATCTGTAAACTGCTTGCTTCCATGCGGTTCGTTTCGCCATTAGGCTGCTTCTGCATGCTGCTGTTACCTTTCTATCCATCTTACGCTGATTGACTGGGCATCGAATAATAGCATGTCATGTAATCCAGATAGATATAAGCTTTGCCCCTTTACGGGGGTGCCGTCAGATGCAGTTGCAGGTGTTCTTGCTTTCTTCCGCTTAATAATCAGAAATATTTGATCATTTGAAACTCAAAACAAGTGATTATTTGATTACATTAACACTTATGAACTATAAGTGAGGATGTCAAAAAATCGAATGCTCTTGTTTTGAGTGTCAAATCATCAAATCTCTCTAATCAGTGCTCTTTCTTCCCTCGGTTAATAACTAGTAGCTACACTTGCATGGAATTTGTCCTCTGTACCCCCATTTTTCCTTCAGAAATTCTTATCGTTGCTTATCAAATCTAACCATATGAATATATATTGCCTCTTTACTGGCCCCTTTTTCGGTTAACATGGCATGACCACAAGATTAAAAATGCTAACTAGAATGGCATAGAGCCTTACAGAAGTAAGAAAATAAAAGACAGATGAAGAAAAGATCAAAACTGCTAACTTGTTTCTTCTCTGCTACTTGCTCAATCATTGGAAGTAATTTCTGGTGCAACCAAAGTAGTACATACTGGGCACGTCAGTTGTTCACAACACGGTATAAATGTATAATGCCTTTTATATTGTGATATTCATACTGTTGTTTGCAGGGACTTTCACAGCCACAGAGCTGCTTTATCTGATGGTATTGAAGAGGGTGCCATCTGAAGCTCAGCGTATTCTTCACAAGCTCATGAGCATGAGAATGACCAAGCTCTGGACAGTGTGCAAGATAGGGTCAGCGTTCTTAAAAGAGTATGTATGATGCACTTCCTTTGTCTGGGAAATTTGTTTGCCCATCTTGTTATGTGCAATACAAATCTGCAAAGCTTTTCACAACCTCAAACAGCACAAAACCCCCATACCACTGCAAAGTGCTAAATGGTTCAGTCTGATTGGATCACATTTTGTTATAAGATAATGGTTGGAGGAGCAGTTTATATCAGATTTTTTGCTCTCATGCCAGATAATTGAGTGACATTTTCTCTTTTACTACACCTCGTGTGTATGACAATTGGGGTTAGCAAATCTCCTATATTAATCCTGAGGCATTATATCATTTCTCACCATAACACCAGGGATGAAAGTTTCGTCAATATGGTACAAAGGCAAAGGACTTGATTAGTTGATTGGCGATTGTTAACTGATGGCTCGTGACTTGTTTCCATACTAACTGTAAAAGATGACTACTTGTACCTTAATGGCAAGAGTTGGGCACTTTCATGTGTATTTACTACTATATGTTTTGTTGATTATATTACTGGCATGTTTTCTAAGGAGAAATAACCCCAATTTCGTCCATTGAAGAAACATATAAGGACATTTTGAACATCTAAAGGTGAAATCAAGACATCAAAGTTCCAGAATCCAAACCAACATTACAGAAACAGCTAGAAAAAAGTTGAATAAAGTCAGATCATTCAAGGGTAAAATTATTCCACTGTTCCCAGCAGGTCCCAGCGCATAGCTCTTACTTCATTCACTACAAATATTTTGTTGTGAGAAACACGGCACAAGGTTCAGTGCAAGTGCAAAACTGGCCACTGGTCAGGTGTAATTACTAATTAGTATGTTGGTGGTTGATGCCATGTTCATTGATGTAAATATCAAAAGTAAACAGTGCTGCATTTTTTTGTTTTTTTAATACATCATTCAGTTCTGAATATTTTGTGCCTTTCGAATTTGCTAGAACTTAAATGTAGGCTTCTCTTAATCCCTTCTTCTCTTTTCAGTTGACAGGCGAATAGGCGATATACATGAGGAAGTGTAGAATCATAACCGGATGCTGGACTGAATGGTACTATATCCTGCAAGATGCTTTTTCTCCTTGTTACTACATAACTGAGTAGATGCACAGTCAGTCTGACTCTGAATTTCGGCAGCCTTTTCCTCTTCTTTGCGCGTAACTTATGTGACTAAACATCTGCTGGGATTCACTGATTTGTTAGAGATGATCTCTGTCGAATGTCGCCTGCTGCAAATTTCAAACGGCGACTCTGTCGTGCTGATTGTGTCACACTGAAGAAAAAGAGTTTTGTTGCTTTGCTCTTGCTGCTAATGCCAAGCTTTTTACTGTGCGTTAGGTCACCAAACATGGATGCCATCAGCAAGTGGCAGGTTCCAACCAAGATCACTGTGTGCTACATGAGGCGTTTTTGACGAGATAATTGCTGCATGCAGTGATGTTGCTTAGCGTCTCAAGCTTTGCACGGATCTGTAACAAGAGCTTTGCGTCAGGTAATTGTCTTGTACTCCTGCCCGTACACAATTTCAACAAAGATTCGACCATGCTAAGGTTATCCGGTTATATAATTTATGTAGTTGCGCCTAGCTTAGGGTCTAATTGTTTTAGCTTCTGACAGTTATAGCTATTTCTAGAATCTAAAACTAAAATAAATAGTCTAGATTCTATACTCAGATTGTGAAAATCAATAGCTATAAAATCTAGAAAAAAACTAAAATATAAAAGCTGAAAAACACCAGCTAGATACTCAGACCAATTAGCTACTAAAAATCTTCAACTGAAATAAGCATGTCATTGTCTCCCGTTCCATTTCCATTTTCAATTCCAACTGGCCATTCACGAGGTACGTGATACATCCACATGGGCGGTGCGTTCTACAGAGTAGTCCGGCCCTGTAATCTGGTCTATTATATCTTAGTATATTAGATTTAAGTATTAATTTAGTAGATTTATGATGTTATGAGATACAAACGCTATATATTTTTATGTTATGTTTTTTTTAAATCACAGATTTATGATGTTACGAGATACAAATGCTATATTTATGTTATGTTTTTTATAAAAAAAATCATATTGTACATCGAGTTCATAACGTTATAAAATTTTAGAGCGTGAAATCCGGAGAAAAAAAATCTTGGAGCCGCTACATCCATTACTCGATAGCAATTAAATGATGATCTAATCCAATCGCAACGCACGCAGCAAAAAGGAGCACAAATAAACCATCAAAGTAATTAGAACGATCGAATAGTAGTTTTTTCTGACGACAAAAGAGGTCTCCTAGCTCTTGCTGATTGTTAGCCAGGGGTTTGGCATATGCCAGAATTTGACGTGTCGCGCTAAGCGGCTAACCAACCGATGGAGCTTATGTTAATCTAATCCGACCTAATCAAACAATTAAAGCAAAAGAGCTAGCTCATGTTCTGATCGTTTGCTTTCGGTTCCGTATTTCTTGACTTTCTAGGTTTAGAATCTTTTAATGCTAATTATTTGGTAATGAGATACTACTTTAAACTTATGTACTTCTGTATACATGTAAGCTTATTAACTATAAATATAATATGACGATATTTAATATGAATAAAATATAAAATATGTACGCTAATTAATTATTTCTTGACACGTAAAAACATATCTAAAACGTTAGTAACCACGGAGAGGGAATACTAAGCTTGCAACTTGTGTCCCGGACCACCATTACTTCAGGAATCTGTGCACTTTTATATTAGTGGGAGCTGTCATTAAAGCTAATTAACACATCTTTAATCTCCTTTCACGCATCAATAGGAGCGTTTGTATAGCCATTGCCACTAAATTTATCCTTCAGTCCATGGCCTTAGCTAGGTGTTTGTTGGGTCGTCCATCACAATCTAGAGTGCGTTTAATATACAGACACTACTGTTATATGCGTACGTGGATGATTGTACTTTTGTTTGGCGTTCAAGAGTCCAATCTTCGTGTTTGGATCGGAACACACAAATCTCAGCTCGGTCGCATGTGTGAAGCACCAGTTCAACTCCTAGCCGAAATTCGAAATTTGGATATTTTATCGTGGTGACTAAATGGCAGGGCCGTCCAATTATAACCCAATAAAATCTAAATAGCGATAGATATGAATGTAAATACTGATTCATCTGCTTCTATACTGTTCTAACACTTGTTTGTCTCTCAACCATATTAATATTTGATATATTTCTAAGTATTATAAGAAACAGCATGAATTAAAGTTATATAATTAAGTGAAAATATGTTTTGGTTGTATAAAATTTTCGACTTTAGAGTTCTATTTTGTATTATTTCACATCACGCAATATTATGAGATGGTGGAAGTATCTAATTTGGACTTCTATTTTGAAAGTTCACTGAGCTTTGGAATTACTAGCAAGCTTTTTTGAGCCAAAAACATCTTAGGCTCCAACAAATTAAAAATCCTAGCTTTTTAGATTTTGTGGATTAGACATAAAAATGACAACTCAACCCTTCAACTTATGGCCTCAAAAATTGTTGGCTTATAAACCACAAAGCTAAAACGGTCAGCTTATTGAAAGCATATGCCAATAAGGCTAAGGTGAAACAAACAAACCCTTAATTGGATATATGATTCTTTTGGATAAGCACATCTACAATTAATTATATCCCACAAAGGCAAAGAAAGTCTAACAGGAGAGTTGGTGGTATATGTAAGTAATTAACTACATATACCTATGAAACTATGGCAACAAAATATTAACAGTTGATTACTTAGGGAAAAACATGTAATAATCCAGCTGAGAGTACGAAGAGCTATACTACAAAGCCACTGGTAGGTTTAATTTACTCTCAGTATTTTGTACACCACGAGACTAGCTAGAAAGTAACATTTCACCTTTGACACCATTAATTTTAGCATACATTATCTATAATTAAACAAGCAAGCTAGTGTCCAGACAGTAAAACAATAGCTAAAACCACACACGTGTCCAATGTATATATATTCTATGCATGGATTGACCATAACAAGTATGTAAGGTGTACTGTCGAAAGGGTGTGTAAAGCTAGCCATTTGACCCTCTTTTTATCACCTTTTACTTTTGTGTATGTCATGCTTGTGCACATATTCTATGTACACCACCAACTTGGAATAGAGAACAATGAACTGCAAAAAAACCAGCAATAGTTACTGGTAGCTAATTCCATGTGGCAAGTCTTCTCCCCCATATATATATATTGATATGTAGCAGCAGTCACACCAGGCAAACATACACTGAACCAGGTGATGAAAATTTGAAGGGAAGAGGAGGAGCAGCAAGATCACAAGAAGGGCTAGGTCGGGGAGAGATAGCCAGATAGGTGATCGATCAAGGCAGAGATCGAAGGGCCTTCAGGTCAAATCATCTAGCAGCTGTCGTCAATTGAAACACAAGGGTACAGCCTTTGCTCAAGCATGCTTAATTACTAATTTGCATACATAATTATTCCCAATAATTTTCTTCTATCAAAATCAGCATATATACCTACTTTAATTTCTGCGCGCAGATGCGCCAGCTAGGTAGGTAGCAAGATCATCCTCGATCGATTAATTGCTAGCTTAGCTCTAGCTCGATCGATCGATCTTCAGATTAATTAATTGGTATATATGTGCATATATATTCGGATATATAGATCATTCAGCATATATATTTTGGTGCAGCGATATGATATGATCGATGCATGATTATTTCATTTGGTGCAGCGAGCGATCGAGCGAGAATTGAGCATGCTCGCACTTAATTGCGCATCCGCGTGCATATGCGCGTAGCAGTTTCAAGGCAATTAAAGGGATCAATTGATCGAAAAAGGCTAGCTTGTTAACCCTAGCTAGGGAGCTAGATCGAGCTAGACGAAGCTGGCTAGCCGGTGGTGGGACGAGGCTGCAGGGCGGCCGGTGACCGCCGCCGACCCATCCCTCGGGCTCGGCAACAACCCCGCGGAGGGTGACATGGCCTCCAAGGACCCCAGCGGCGGGCCCGACCCCGACGACGACTGCGAGCTCAACGGGGGGACGTCCAGCGCCGAGCCCAAGGAAGGCGCGGTGGTGACCGGCAACCGCCGCCCCCGCGGGCGGCCGCCGGGCTCCAAGAACAAGCCCAAGCCGCCCATCTTCGTCACGCGGGACAGCCCAAACGCGCTGCTCAGCCACATCATGGAGGTGGCCGGCGGCGCCGACGTCGCCGAGTCCATCGCCCACTTCGCGCGCCGCCGGCAGCGCGGCGTCTGCGTGCTCAGCGGGGCTGGCACCGTGGCCGACGTCGCCCTGCGTCAGCCGGCCGCGCCCGGCGCCGTCGTGGCCCTCCGCGGGCGGTTCGAGATCCTCTCCCTCACAGGCACGTTCCTTCCGGGCCCCGCGCCGCCTGGCTCCACCGGCCTGACCGTGTACCTGGCGGGCGGGCAGGGGCAGGTGGTGGGCGGCAGCGTTGTGGGCACGCTCACCGCGGCTGGGCCGGTCATGGTGATCGCGTCGACCTTCGCCAACGCCACCTACGAGAGGC
>KE372672.1:65136-80246 GCA_000418225.1 Zizania latifolia
CGTGGGTCGATGCGCCGGTGGGGGCATACTGCGCCGGTGGAGGCAGCAGGCGGTGAATCCGGTGTCACGGTTGAGCAGCCGGAGAGAGAGGAATTGGAAGAAAAAATGATCAGTACATATCTTAAAGCAAATCTGATGATTACAAATAAATAGGCTTAATGGGCTCTTTATTTTAGATAATCCGGATAGAAGTTATCTGGATTATCCGAATCCAAATCAGAATTCGTCAAATACCAGTGATATCATATCCATTTCCATATCCGAAAAAATATTCGAATCCGAATCCGTATCCGAATCGAAAAAATCCAGATCCGAATCCGTTTTTTCGGTTACGGTCGGAAACTATCCGAATCACTTTCACCCCTACTATCCAGTGCATACGAGTTGTTGACTTGTAATTTTTTTTTTTGAAAAACCAGGCTGAACTTGTAAGACTAAAAAGCTGCCCACCCGCTTAATATAACAGGGCTGGCAACGAGCCCGGGCTTAGCTCGACCATCACGGTGAGCAAAAATGTTGGCACGGCTTGGCTCGAATTGAATCTGAGAAGACTGAGAGTAAAATTAGTGGACAAGGACGATGGATGATGGGGTCACGGTCGGCGAGCATCGGGCGACGGTGCTAAGTGCCATGTGCGGGTGGCGGCGGGCACAATGGGCTATGGGTGGTGATGGCTAGCTTTGGGCACATTGGATCCCGGATGCAGGTGGCTGACTTCGGACAGAGGCGGCAGCTAGCAAGGTGGCACCCTGTCGACGACGGCAGCGGGGCAGAATCGAGAGTCACCTAGTCGGTCAAAGACTAGAGTCGCTAGACGTCCAAACAGTGTGGTGCATGTGCCTCGTGCGTGCCCCTGTGTCTTTGCCCTAGACATGTCTTACGTCACCGAGTCGAGCTGCCTGGACTGCTAGGAGCCTACTGACTTGGGTCACTAGTTGGGTCAGAGGGGGCGGCTCGAGTTCAGCTCGAGGGCTATCTGAGTCGAGTCGAGTCCGAGTTGACTCGTGAGGTCAGAGCTCAATTGCAGCACTAGTTGTTGTGTTGTTGCAGGAGGCGTATTTTTTCCATGTATGCAATTTTTAGGGCTATATTAATATTATAAAACTCGACGCTGTCCAGTGTAGTTCGTTTTTTAAAAAAGGAAGATTGAAGAGAAAACGAGCAGACAGATTGACAATGAACTGAAAATGAATTAGTCAAACCGGTGTAATTGCTTCCCGGGACAGATTGACACGTCGCAGTTTCATCAGCACGTACGAATATCTCATCAACATCTTGAAAACAATTTGTTTTGTTTGCCTTTTTATTCCTTTCTTTTTTTCTTTTTCTACCCTACTATATAATTGACGAGTTGAGAGAGTGGACACATCACCCCTCTGGTAAATCTCAGCCTTTCATCTTTAATCATCTACCATCTGAAAAATCTCAGCCCTTTATCTTTACTCTATTAAAAATAAAAATATTAAATCTCAGCCATTCCTTTTAGTGCAAAATTATAGGAGATTATATCGATCTCTTTCCTCCCACATATTTCTATAATGACCAGTCAAGACTTTCCAAATTATCCAGATCATTCATTTTATAAGATGTATATCTTTCCGTATAATAACTTTACATTTAAATGACTTTCTCAGTAGATGAATATCTTTCTGTATAATAACCTTTCATTTAAAGGACTTTTCTTAGTGGATGGATATCTTTTCGATTAAATACCTTCCATATAAAGAACTTTCTTTAGTAAGCTGATATATTTTCCTTAAATGACTTTTCTCATACTGAGATTTTTTTTTCGGTTTGATCTCTTTCTATCTAATGTGAGCGCCATGATCGAAAGGTGATTTCTTTCTATATTGATGAGTTCACGATTTTCACAGCATACTCTATAAAAGGGGAGACCCGACCCAAACAGAACACACCCATTTTTCTTGCATGGCAGTCATACTCCCAAAACTATCACGATCATTAGTTTCGCTGGAGGAACTTCGAATGGCTGTCCAAGAGCAGTCCAACTCCCAAAACTATCCTGATGGCTTGAACTGTAAGCAAATATTTTTCTTATGCTTTTATTTAATTATTTGAGGATATGACAGTTTGATTTGCACCTGTAATTACTATTTGATGCTGCTACAATCTTTCTAACTACTAAATTAAAGTTCAAAAGAATCTAACTCCTGACTAATAATATAATTGTTTTTTATTTTTACCGGTGCGTAGCACAGGTACAATACTAGTCACCGATAAAGATATGAAGTGTTTTTTTGAAGGAAGCTGCAGATATTTTCGACCGGCAGGTGGGCCCGACAATTAACTATGCGGTGAGAAGTACAGTTTGCAGGAAAGCCCCTCCAAGTTTGGAAATATAATCTCCTCCCCTCCCGATCTCATCTCCCCTCCCCTGTGATTCCAACCACCCAATCCATCCATCCCGTGGCGGCTTTTCCTCCTCCGGCGAACACCTCCCATCGATCGCGCCGAGGTATGTACCAGCGGCCTCTCATTCCGCTTCTTCTTCTTCTTCTTCTTCCTCTTCTTCGTCTTCTTCTTCCTCTCTCTGTGTCGTGTGTCATGTGGGGATCGATTAGTCCAGTTCTGATCTAATCCATCTCTCTCGTGGCGTTTGATTTCAACCGATGATATGATATGCTGCTGCCTGCGAGATGCTGCTGCTGATGCTAGGGTTTGGTTGCTCTATCTTTTCTTATCATAGGGCTGCTTACCCACCGTACGTCGAATCTGAATCGTGCTCGTGCCGGTTAGGATTTGGAATGGCTCGCCGTTTGATTAGCCCCTGCCAAGGCTGCGGTTTGCTTAACGCCGGATTTCTGGGAGTCTTCTCCTCCTCCCATGTGATTCCACTATCCCTCAACCTCCCTAACCTCCCGCTCCTCTCTTCTGGTGCTTGTGCTTAGATACATCGACTTAACCAGGCACCTCACATTTGATGCACAAACTATTGTCTTGCATCTCTCTGCACTGCACTGCACTCGTACAGTATAGATTTCGAGCTAGATTGCCCGTTTTGGTTAGCGATGAATACTATGATTAATTCAAGTATTCTATTATTACTTGTACTTCAGGTTTCTATGTCAATGCATCTGACACTAACACTCTCGTGGTAGACAGTCTTACTTATACATTGCAAACCAAACTATGGTATTGGTTAATCACCGAGCTTCTCTTAACTATTTCTCCCCCATTTTTTGTTTATGCCAGTATCAGCGCCTGCCATTGTCATCATCCAATAGGAGTTCCCCAGGGAAGAATTGCTCTGCCTACCGTGCTAATCTAAGGAAGGAGGTGGGTCCCTCTCGCTCTCAGACAACAACAGCAGCTTTGTCTCATGTCGCTAACCTTGTTCACTTATACCTTTTGTTGCATGACGTTGCTGCTGTCGCTTATAGATTTTAGTTTGTATTGTCGTAGGTCTCACACTGGACAAGATCCGCGTCTTCCTTGTCGCTGCATGTTTGTGTCGTCATACGTTATTGTTCTTCATTAATGCAATGCATTTACTTCTGCAAAGTATATCTTAGTCAAACAAACTTCCTATATTTCAGAGTTTAAAGCTTGTCAACAAGAGGACAACTTGTTCTGTTGCAACCGAACCGCCTCCTGCTGCAACTGAAGAACCAGAGATGGATCTTCCGAAGGAGATATTCTTGAAAGATTACACAAAACCTGATTATTTGTTTGATGCGGTAACTGCACACCTTTTCATACTTGCAATCACTCCCAACTTCCAGTACTTGAACTTCCATTTGCATGCTTTCAAACGCCATGTTTATGGGTGGTTAACTGTTTGCAATTCATAATTTAACTAGATATGTGTGCTATCCTGTATGGCCATATTGGCGTTTAATGAACATAACCAGTGCCCTTGGCTGTGATTGTGCTATGATCTTCAATGATACAAGTTCTTTTCTTGTAAATTGGACACAGACTCCTTTCTATTTGTTCTCTGTATTACATTCCTGACTTTATGATGGAACCTAATTTACCTCAGGTTGATTTGCAATTTCAACTTGGTGAAGAGAAGACAATAGTTACATCTAAAATAGCTGTATCTCCGGGAACTGAAGGTAACATCCTTCCTTGCAAATATATACTTGAGTTAGAGAGAGAAATCACTCTTATACTTTGTTGAACTTACCATTTGGTTCCTCATCATGTGACATCAGAGATCTCTTGTTTGTTTGTTTATCTCTTTTATAATTCGTTGAACTTACCATTTGGTTCCTTTTTATAATTGTATTAGGTAACTCATCTCCACTTGCTCTACATGGGTGTGATCTGAAGCTGTTATCAATCAAAGTCAATGGCAAAGACCTTAAGGTGGTAACATTCGAACCATGCTAATTTTTCTTTTGTTATGTACAATCCGTTTATCATGGTCAAGATGGAGGTTCACTAAGGCCAAGGGCAGCACTATCAATTGTAGATTCCTATTGAAAAAACTAGTATTTAGGTTATGTTGCTAACTGAGCTTCATAATGACCTCTCTAATTAGCCTAATTCATGTATATTATAGAACATAAGCTATCACTTTTGGCATTCAGATTGCATGTCCCTCTTATCTGTACACATCTTATCCTAATAGTATGGTACAAACTTGTTTTCCTGCTGATGTCAACTTGCAAACATATGCAGTTCACTACAGGAAAACGCCGGTTTGCCGAGTGCCACAGTCACTCGGCGAAGCCCCTTTTGCACTCGGCGAAGGGTTCACCGAGTGCCACACTCGGCGAACCCACTGTCGGCGAACAGGGGTTCGCCGAGTGTTTTTTGTCGACACTCACATGTTTGCTCTTAAATGGTACCATATATGTTGTTTTTCTGACTTTTGCGTAACCACTGAATTCTAGAGTGAAGAGTATATGGTTGATTCACGCCGTCTGATAGTTTCAAGACCACCTGCCGGTATATTCAACTTGGAAATCGTTACAGAAATATATCCTCAGCTAAATACATCATTGGAGGTATATACTGATTCTGGAAGGAATAGAAGATGCAGTAGATAGAGTTCAGTTGAGACAAATATAAAAGCACTGGTGTCCTGTTCTTTTTTTACAGGGACTTTACAAATCAACTGGTAATTTTTCCACCCAGTGTGAAGCAGAAGGATTCCGGAAAATCACATATTTTCAGGTAGCTTATCAGTCATCATCTTAGATAGCTATGGTCTACAAACAACCGTGATGATCACTATTTTTTATGAATGTAGGACAGCGTTTATTAAATTGAACCTAAGTGTTCATTTGACATGTATTTGTATAAAACATAGGTACATAACTATCAAAGATCATCAAATGACTTATGTTTGGAAATGGAAAATACTGTTACAGGACCGTCCAGATGTTATGGCAAAGTATACTTGTCGTATTGAAGCTGATAAAACGTTGTATCCAGTTTTATTGTCCAATGGGAATCTTGTGGAGCAGGGGGATCTTGAGGTACAGTATCTGTCTATCTGAGTATCTTTCATTACTTCTAGGGCACTCGTCAAAACAAACAGAAGTGATAATCACTAATTACCATGTCTAAGAATATGCATTTTCGGAACTGTAGGGTGGCAAGCATTATGCATTGTGGGAAGATCCCTTCAAGAAACCAAGCTACTTGTTTGCTTTAGTTGCTGGTCAGTTAGAGTGCCGGGAGGACTCATTTATTACGTGTTCTGGCCGAAAAGTAACACTTAGAATTTGGACTCCTGGTCAAGATTTGGCAAAAACAGCACATGCTATGTATTCTCTTAAAGCAGCTATGAAGTGGGATGAGGAGGTTGGCCTAGATTCATTTTCCTGTGTTTCTTCTGCAATTCTTTATTGAACTGTTGACACAATTATTAATCAGATTACTAATGCAATTTTACCTTTGAATATGTGACAGGTTTTTGGCCTTGAGTATGATCTTGATTTGTTCAATATTGTTGTTGTTCCTGATTTCAATATGTAAGACTTTTCTCTTATTTACGTAATTATGTCGGCATGCTGCAATTTTGTTCACTTCCAAGACCTAGGAGTTTGTGTTTTTTGTTGTACTGCTATTTTTTCCAGGGGTATTTATTTTTTCCTCTGTAAATTGTTCTTGCTGAATCTCCTATATTGGCTAAATACCAGATCAGATCTACCACAACTCAACTAAACATTTGTGTTGTTGTGCAGGGGAGCAATGGAGAACAAGAGCTTAAACGTAAGAATCTACCTGTGCAGCTGTGCTTAGGAAATACTTAAAACAAGAACAACTGCTAATGCATGTTATATCAATGAACAGATATTTCAATCTAGACTTGTGCTGGCATCACCAGAAACTGCTACTGATGGTGATTACGCTGCAATTTTAGGTGTCATTGGACATGAGGTACATCAGCAGAAATGCTCATTTTTTTTACTTTATGGGTTTAGTTGTACTGTTGATATTAACTTATTTTTTATTATTGTTGCAGTATTTCCACAACTGGACTGGGAACAGGTAACTCTCTTGATGGTTTCACCATACTGGTTGCATTTTATAAATCTGTTTCGACTTCTAAAATATGATGTGTTTAGTTGACTCTTTCTTTATTGCATCGCTACTCATGGTTTTTAGTTAGTTATACTATTTTTATTGATCTCATGAGCTTCAGCTAGTTTTGAATCTTCCAAGAAAAGTCATCTGCTCAACTATCGTTTTCATGATGAGATTGGTCATTATTAGTTCCAGTTTGAACTAGCTAGGATGAAATATATCCTGATGAACATATTATTGCAGAGTGACTTGCCGTGATTGGTTCCAGCTCACTCTGAAAGAAGGGCTGACTGTATTCAGGGATCAGGTACTCATGAAACAGGCTTTATATGATCTGCTGCAATGTTTGGGTTTTATCTCGCTCTGCTAACAAATTGTCTGTGCAGGAATTCTCATCAGATCTTGGTTGTCGCACAGTAAAACGCATAGCCGATGTCTCTAAACTTAGAACCTATCAATTTCCGCAGGTTCTTTTTTTACATTTCACCTCACTATTTCTGCTTTCTTATTAGTTTGATGGCAGTCACATCTACTTCTTGTTTTAAATCACTACTTTCCTCCTGATATCCAGGATGCTGGCCCTATGGCACATCCTATTCGCCCTCATTCATATATCAAGGTGACCATACTTAACTGCAAGTTGTTGTAACTATCTTTTGACTTAAAACTACCATAAATATCTGGTATATAATTCTTCTAATTTTAATGGCAGATGGACAATTTTTATACCGGTGAGTTACTTTGTCTGTGAAGTATGATGTGTCTAATGGGATGTATGACATTTTCCTCTAATTATTTTCAATCAATCTATCCCCTGGTGAAACCCTCAACCTTGGTTGATGAATCTTCGGTGTTGATTTGAATGTGGAAAACCTTGCAGTAACGGTACGTTTTTGTTCTCTTCCTATTAGCTTCCAATAAATATGCATTCATTTTGTTTGTCTAAGAAAGCCTGAAACATTCTGACATTTTCTTTTGGCTCTTTCTACATCTTCATCCAATGCTTATGGGATTCCATCGCAGGTTTATGAAAAGGTTTGTTGATTTAATACTTTCTTTTTCAATTTTTTGTGCCTTAACCACTGTGGGATGTAATCTGTGCATATGTACTTGTAGGGTGCTGAAGTTGTTAGAATGTACAAGACCATGTTTGGAGCTTCAGGGTTTCGAAAGGTAAAAATCAAATGTGGGAACCATGTTGATGATGTCTTGTCCCCAATCCCCATGATGGTTCTGTGGCTTAAACATATGGAATTGAGCAATAAGAAAGTTGATTGCATCCCTCTATTTTGGCAAAAGAAAAGGAGGCACCTAAGAATTGAGGACATCACTTTATGGGATCTGCCTCTTTTCTTCATTTATCAAATGTGTGTTATCTTCTGATTCTGTTTAGTTGACAGTTTGTCTTCTGCACAGGGCATGGATCTTTACTTCCAAAGGCATGATGGGCAAGCTGTAACCTGTGAAGACTTTTACGCAGCCATGTGTGATGCAAATAATGCCCAGCTGCCAAACTTTTTACAATGGTACTAGACATCTATTTTTCAATCATGCACTTGTTGTAAGCACAATCTGATTTTAAAACAACCATCCCACAGGTACTCTCAGGCAGGTACTCCAACTGTCAAAGTGAGCTCTTCATATGATGCAAGTTCTCATACATTTTCTCTGAAATTTAGGTGAGCTTCCACACTACACAGTTTTTAGTCACTTATATGGTACTTGAGAGTTAATCCAGGTTGAGGTTATTTTTCTTGTTGCTTGATTTTCATTCATTATTTGTTCATGTTACCGGTCCATGGATTTTATACATTTTGCTGCTTTTCTGTCCTGCCCTTTATAGACAATTTGTGAAAGTAGAAGATTTTCAGCTAATTCCTTCCTCTCTTTTAAATATTTTAGTCAAGAAGTGCCACCTACCCCTGGCCAACCAGCTAAAGAGCCAATGTTCATTCCTGTTGCCATCGGACTTGTTGATTCTACCGGAAAAGATATGCCCCTAACTTCCATTTACAGCGATGGAATCCTCCAAGCAATCACTAGTGAAGACCAGGCAGTCTTTACTACAGTTCTTCGATTTAATAAGGTATAAGAACTGATCGGTTTCCTGCAAAAGTCCTTCGTTGGCAGCTTCAGGGTCACGAGTTGATTTTCTATGGATTATGAACCGTGCATGCCATGCAATTAAGTCATTTGTGAGATTGCCATTTTGAATTCAAAAGTGATGTTGTGATACCCTTGATTTTTATAGGAATTAAGAATTGAGCCATAGTCAAGAACCCTATAGTGGATATATGCAAAGGCACCAGCCTGTAATTTTTGGACATTAAATTGCTCATGTTCTTGTCTGATCTTCAAAATGGCTGAATGAGACATTCTTTTATTTTTCAGAAGGAGGAAGAGTTCATATTTAACAACATACCTGAGAAACCAGTACCTTCCTTGTTGAGGGGATACAGTGCTCCCATCCGCCTTGATTCTGATCTGACTGAGAGTGACTTATTTTTCTTACTTGCCAATGATTCAGATGAATTTAACAGGTTACTATCTGTTACCTGTTCTAAGTCATCTTCTCTTTTATTGGATTTTTTATCTGAGCATTCTTCCATTCCTTAGGTGGGAAGCTGGTCAGGTGTTGGCACGTAAACTGATGCTCAGTCTTGTAGCTGATTTCCAGCAACAGCAAACACTGTCCCTGAATCCTAAATTTGTTGATGGACTTAGAACAATCCTGCGCAACACAAGCTTGGATAAAGTATTTGTTATTATGACCCTACTATGATTTATGATGCAAATTTCAACTATAAGATGTCTAACAAGAGTTTTTTCAGGAATTCATTGCAAAAGCGATAACTTTGCCTGGTCAAGGGGAGATTATGGATATGATGCCAGTTGCAGATCCTGATGCAGTTCATGCTGTCCGTACCTTTATTAAGAAGGAGCTTGCGCTTCAACTCAAAGACGACCTTCTTGCGACAGTAAGTGGTTGGCATGGCACCAGTCAATTATCTGTAGTGCTTTGGTGTAGTAATTGTTTTTCAAGATGGTCTGTACATGTGGCTAATGTGCTCTGGACCTCTGGTGTAGTAATTGTTTTTCAAGACGATATAAGTTCCATTCTTGTACTGAGCAAAATGCTGAACTTGCTTACTTTTGAATACTAAAAAAAGTGGGATTGCTTTGTCACCTTGGTTTTTACTTACATGCATGTTCATATTAGGTGACAAGTAACAGAAGTTCTGAAGCTTATACATTTGACCATGATAGCATGGCTCGTCGTGCATTGAAAAATACTTGCCTTGGTATGTCTTTCAAACTTACACCTTGCCATAGAAGTTTTGTTCCATACAATGTAATTCAAATGTATTTTTGGTGTTATTTGCAGCTTATCTTGCATCTCTGAATGAACCGGATACCACTGAGCTTGCATTGAATGAATACAAGTCTGCAACTAACATGACAGAACAGTTTTCTGCTCTAGCAGCATTGTCTCAAAATCCAGGCCAAGTTCGAGATGATGCCCTTCTGGACTTCTATAACAAGTGGCAGCATGACTATTTGGTAAGATGATTGCTGCTTATATGTGTTATAATTGTTGTACAATAATATTCATCTACACCAGAGTAGCACACTTCTTTTTTCACATCAAAGCTCATACCTGTCTTTCTGTCCCAATAGGTTGTAAGCAAGTGGTTTGCTCTTCAAGCTACATCAGACATACCTGGAAATGTTGCTAACGTTCAAAAGTTGCTTGCTCACCCTGCTTTTGACATGAGGAATCCCAACAAGGTATGTGATACTATTGGTTTCCGCCTATTTGGCCTTTAAATCTTCTGTATACAGTTGAGGATCTTACTGAAAAATATGCTAAACACTCAGGTGTATTCATTAATTGGAGGATTTTGTGGGTCACCTGTGAATTTCCATGCAAAAGATGGTTCTGGGTACAAGTTCTTGGGTGAAGTTGTTTTACAGCTCGACAAGATAAATCCTCAGGTTCTGTTTGACGTTCATCTTTGCTTATCAGCCGTATTCTACTCAACGTTTGATTGTTGTTATTACGATGTTTGGTGGACTGAAAATGTAGGTGGCTTCCCGCATGGTATCGGCATTCTCTCGGTGGAGGCGATATGATGAGACCAGACAAGCTCTTGCTAAGGTCTCTCTTTCTCGCTCACTTGTAGATTGTACTTTCCGGATGATTGCATAGTCTTGGTCATAATAACATGTTCCTTTCTCGTACAGGCCCAGCTGGAGATGATCGTCTCAGCCAATGGACTCTCAGAAAATGTCTACGAGATAGCCACAAAAAGTTTGGCAGCTTAATCGCCCAATCAAGTAATACTCTGAACAAGTCAGTCCGCACTATACCCTTCGTCGTATCCAGGGCGCTGAATATATATGTGTTTGGCATGAGTAAAAAAGAAGGCAGCTTTTAGACTGGCACAAGCTCTCTTATTTATAGCGAGGCATCATTGCATGTCTGCATGGTGACCCAGCAGTGATATTGGTCATAAAGTTCTTAGGCGATGGCTATATCTGAAAG
Source organism: Zizania latifolia (assembly GCA_000418225.1). NCBI lineage: Eukaryota > Viridiplantae > Streptophyta > Magnoliopsida > Poales > Poaceae > Zizania > Zizania latifolia. The sequence goes on from KE372672.1 coordinate 76,187, forward strand.
GTTTGGAATAACTGGACCGCTAGTCTTTGTTACGTTGGGTTTTTTGCCCTTTCGGTTGGATTGGAGGCCTTGCGGTGTTTGTAATGAGATGTTTGATGCACGTTGCACGGCTTATGCTGACCTGTGGATGGTTGATCACGACCGGTGCTGAGTTTCCTACCATTAGTCCGCGTATTGGCACTTTTGTCTTTTTTTTTTGGCATTAGTGATGCGATCGATGCTTGCTTCGTCCAAACAGTAGGTGGGGCTGGGGAAAGGTGTTATGGTGCACGTTTTGATGGCTAAGCTAGCTGTCAGTTGAGCATCGGCTCTAGCGGACTAGCGGAAGAGAAGAGAAAAGAGATTCTAGTAGCATTTATAATTAGTGGAGAGTGAAAGCTTTTACGTGGGACTGGCTGACTGGCTCTGAAACCGGTTGTCTTCCTGAATTCCATTCATGCCTGCCCTCGAGAACGTCAACTGGCTCAACGGCGATCTCAAGCCTTACACGGCGCAAAGTGCGCTACCCGCGCCGACGCCGGCAACCCCAAAGTCACCGTGCCGCTTCCCCATCCAGCCGTCGACGTCGTCCACGCCATGGTAGACACTCAACTGTTGGACTTGTCTCGATCAGATCTTTTGTAACCATGTGTATATATATTTCGCTTGTCCAAATCAATCGGCCTACGTGATTCCAAGATATTTTATGAAAATACTTTATTTTTAACTTTCAAATTTTATTTTATAAAGACTTCACTTTCATTAGTTTGTTTTTTTAGTTAATACATGTATAATTAATAAGTTTCGATAATACCTAATCATCACCTCTAAAAATTAGAGTTAATAATATTAATAAGTGACACAAATCACTAATACACGCTACTAATCTATATAAAAATTTATAAAATCAAATTTTTGTGAGGCGGAGGGAGTAGTCAAGAGCAAATGTTTACAGCTAGATAGCACGATCATGTACGTAGTGGTACTGCATATTATTACTACCTCCACGTATCATACGTTCAGTAAAATATTTAAATATTAATAGATTAAAAATATTAAAATTTTATATGCAGGAATGATATCAGTAAATTTGTAAAAATAATAATTTATATGGTTATATTTATGTTTTTATAAATATTAAATAGATAAAATAACGTTGAGACTTGGGCACGGGCGAACCGATGTGTTACTTAGCCACCGCACTGTCTGCTTAATTCGAATTGCTGTGAAACACTCGAACAGCGTGCAGTTATATAACTGTCACTGACTTGTGCAGACTAGACAATGTGGAATTTTGGCAGGCCTAAATATATACTCCTTTTACTCTACAATAGTGTAGTGTCATGTCAGCACACATGCATGTACGTTTTCTGCTGCTGCTGCTGTAGGCCTTTTCGTGAGTTCCTAACTTTAGAATTAATGATCGGTGTAGTATTATTATACATACCGATCAACGGGCTTTCCATATAATGTTGAACAAATATTGTTTAGTGTTTACACATATATGTACTATACAGGCAATACAGCATCACTTGTTTTGCAAGATGTCATAGGATAAGTATTTTTTGGTGTTTTTATGGTGATTAAGGAGAGACGTAAAATTACATAAGAAATGATTTTGATAGAGAAAATAGGTGAATAAATGAAATAAGATATGACTGTAATTGATTGAGATAAGAGAGTATATAACGCGTGTTAAATATTTTAACCACGGTGTATTTTAGATGTAAAACTTTCAATATAGAAGATAAAAGACGAAATGACGTGTTGGGTCTGTCAAACTGATCGAGGCTGGCGTCAGACAGCAGAGTTGAAGAGCAAGAGATGGGCACAAATAGAAGCAAATACTCCTAGTATATTACTAGCCGCAAGCTTAGAGCTCGCATGCAAGAACAGTCTCAACCCCTCACGTAAGATGATGGTGTGTTAGATATTTATTAGACTGTTATGTAGAAAAAATAAGATGTGTCAAGAAAGTTAAAGAAAAGAGATAATAGAAATTAAAAAAATTATGTCTTAACTAAGACATCATGTCGTCACAATATCTAAGTCAGAGATGAAAAGTGATTGGATGAGAGGAGAAGAGAGAAAGAAGAGAAAAATATAAAAAATTTATTATGAACCAACGTAGAAAGTAGAGATAATATTTTACTGATATGACAAGATAAAATATTATCTTATATAGATCGAGACAGCCTTAAATGCATACGGTATAGATTATGGAGCTAGTACGCAATAATGCATTGCAGATAAATGGATGGATGGCCGGATGCAGCTGCGGCAAAGGTAGAGCGCGCGGCCATTGATTAACGGGCAATGGCTGTTGGCCACCTCTGAGCTGCTGGCAGCATTGAATTCGGCCATTGAATGCGCCACCTCCTCCGCCCGGGCCGCCTTCAATTCCGATCCAACCCAAAGCCTCCTCTTACATCTCCACACCCAGCAGCAGCAGCTGCCACTCTCACCCTCGCTCTCGCTCTCGATCGATCACTAGCTCGCACTCTCAATTCCATCCAGCAACAGCAATGGCGGCGGCTGAGAAGGGCGAGAACGACGCCGCGGCGCCTCTCGTCACCGTGACCGCCACCAGCACCGTAGCCCCGGCCGACGCCAAGTGCGTCCTCGCCACCTTCGACCTCCCCTACATCACCTTCTACTACAACCAGAAGCTGCTGCTCTACCGCCTCCCCAACGCCGCCTCCGACTTCCCCGGCGCCGTCTCCCGCATGTCCGCCGCGCTCTCCGACGCCCTCGCCTGCTTCCACCCGCTGGCCGGCCGCATCCGCCAGGACGAACACGACGGCGCGCTCTTCGTCGACGGCCACCAAGGCGCCGAGGTCGCCGAGGCCGCCGCCGACCAAGTCTCCGTCGACGACCTCGCCGGAGAGGAGTGCTCCGACGACGCGGACAAGGTCATGCAGCTCCTCGTGCCCTACACCGGCGTCATGAACCTCGAGGGTCTGCACCGCCCGCTGCTCGCCGTGCAGGTATGTACCTTCGTTTCATTCCTACCTAGCTACTACGCACGTTTCATGTGAGATATATCGGATATATTGGAGATATAAAAAAAATAGGTAAAATTTGATTTTTAAAAATAGTTCAATTTGTTCAAAAAATTATTAAATATATAATATATAGATGAGAACCTTACGTGTGTGGAATTTTTTGGGTCTTAAAATTATCTACGCAAAATGTATCAGCTTTTCAAAAAATTGTGAAAATTTCAATTTTGAAAGATAAATATCGGACTAGTGATAAACTGAGATTATTGGAATGCAATTTCTCTCTTTTTTTCTGTATGATTAATTAAACTAATATTATATATATATCGTTACCAAGTGTAATTACTCTATGAATTATCAAGTATACAAAGCATCTAGCTTAAATAAAGCCCGAATGAAGAAACATACGACTGATCGTATTTTTAGTGAAATACTGCCGGCCCCAGCATAGGCATCTATACAGATGAATATTGTTTACGAATTTAATTATATCATATAAAAGTATTTTGATATACAAATTTAATTATATCATATGAATAACACAAAAATACTTATTTTAATTAATTATTAAAAAATGAAATACTGTTTTTTCATATACATATACGTGTTATATATTTTTTTGGCGGGATAAATTGGTAGAGGACATTAATTGAATGGCCGGCGGCAGAAAAAAATACTACGAACTGTGTCTGCTCCAGTACGTAGGTAGCTAGTTGTACATTGTATCCGTATGTGCAGGCCAATTAATCAGCCAGCCAACCAACCAGCTCTGCTTATATTAATTCACCCATCAGAATTTATACGCTAGTAGTCCAGTGGATATGAAGAAAATAAATAGGGGAAATCGCTGACGTGGCAAAATAATTAATAATTAATAATAATAAATTGGACGCCTGCATGCATGCAGCTGACGCGGCTGAAGGACGGCCTGGCGGTGGGGTGCGCCTTCAACCACGCCGTGCTGGACGGCACGTCCACGTGGCACTTCATGTCGTCCTGGGCGGAGCTGTGCCGCGGCGCCGGCGCGCCGGCGCTGCTCCCCGTGCACAACCGCGCCATGGCGCGCTCTGTCCGCGTCC
>KE372672.1:97446-109304 GCA_000418225.1 Zizania latifolia
AGCCCTGGCCGCAACAAGGTCTGGGTCGAGCCGCCGGGCAAGAGCTACCCCGAGCCTCCGCCACGCTCGCCGCCTCCGCCCCCTTCCCCGGCCAAGAGGGTGGCGGTGGTCTACTACCTTTGCCGCAATCGCCATCTGGAGCACCCCCATTTCATCGAGGTGCCACTCGCCTCACCAGAGGGCCTCTACTTGCGAGGTCAGTATGCTCCGCGCCTCTCGCCACCAAAGGCGCCGCCTTTCCGGTTCAAGCTTCAGTTTTTCGTTTTCTTCACGATCCCTACTAATGGGGCATTGCTGCAGATGTGATTAACCGCCTCAACGTGCTTCGAGGGAAGGGCATGGCGGCAATGTACTCGTGGTCCTGCAAGAGGTACATGCATTCTTCGTTTCTTCGGGACTAAAAATCTTAACTTTCCTCTCTGGATGGCCTGATCCGTCTAGTATCAACAGGAGCTATAAGAACGGCTTCGTGTGGCACGACCTGTCCGAGGATGATCTCGTTCTCCCCGCGCAAGGCAACGAGTACATCCTCAAGGGCTCCGAGCTCCTCGACCGATCACCACCAGGTTGGCACCTGACGAATTGTCTCACAGTCACAGACTCACAGGTTGACTGGTTACTGAATTGAAGTGTTCATCAGATTTTGCTCCAATTCACCATTCTCTTGTTTTAGATCGGAAACAAAATGGCGTTGGAGACCCCAAGGTTGATACCCTCAAGCACCCTCCAGAAGAGTCCCCTCATTCGCGAGGATCGCAAGAAGGGTGCTCGTCATCGTCATCTCCATCTGCTGTTACAAAAGAGGCCTCACCACCACCTCCTACACCCCAGCCACATGAACATGCACAATTGGCTACATTACTGCCATTGTCGTCTGCTTCCACCAACCGTGAGGATGACCGTAGCCGGACTCCACGTTCTGGCTCATCTGGAAATCAGTCCCCTGAACCGGCAGGAAGAGTTGCTCAATTATCAGAGGCAAGCTCACCAGGACCTTTAGAGTACAGAGTTTGCAAGCCCATCGGGGCCCAGGACGCATCCACACAGACCGATGATAGTGAGAGGGATGCTCCTGAGATAAATACTTGCACGGCAGGTGTATCTACGGAGGATGATACATCGGACGCTGAGATTCAAGAATGTCATCAACGGAGCACACAAGCATCGCCAAAGGGTCCTGGAGTTGTTCGAGAATCACAGCCGGCGTGCCCCTCTGATGCTTCTACAGGTGGTAGAGTTGAGACCTTGGAGTCCCTAATAAGGGCAGAAGCCAGTAGGAGGAGTAGCTTTAAGGTGCTAGAAGAGGAACATATCTTCGGCCCAATGAGTGTGAAGTTCAAGCCAGCCAATTTGCTCATGCAGATGATCACTTGTGGCTCTATTTCTGTGAAAGATCACCGGAGCTTTGGTCTCATCCCAACGTACAAGCCTCGGTTTACACAAGTTGAATTTCCTTCTCCGATGTTCTCTACTCCTTTGGCATTGCGGCACCTCGACAACATGTCTTTTAACACTAGAACAATTGGACTCAGAGTTCCAGAATCAGAATATTTCAGTGGAAGCTTGGCCGAGACAAAGAATCAGGAAGAGTCAGGGAAAGGAGGAATGCCAACACTCAAACGCTCATCATCTTACGATGAGGATAGGTATGTCATTGTGCAGTTTGTTCTGATTGTGGACTATGGTGTTGGCAATATGGACTTCAATGCATGATTATATTTCAGTAGTGTATTTTATGATGCCATAACTTATGAATAGAGTGGCCTTTCTCATCGAATACCTGACGCTAATATTGTATAGTTGCACTAAATATTGGATCATGTGATCTGTTTTACGGCATAAGTTAATTTCTCTCTTTTCATCCTGTGCTGTCTATGGTGTCTTGTACTGAAAGATAGAGAAGAAGAAAATAGAACCTGAGAATAAGATATTTGAATAACTGACAGCTATTTCATCATACAGTTACATTTAGGTGTTCGTGTTTGACATTTTAACTTCAGTAACTCGTTAAATTATCTCCTAGCTAGAGTGGGTGTACACCTTTTTAAGTGCTATGTTACCTTGCTCAATAACTCCTTTCTTGAAAATATGGTTAGCTATTCTTTTCTGAAATCTGTATATTAGCTATTGACCCAACGTCTCCTTTGAACATGCCTCAGAGTCTATAGAGCATCAGATTCCAACAGGGACATGGAAAGTGAGTCGGGCAGTTTCAGATGTCTGCCACAGACTATCAAAATGATATCCTGTAAGCAATCTAGAAGTGGAACAATATTGTCACCTAACTCTGATGTCAGGAACAGCTCTAGTCGACAAGAATGTAGTACTAGATCCTCACCATTGGGCTCATCGAATGGTGCAAGCACTAGGATGACGGATTTATCACTCGGTAAACTACCTTCAAGGGTGGAATCATTCCATAAAGAAAAAGAGAAGGTGATCAAGATTGAAGAAAGTTGAGTTGCCTCACGTTGTTTTCCCCATTTGTTGGCCTAGTAGTTTTGATTATTCTTAAGACTGACAAAAATTCCATAACTGCAGGCTTGCTTCTGGAGCTCGGGTTATAATCCAATCTGCGCCCTTGTGTGAAGAGAGTGATGACAGCACTGAATCACTGTAAGGGGCTGTGTTTTTGTTTTCCTTTTATCTTTCTGTGAACGGCCGCATTGTAATTTGGTGTGTCTCATAGTTCTGGAGTAGCTTCAAAATGCATTGTTATTCATTTTGTGACAAGTGATATTCAGTCATCAATTATTACACCTTCAAGAAGAAAGTATTACCTCAAATGTCAACATTGTCCCTTACTCCAGTCAATTTAGCTTTGTTTCTTTGATTATGTAAGGAGGTGACCTGGAAATGATTTTTTGGGTGCAAACCTCAAGCAATCAAAAACAAACTTGTAACAGTGACATACTTGTATGGTTACAGTCTTCTTTTCCTACATTACCCATCGCCCAACGCCGTTTGACAGTAAATGCATCACCCAGTGGCTTGTTTTTGTAAGCCTCTAAGGAACATAATCAAGTAGCCTCAGCCATGTTGGCAAAATCTTGATAGCAGGGGACCACATCTGAAGTTTACATTAACTGCATACTATGAAAACAGTGCAGAACTCAGTGTGATCTGGCAAAGCTTTTGTTCTTCTTATATATGAAGCCTTATCCTGTTATCCAATACTCCAATTGAAGTAGCTAGCTGAACTACATGTAATACCAGCAAGAAGGCAAAGAATGCTGATTTAGTCCAGCATCTTGGATAGTAAGCATTTGAGGCTTTTTAAGGCAGGTTCAGTGGTTTTCCCTGCGATGAAGGAATCATTTAACTCGTGGTTAGTGTGTGTGGGCATGTAGATATTCCAGCACTGGATATTGTGAGCCCTTGTGTGGAATGAAGCAGAAACTGGAGTTTTGTTTGATTGTGAAGCTATTGATCAGTAATAGTATGATCCTGGATGTAAAAATATGGGTGTCAATAAATCTGGTCTTTCTTTCGATGATGTTGCCTCTGTGGTTTGGCAGTTCGTCATGGTGTTCTGAAAGGTTACAGTACTCTTGGTATGCCATTTTGATGTTGGGGTGCTTTCTTTGTTCATTGTCATTTGTTTGCAATGGGTTTTCTCTTCTTCTTCAAAGCCTTTTAATTCCAACCAGTTAGGGTAGGCAAGAGTTGAAACCCAATCTTGGTTTCATCTCTATTTAAGTGGCTAGATTTTTCATCGGCTCACCAAGCCTATTAGGGGAAAGGGACTCTTCCTTGACCTGCTATGTTGAGATAACATAGGTGGAGTTATTTGTTTGCAATGAGTAATTCTTCATATTGTTGTTCATAGTATGCTGATTAAATGCAAAACCTATTTGTCGCTATCTTGACTGGATGTTTGTTCAAAATGTTTTTGTATCATTGTTTGCATGTGCTGGTGCCTAGCCAGCACCTTACATTATACTGTAATGGATGTTCTGCATATCTGTATTGCGTAGGAACTGGAAGTTTAGCATGGTCTGACTGACTTAGAAAGATCGACATGACTTTTAGCATTCCAATTTCTTCGTATGTTGTTTATTGATCACAAATGACAGCATTCCACCATATTGTGAGCTTTAGTGAGTGCTTCACTTTGATTTGGTGGCTTCTGTCACATATCTGCTTCGATTTACTTTGACAAGGTGCTAGTATGCTACTCCATTGCAAGTGTTTGACTGAACCTGGTATCAATCCTACAATTTCTCTTTACTGAATACTGATGATTATAATTTATATTCAGTTGTTGTCTTGTTGATCAGTTTTCACATTTGTACCTCTAGCTGAATCAAGCATTGTGCTGCCGTAGTGTTGTTTTGCCTGCTATTTTCCCTTGGCCCAGAAGTTGACGGTTTATTTGCCACTCAAACTCTTAAGCACCTATTGATATTTACCTGGGAATAACTTTCATATCCTAATGGTTGTCCTGGTTGATGATTTTTTTCCTGTTGTTCCAAGACTTTCTCAAGCAAACAGAGTCAGTGGCCTTATACTTGTATTTGCATGAGTATGGTTCTTTTTTTTAAGAACCATGCTTTGGTTTGCTATTTAGGATATGGACTTATGGTTTTCCACTAACTGCAGAACTCCTACACTTTTGGGAACTTCCCAACAGAGAGGCTTGATTTATGCTCGTTGTTAGGTTCATTTCTTTTTCCTGTGATGCTTGAGCTGGTCTGCCTTATGTTATATTTGGTTCACAACAGAATCTGATCTGATGATTGGTTGATTGTGTTGATTCTAATTTAGATGTCTAAACATGAATGCTTTTATTTTGCCTGCATCATATGTGAATCTAGAGTTTCATCATCGACTAATCGTATATGATCTAATAGCCAGGCAAATGATGTGTGCTAAGTAATGGTGCAAGCCTTCAAGCTACTGGGAATTCTTTTTCCTGTGGTACCTGACATGGAATGAAGCAGAAACTGGAGTTTTGTTTGATTGCGAAGCTAATGATCAATAATAGTATGATCCTGGATGTAAAGATGTGGGTGTCAATAAAGCTCATCCATATGGACAGGTAGCCCTTGTTTGCTTGTCTTTGGAGCTTGTTGAATGTCTGCCTCCATTTGTACTAGTGAAGAAAATGGTTGAGCCAATTGTTGACACCCATTGATTGGTATGTGCATCCTAGCCAGATTAACTACCTGTAAGGCTGCATCAGAAGAGGGGGGGTCCAGGTCAGGTTATCTACCTGTAAGGCTGCATTGTGTCCTGTGACCATGGATGGATCCATGCATGCATGTTACTAGGTGATTCAGAGGTTAGGCAGTGTTGGCTCACATTGGCTGGTTTGGAAGGGATGGTCAGAGGCTCACAGTGCCGCTTCCAGGTGGGCCCATGGATGTCCCGGACTACCAATCATTGCTATCGGGCGCCACTGGAGGAAGATGGTACCATGGCATGGCACACTCACTGCAGTGCAGGCACATGCTAACAGTTGTGTTGAGGGCTGTTTTGATCTCCCAAATTATAACCATTGTTATTCACAACTGGTGAGCAGATAAACCGAGCAAAGCCGTCTTGCACGAAAACGGCATTCTGAAAACAGGACAGCTGAAGAAGACAACCAAATATGTATACATATATAAGGAGAATTTTAAGTGCAGCCAAATGACTATGACCGTTAATTGTTTTTTATCTCATCGCTTAGATTTAAAAAAAATAATATAATCTATTATCTTCTATTTCTACGTATATGCATGTAGAATTGTATGGTATTAAATCCTGGATGCAGACTAGAAGAGGATTTGCCGTAATTAAGGTGGGTGTTGGCCGTACATGTATTGTACTAATACTTGTACGCTCATATTAATGGTCTTTACTTTTAACCAATAATAAAGGATATAGACTATAAAAGAAATCACTATCTTAACAAGTGAGTCACAACCATCACATATTCTCTATATGTAGCCAGTATTTAAGAGGATGAGAAGTTCAATCTATCTTTTTAGATTGTAGACTTTGTGAAATATACCTATGCAAATTCATAAATGTCTCACACAATTAACAGACTTATGGATGTGTGCGGATATATGTGACACCCTGTTCCGTATAGATTTGGCTAATACGAGATAGATTGTCACGATTTGAATCGTAACAACATCAATGAAGATATTTCATGATCCAACGGTAGCACATTGTGATAAAATAAGTCTTATAAGCCCATATTTATTACAAAAGTCGTAGGAGCCATACCTCGCGGCAAACCAACATATCATAAAATCTTTCAGCGGAAACAAAATAACCACCTCTTGGTGGAAGCAACTTCATCTCCTAGTTGGAAACTAGGCTCGAGACCCTATGCCTAGCGGTCTTCCTTTTCATTTCCTTGAACGTCCTCTTCTCCTTCAGGGTACCACTTATCTTCTAGATGGGGGTTAGCAAAAGGGGTGAGTACAAACGTATTCAGTAAGTCTCGGGGAGTATTTATAGATGTGTGTCAATAAGGGCGACATAGGTTTATTTATATAAAATAACTTTAAAGTACTAAGTGTCCCATACCCGTTAGTAGAAGTTCCAACCTCCACCAACTACTAAGTAGTAATATTTGTTTTTCAAAACATAATCTCATTCATTCCATCAACTTCACATCTTCACATTTTTCATAACAATTCTTCAAATCTTCTCACAATAATCCTTCTAACTTTACATTCTTAACTTTACTTCGGTACTGGCCTACCCTCCATCGGGAAAGTTTTTCCCATTTCACCAAAACACATTTTGTCTCTGATCCTAGGGTTGAACCTCTCCCTCTCTCTCTATGAAGCCTTTTTGACTTCCCGAGCTACACAAGCTCGTTGCCGACCACAAAGGCTGGCCGTACACCCCGAGGGCGTACTCTGGTAACGCTTTCCAACCCTCAACTTGTTTTCTTATTCAAAAATCAAAACCAAACACTACACATAGGCAACTATCATGGCAAACGCCCATAACCGTGGGCACGACTGTTCGAACACTTTATACTTCTGCAGAAGGTGCACATTTTACCCTTACGACACGAGCTTACTCCTCTACCGCGCTAGTAGAGGAGGTTCGTGACAAGGTATTTCTCTAGCCGACTTAGGATAATCCATTGCCATATAGACGGGTCCAACTAAGGATCCGTTGACCCTCGGCCCACTTTTTCTCTGAAATCCCGAGGGTGCTCAAATCACCTCACTTCCTCTCCCTACCACCTTTCTCCGTATCCATCACAATTTCATACGGCTCCTTAAGCCCATAAACAAACCACGGAGTCACCCCGGGCATTTCATGTCTACTGGCAATCGAGCGATCCTAAGCCCACTAGGTACTCAATCAGGGACACCCCATAATACCCGTAAGGTTGCACTTTGGTGTGCATGATGTTTTTCCTAAGGAATCGGTCCTTATGCGCCACTTGAAGTCGGGCCCCAAAATACGATGACATCTTATGGCAAGTTTTTACTAAAAACACATTTATTTTATATTTATTTTCAATACACTCGGCACTCTGTACCGATTTTCAAAACAACCCTGCAAATCCCATTTTTAACCCGCACGCTTCATTCATTTGTAATCATGTAATGTAGTATGAGTAAAGACAAGCTTTGATTACGGACAACCCACGTCACGATACTAGGATGGGGTCGTCGTAATCATCATGGTGACAAGAAATATAGGGTTCTCAAATTTCAAAGATAGGCTAGGTGCAACAATTTTAGGTTTAATTGACTTAATCACGAGGGCGATCGTCATTAACTTTAAGTGTATGTGTGCGTGTGTCCTAAACATGTATTTGTATAAAATTAAATTAATAATTATGGGAGCAAGCATGATCAAAGGGAGACTTGCCTTGATCCGGACGGTACTTAGGGTCTTCGAGGTCGTACTCTTGCGGGTCTTCGACGTCGGCAACTATGGTACAAACAACATCACATAAATAAAAACATACAAAAAGTTTTAGGAAAATAATTTTATTATATGCTAAATTGAAGTATAGAATTTTAGAAATTTTTAGAAATTTGAACGGAGCTAATCGGAAGTAGAATGAATTTTATATGAATTTTTAAAGGTTTATTATTTTCTGAAAATAAAAAACTGCACTATGCTGTACTGTTCATACGGACCGGCTGGGCTAAATCCTGAAAAAGGAAAAAGGGCACTGTTCATAGCGAAATGGTCCGGCCTGGTGGCTGCGCGGGCTTAACTGATTTTTATTCTAAAAAAAAGAAAAACGCACTGTTCATAAAAGATGGGCCGGCCTGAAATAAAATACAAAATAAAAGAAAAATAGCACTGTGCACTGGTGGGCCGACCGAACCGGTCCAGGCCAGAACGCAATAGTGCAGCAGCGCAGTGCGCACAGCCGCGTGCGCACGCGCGCGGGAGGCGCGGCAAGGCTGGCGCGGAGCTGGTCGGTGGGGTCCGCAGGTCAGGGGCGTGGAGCAGCGCGTTGGGACGGCACAGGCTGGCGACCGGGGCCCACAAGTCAGCGAAACAGGAAGAGAGAACAGAGCAGCGGCGGGAGGTTGAAGACGACGCGGACGGCCGACACTTCTCTGATGCATAACTTTTCCGTCCTAACTCAGATTGGCACCAAATTTTAAACGTAGGTTCTATGCACAGAGATGAAGACATCCTACGGTCGGATTTTCATATAGGGTTACGGTTCAACCATAAATCAAACAGGGGTAAATCTGCTGAGGAGCGGCGCAGGGGACGACGGAGGCACTCCAGTGATCAACGGCGGTCATTTTCATGAGATTAGGGACGCTAAGAAGCTAACCATGGCTTCTGATTGACCTACAATGACTCGTACGAAGCTACCCACGGTGAAGCGCAAAGATTGACATGACCGAACGTCGCCGGCGAATTACGGACCAATCCCGGCCAAGCCAGCTAGTAGAACATGATACAGTAGGCATGTAATTGCTACGGTAAAAGTTAATCGCGAAAAGATGGTACCTCGGGTGGGATCGAAACGGAGACGGCGAATGGCGGTCCAAAAGGGCGACTTCGGCTGCGGTCACCAATCTGACGGGCTTAGCTGTGAAATGGAACCGATGCGGGGCGCTGATCATGGTTTAGGCCTCGGTTAAGGAAATGGGGTAACGGAGAGAGAGAACTTGCGACGTACCGAGGTAGGTGGCGATGGGGACGCCGGTGATTCTTGGTGGAGCTTGTGGCGGAGTTCGGGTTCTGGACGAGAGGCGCTCGGGAGTGGATTGAGGACTCGAATGGGGGCGGTGAACCTTCCGACCGAGGCTTGGGAGGTCTTATTCATGGGAAGGTATGAGCGGCGACGTGCAGTTTAATGGTGACGGGACGGTGGCACATGGCTCCGGCGTGGCGGAGTGGTTGGAGGCGACAGGGCTAGCGCATGCGTGCTATGGCATGACGAGCAAACAGTGGCAGTGGGTACGAGCGTACACGAGGAAGGTGATGGATCAGTGGTGGAGGGCTTTGCATGGTGATCCGTCAGCGACGTCGCGCGAGCTAAGCAGGGAGTGGTGTACGGCGGGCGGCGTTGACGCGCGGCGCGGTCCGAGCGAGACGCTGGCGCATGGTCTGGTCGCAAGGCGGGGCTGCAAGGCGTGCACGGCGCGGGGACGGCGAGCGCGTAGGCCAGCGCGGCAGGGTGCAAGCGCGTGGCGCAGGGCACGGCCAGAGCATTTCACGAGCACGGCGTGACAAATATATCTCATAATCTACACAATAAGCTATGATAAGAGGACGAGTAGTTCAAGCCTAGCTACTATGATCATCTTGGTTGATTATGTAGCTTGTGAGATATAACCATATATAACTATGAACGTCTCCTACAGTTAGTAAGCTTATGATTGTGTGTGATTATATTCCACAAGCATCGTAATAAGCTAGTACGTGGAGTTCAAGCCTACTATAGTTATCTATCTTATTAGATTATGTAGCCTGTAGGATATAATCATGTACATCTATGAACGCTTATCATAATTGGTAGATTTATGTCTATGTCCGTTTATATACTACTTTATATCAATCGATTAATCGGTCGACTGATTAATTTAGTTAATCCCTAATTAACCGATTATTCTCTAATCCCCGGCATACCGTATCGACTAGCTACTGATAACAGATGTTTCTAAAACAATAGGTATGTGTTAATATTTTAACCTATGGGCTATTTGGGTTCAGGTCTAAACGGGTCCATGTTCAGGTTCAGTATTAGTTAATCCGAACATGCAATTATACATCCGAAATAATAAGATATCATGACAAGTTAGACTGACGAATTCCTCTGAATAAACATAACATGAAGCCGATCAGACAATTGAAAGTTCAGTTATATATAATAGAGTGAGACATACAAATAAGGCAGTACAGGAAACTGAAAATTCAGTTTGATTCAAAGAAAATCACAGAAAACACAAATTAAAAAGCAATGCGCCAGTTGCGTAGGATGTGTGGATGAACAACTAGGATTGGATCAAAGTAGTAGTAAAGAATAATAAACAAACAAATAAATGAAGGAATAATATATATGATCCGATCGAGTGAAGTAGCGGAGGTGAACATATATATGTGCATGCATGCATGAGCTAGAAGACCTTTGCGACGTCCTTCATGAGGCCCGGGTTGGCGTTGCAGAAGGAGATGAACTCGCTGAAGTCGATGAAGCCGTCGCCGTCGGTGTCGATCTCGGCCATCATGCGCTGCACCTCGTCCGCCGACGTCGAGCCCAGCGTCCGCAGCGCGTCCGTCAGCTCCGACAGCGAGATCTTGCCGTCGCCGTTGGTGTCGAACCGCTTGAAGATCCTCTCCATGTCAGCCGACGAAGAAGACGCCATAATCCTCGATCCGATCTTTTCCTAGCTCGTATATATGATCAATACGACACGATGATCTCAGCTTCGATCGATTCACTTGCCAGTAGCAATTAGCTGTGATCGATGATCGCGTACGTCGGTCGATGTATTCTCCAACAATTAATCTTCTGTCTCTGGTAATTAGCTTTAATATTTATAGCTAGCAGCAGCTCAAACATGGTGGCAATGGCGCCATGGACGGACGGGAGGCCGGAATTAATGGTCGTCGCGGCAGCTTAGACGAGAGGAGAGGCCCGGAGAGGTCGTCGCCGCTGCCGATGGAATCGTTCAACCAGCGAGCAAATAGACAAACCTCAATTAATTACTCGAGAGCCCGCGCAAATCAGCTGATGGAGTTTATAGTCACGGGTCCAAACGAATATGTATTTAATCTTAAAAATTGTATCGGCAATTTTCGTATAGAAAGCTTAGTTTTCTATAAATTGTAATGCATGCGCGTTTATATATAATTCATGGGCCGGTTTTAGTTTTGAATGATCCTAAAGTCCTCTTTTAGACAAATTTAACTTATGGGAAATTTTACTGTCTTTGGAGGAGGTAGCAGAGCGTAAATTTTAGTATCGTCGATATCTCAAATATTAAGAAGAGGTACTAAAATTAATATTAAAATTATGGTATCTCTCGATACCTCCTCAAAAACTATAAAATCACTCTTAACTTATTTATAAGCAAGTTTAAGCTTATAATTTTAAGTTTATAATGCAAATAAATCGTCATGGAAAAAAACTCTAAGAAACTGTTCTAAATCGCTTATTGTCTAGGTTGTATAATAAAAATACTATATTATCTCTAAACTTATTTTTAAAAATTGATAATATTATTATTTATGATATTTTTGATAATTATGTGACTAGAAATGCAAATAAGTTTAGAAAGCTTTGAGCTTATGTATTAATAAGCAAAGAGAGGATTTGGGCCCAAAATGTATACGTATGGTGGGCCTCGACGCTGACAATTCACGACGCGTCTCGATCCCCTCCTTTCCAATTTCCATGGCGGTGGCGATCG
>KE372672.1:113624-123631 GCA_000418225.1 Zizania latifolia
AACATACACATATCGAACAATCACCAATTCACATCACATTTCATCAAATCTCATCACAAGTTCACATTTCACGATTCACATCACATTTCACGATTCACATTTCATCACAAGTTCACATTTAACAATTCACATCATAAGTCTACAAGTGTATTACAAAGTTAGGCAATTAAAAAATTTACATCTTACTGATCTCGTGGGTCCTAAGGATTCTAAGGCGCTGGCAGCGTATTTGATCCCGATACCGATGATTGAAACTGCAAAAGGAGTTAGTTAGCACAACTATATATAGCAAAAACGATGATTATAGAGTTAAAAGCTCACATTGCCGCTCTATGAAGTGTGCGAAGATGGTTGAGGTTGAGGGAGTGTAGGAGGGTTAGTGTCGGTGGCACAGGCTGGCTCATCTGACCAAAATAAGAGCTGTCCATCATCTTCGTCCAATACTGCTACATCTGGGCCTGCATCTGGGCCTACCAGTCGACCCTTTGCCTTCTCTCTTCCTCCATCCTGGCCTCCATCATGTCCCTACGTCTTCTCTCTTCCTCCATGCTAGCCGCCATCTCGGCCCCACGTCTTCTCTCTTCTTTTAGCTAGGCCTACACACCATCATCGCAATGTCATTATCGTTCTAATATAAAGAAAGTAGAAAGCTTTGAAGATAAATGGAATACAACTAACCTATAGCCTGGTAATGGCGCCCTATGATGTGTCTGAGTGATGGCGTATACCCAGACATGAGCTTAAGCTTTGAGATCTCAACTGAGAGAGAGTGGAGGTGTGTGAAGTGTCGAGCGTGCCGTCGCCCATCCAGTAATGGCCATGCCTCTTTCCTCCTCTAGCCCTAATGACCGCCTCCCCATCGATGTCATGCTGGACCGGCTCGTAATCAAGGCCATGCACCTCCCTCACCATCGTCGTGTATTCTTGGAGGCGTTCATAGGTGCTCGGGTTTGTGTATATCTCAGGCGAGTCATTTAGATTGTATTGGTTGCCTTCCACCGCCCTTTCCTTATGAGCCAAAGCATATGCCATGACTTGGGAGCATTCCTGACCCGCATTGGCTATTGACTGTAATAGAAAAATAGTAAGAGCCATAAAGTATAAATGAGCAAGAGAAAAGAGGCATGTAACTACATACCGATCTCGCGGCATACTGATTTAGGTTCTGAGAGCCCTGATAGTGTGGTGCCCTTCTCATGAGTAGGCGTCTCTCTCGACAAGCATTGTGAGTGTTCTGCTACTCGAAAGAGCACTACTTGTCGACAATCTGCCCCCAACATTAAAGATCCTAGGCGCACCACTATGGAGGAATCTACATAACCAAGTGAATGGCATAAAGGAAATATGTTAAGTGTTGCAAAATAAGCGGTAATGCACTTACTAGTATGTATTGCTCACGCGTCAGGTATGTGGTCCGGGCGTCCTTCTTAGTGATCTTTTGCTCAAGATGATGAGCGTAAAAGAGGATCACGGCTTAGATGCGAGCCTTGTAGTGCATGTCAACAACGAGCTTCTTGGCAGCTCTGTTGATGACCTCGGTAGCCTGAGCCCCATACCCCTCATCACACCTAAAGAAATCCTACATATAGATATGATGAAAAAGTTAAATAGTTCCAATGTGACTAGTATTGATAAATATAGTGTGAACAGAAGCTTACCCAGAGCTCAGCCCTCACTCGATCGGCTATGTGGGCAAACTGCCTCCCTTCTCGGTCACGGGCGTCTGACGCACTTTCATAGTGCTTCCATGTGTACGTCGGCTCAATCCCCTCGACAATAGAAACCAAGCCAAGGAACTTCTTCTTGCGCAGAAGCCCAAGGACGCCGTTCACCTGGCGTGAGTAGTCGCCCCCTCTAACCCATATCCAGTTCCTGTACCGGTGTCTCAAAAAATTGTTAGTATATATGTCGAAATACTAAACATATGAAAGAGAAATTATGGACTAGATAGAGTAACTTATCTATTTCTATCTGGTCGAATGAGCGGGCATTGAGCTAGTGGCACCGGTCGCCTCGGGAGGCTTGAAGGACCACGCAACCACACTACTATACCGGAGCTGGAGGTACCCCTGCAGCCTCCCCCCTGCCTCCTCCTCCTCCCCTGAGTCGTTGCCAGCTGCACAAGCTGACTCAGACTCAGGTGTGCTCTCCGGCTCATAGTCCTGCTCGCCATTAGAGGCCCCTCTCTGACTCATAGTCACACTCGAGGTCGTAGGTGCCTTCCCTCTCTTGGCTACCTGCTTCGTTCCCCCTTCGGGTCCACTTGAGGACCCCTCACTTTAGATTTAGATTTATATTTAGACCCACTTAGTAGACCCACCATTTTCTTGAAACCCCTAGCCCCCACCATTTTTCAATCACCTGCTACGAAAAAGAGTAAACTACTTTAGACGAACCGTGCAACGTGATGTAAACAAATATAATATACTAACAACATAAGTCCCGTACAGCTGTTAGAAATAGTCATCGTTGTCGGGATTTGCTAGGTCATAGGTCTCATCATCGCTATCACGTGATATGATATAATCATCCTGGTGCTCGGGAGGTGAAATGTTGTCATCACTATCATTGCCTAAATGTAATCTCGGTAGTAGTTCTAAGTCCTTGCCATTCTTAACCTCATCTTCTTCATTGTCGTCGGCACCACTTTCGTTATCTACTTCTATATCTAGAGCTTCCGTCAAGTCAATCATAAACGTGCCTAGTAGTCTGACTTCTTGAAAGAACTCCCCATCGTACGTGATGGGGTCTATGTTATAATCTTCATTGTTAGAAATAGACAGTTTACCATGTGGCGATACCTTATACACAACATCCCAACCCTTGAGACGTTCGACGGTTTTGCACAGGTATGGGAGATAGTAAACCTGTGTCGTCTGTTGAGCCACGATGTAAACATCGTCACTCAGCAAGATGGTGTCTTGATGAATTTTGACTAGCCCAAGATTGGGGTCCATCTCACTACCTTGGGATCGAATCAGTGGCATTTGAATACGACGGGATTAAGAGGTTTGCTCTCGTCAAAACTCAATTCGTATATTTCTTCGATTCGTCCGTAGTAGTCATCCCCATCTATGCCTGGAGTAAAACTCTAGAATTTGTTGTTCTTCGGTTAGGCCGGCTCTGCTCGTGGCTTGCTGTGTGAAAGCGATAACCATTTATGTTGTAAGCCTTGAATGACTTGACCCTGTAGGCACAACTATTGGTAACTTGTCTCAACTCGGCACTCATAGCCGTGTCGGTTCTTTCCTATAGGTTTAAATGAGACCGGCACGTGTATTAGTCGCATGTAAGATAGAGTTAAAATATAAAACTAACTAGGAGCCAAGTTAGAAGGTACCTTCTGTTTGAACCAAGAAATGAAATCGAGCTGACCATTTCCCGCACCATCCTTAAGAAGGGTTGTAGATTGCTCAAGTGTAGGGTCCCTTGATTCACTCCAAAAATCGCCGATGAAATTCCCTAAAGCAATGAGAGAGATCAGGGTTAGGGTCAAAACTTGTAAGATCAAGTTGAGGGTGTCGTTTTATTGAGCTTACTCTATGTACGGCTCCACTTCAAAAAGGTTTGTCAAGACATATAACATTATCAGGCGCCACTCTTCATGTTGCAAGGTATTATTAGCCGCACCACTTGCACTTTCTGGTTGGCTTCTGAAGATGCTGAGGTTTGATTCATCTTCCGGAAGATTGTAATGGGAAGGTGGATTATGCACGCTGGAAAAATTGTCTGTATAGTATCTAGTTGTGAAGTTTGACATCTCCTCCACGATATATGCCTCGGCTATGGATGCTTCAATTTTACACTTGTTCTTACATTTATTTCGAAGAATCTTCTAGAATCTCTCAATTGAATAGCACCAACGGCTCTAGACCGAACCTCCCATTTGTGCCTCATATGGAAGGTGCAAGATCATATGTTACATTGGATTGAAGAAACCGGGCGGAAAGATCTTCTCCAGCTTACAGAGCAACACAGGCGCTAGTGTTTCCATGTCTGCTACCACGGTATGAGACAACTCTTTAGTACAAAGCTGGCGGAAGAAGTTGCTCAACTCAGTCAATACTCGCCAGACATCCTCAGGGACATAGCCTTGAATCATCACCAGGAGTAGTCGCTCAAGCCATATGTGATAGTCATGACTCTTGAGCCCGTTGATTCGCAGAGTAGCTGGATTTACTCCCCTCTTAGGAGTAGCTAGATTCACTCCACAGCACTCGGCAAATCCTCTGTTTCTCGTAGTGTAGACAATGCCAGAATGACTTACATTCTAAAACAGAGGTAATATATTATTAAAATTAATAATTATTGGACTGCATGCTTAATCAATATTAGGATTTGACAACCATGATCCACCACAAAAATCATCACGAATACAAAATATGCATCACAAATATCATTGTAAAACCCAATCATTAGTGATGGTTGTGTGTTAGACCTATCACTAATGACAACAGTAACAGGCTAAATAAAGACCCATCACTAATATTTGGCATCATTAGTGACGGGTTTAGGGTTTAACAGACACTTGTCACTAATACTCGGACGCTAGTGACGGATATATATATAACCTATCACTAATAATCTATTAATGACACATGTCTTTTATTCATTATTAAAACATTATTATTAAACATAATTTTTGTGGTGGCGACACTCCTACTTCATACTTAAGTTCACCTGATGAATACATACATACTTGCATGTACAGAAACCATATCAACGTCCCCGACCGATCTGGTACACGCCATTGTTGGGTTTGGGCAACTTAACGACTGGCTGAATAGCTAGCTAGATGCATGCATATGCTTGCATTTGTCAACATCTATCTTGTTCAGTTTTAATCAGCTCGTTGTCATACATACAACTGCGCCGGAAGCGAACTGGACGGCGACGCGACATGCAACACGCCGGTCAAATGCTATAATATCATCGATCGTCAACGGATAAATTGAGCCTAGCTATTTTCCTACTCTCCAGTACTTACTTAATTCGTAGATCATGTAGTTAACTATAATTTGGAGATGGAAATTATTTATATTAACTTGTTCATCTCAGTACACAGCATTGTACATGGTTGACCAAGCTGGTCGCGTGCTTCAGATAGCATACACAAGTACTGTTTCTTTATTGCAGCTAGCGTGTCAGTTTTTCGTTGCATGGCGCCTGTTGACTCTTTAATTTCTTAACTTGTGGCATATATTGGACATCGTAACTTTACTCTATGGCTTCTGATGAAGTGTAGGATATAATATTAGAACTGGTTAAGTTATAGCACATTGATTTGCTTCACAAAATAACTTTACTCTATGGCTTCTGATGAAGTGTAGGATATAATATTAGAACTGGTTAAGTTATAGCACATTGATTTGCTTCACAAAATTATCGCCCTTACTATATCCATCTCCAAACTTTGACCAGAATATCTCTGGTTAACTCTCAATTTTCGGCTCCCAGTTAACAGAAATAGGGAGCTAATTGATTCTCTATTTTACTGTGAGCTCTAATAGACTTTCTAAAATTAACTCTATATTTTTATCTAACTATAGTATATTAATATTTTGTAGGGACTATTGTGAAACATATTGTCTTCTTTTCCTTAAAGTTCTTGGATCTCTTCTTGCTTGCAAATTGACTATCACCCCAGTTGAGCTTATTGGTGCCCATGTCAATCTCCCCCCTTAACAGATCCATATAACTTTCAATTCTTGCATTCAACATCAACAACAGATCATATTTGGTTTCTAACACAATTACATATGACATGTTATGTAGATAATCTACTTTAATGATTAGAAGGCATATTAAACATATGCAAGATAGGGTAGCATCGATCATGTTGACTTTGAAAAGTCAAAACCACAACTCTTTCAATTTAGAAATATACATAGTGATGAGTTTGCAAGCCACGGCGCGCGCGGTCTTTCATCAGACCGAGGAAAACATAGTATAACGTAGCAGTACAGTACTCCTCCGTATTGTAATTGTATACACACACACAAGCTATCTACCTAGCTGGGTTGACCGGTCAAAGCTGCGCATGCAGCAAGATATATGGGTCCGGCTAGCTGTTGACTTGTTCCCTCTTTGATTTGGTTTTATTAATCGATCGTATACATCAATCGATGGTGATTTGCTTTGATTAATCGATCATCAGTAGCTAGTTGGTTAATTAATAATAGCTAGAAGAGCCTCCTGGAGTGGAGGAAGGATTTGTGGTTGCCGACGGCGGAGGCGAGGTAGGCAAGGAAGGTGGCGAAGTCGGTGTCCATGTACCGCCGCGGGTTGCGCTCGTCGACCAGCTCCGGCGCCGGCCCGACCACCCGCTCCGCCGCCACGCTGTGGAACGACGCCACCGACACGCGCGGCCGCCTTCCGTTCACCCGCACCCTGTGCAGCACGCTCCTGTACAGCCCATTGCTCAATATCTGCATGCATCCGAGACCCGTACACATTTCTAATTAGGACACAGTCATTACTGCATTAATTTCATCACCTGCATGCTTACTCCATCTACATATATATCGCCATCGATCAGTTAATTGCATGCACTAACTCGCTGATCATGACCTCTAGTTAACCTGACTAGTTAGTTCATGCATGATGGATCATCATATCTCCATGTCATGTCCGGTCCTGTCTACATACTAATAATTGTGTGTCCCTAGTTACATATGAATCAAGACGCTTTTTTTTCAGCTAGGTCAATTTCACCAGGATTTTTAAAGTAATTAATTAAGCTATATATATGTGTGTGTATTTATGCGTGATGTAATATGGCAACTAACTCTAGCAAGCCATGGCGTGCAAGTCGTCTTAAAAAACTAAATTAAGGAGCTAGCTAGCTGATCGATGAACCTAATTAATTGTCGTGTGACATGCGACACATGTGCACCGAAACTAGCTGTCTCATATATATGTACAGAATATATACTAATATACTATAAGGCTGGAACTAATTAAATTAATTAGTTAATTTGGAGGCATAGCTTTTGCCACGTATCGTATCTCTGCAGCGATTAGTCACATGGACGCACGTATGTATGTATGCGTACCTCTAAGTGGTCGCCAACGTTGACGACGAACGACCCCGGGAGGGGCTCGACGGTGAGCCAGTCGCCGGCGTGCATCACCTGCAGCCCCTCCACCTCGTCCTGGAGCACCAGCGTGAGGAAGCCGTAGTCCGAGTGCGGCGGCATCCCCAGCGTGAGCTCCGGCTGCGGGCACTCCGGATAGCAGTTCACCGTCATCATCTGCGACCCCTCGGCCAGGTCCTCCAGCAAGGCGGCGCCGGAGACGCCCAGGGCCTCCAGCGCCGCCTGCATGATCTCCATGAACAACCGCTGGTTCGCCTCCGCGTAGCCGGACGCCACTTCCCGGAGGTCCACCGGCGCGTCGGGCCAGGACGGGACGACGGCGGCGAGAGGCATGCAGACGAGCTTGAGGAAGTCGCGCCAGCAGAGGACCGCGTCGTTGACCTGGTTGAAGCTGGTGCCGTAGCGTACCGGTGCCCGCACGTCAGGCGACATGTACCGTTTCCGCACCTCGAACGGCAGGTCGAAGAAGCGCCGGGCCACGTCCAGCATGCCGGTCACGACCTCGCCGTCGACGCCGTGGTTCACCACCTGTGACATGCGCGCACATATATGTTTATGTCTATACACACACACATATATACTGCAAATTAATGCATTACATATTTATCTGCAAGCAGATATAATACCTGGAAGAAGCCATACTCCCGGCAGGCGGCGTCGAGTGTCCGGAGCACGGCGGCGCGCTCCGAGGGGATGCGGAGGCGCGAGAGGTCGACGACGGGGAGCTTGACCGACCCGACGGCGGCGGCCTGCCCAGGGCGGTCGGAGGCCGGCAGGACGTACTTGCCGGGGAGCCTGCTAATGCCGCTGTCGCAGAGGTTCCTCACGCCTCTCCGGCAGTAGTACTCGCGCTCGCCGTCCTCCTCCTGTCTCTTGGCTGCCTGCTGCTGCTGCTCTCCGGCATTGACCAAGTCAACGATCGCCATTACCGCAGCTTGGCAGCTCAATTTTCCGGTCAAATTAACTAATTAAGCAGTACAACAGCTTGTACTCTTACTAAATACCACTGGCTCGATCAGTTGTGGCTGTAGCTATCTAGCGAGTAGCACAACAATTATCTGCTGTTGCTGCTGATTAATTAGCTTCTTAGCTAATATAATGCTAGCACTAGCAGCTCGTCGATCTGGGTTAATTCGATATGATGTGAGCTCAGGCCGGCCGATGCAAATGGAAGGACGAGCTATTGCTACTTATATAGGCGAGACGACCAGACATGATCACTGGCTGGCTAGCTAGCTGCTCGATCGCAAACGATCGCATACGAAACCACGTATAGACGCGCAAGCGGTTTTCATCGTATCGTTTTCGTAGCTGGTCTCTCTCCTCTAGCTCCTCTCCTGCAGCTAGCTAGCTGCTTGTTTCAGTTTATTGTTTTTCTTTTGTTAGTTTCTCTATGATTTCGTGCGGTCTCAATCGATATGAGCGTCACATTCCGTTGAACAGTTATTTGTTCAATTGCCTCGTTTCGATCGACCGGATTTAGTCACATGTTTGCGTGTGTGTGCATTCAATAATGGAACACAGTATCTGGTCGATAGTTAGCTACCCATCCGTTTAGGTCCTAAACGGTCTTTTTCCTAGCTATATATATATATATATATAATAAATTATTTGACTTTTTTAAAATCAAACTTTTTTAACTTTAACTTTGATCAATTTAATAAAATTTTTACCAACAATTACATCATCAAATTACTTTTATTAAATCAACTATTAAATATATTTGAATATTATATTTATTTGACATTGTAAATGTTAATATATTTTTATTTAAACTTGGTCAAAGTTGAAGAAGTTTAATTTAAAAAATAAACGATTTACAATACAAAATGGAGGTTGTTTTTTATGCAAAAAATATTTATGCACATAATAATTATAGTATTTATTTATTTTAATTCTTCTGGACAAGACACGAGGTAGTTCACTATTTCAACATCAAGCTTGTCCTTTGGGAGTTGCCACTTGGATATATATGCATGTGCCTTGACCTGATTTTTTCCAATTACTTTAATATCTATACATAGAAGTATATTTGCTGTGGTACGGTGATACAGTCGCAGGTGCATAACTCTATTTATCAGTACAATTTAATAAAATCCCGTTGCTCACAATTAAATGGTTGTTTATATTCATAAATGGTATGTACGAAGGCTCAAAGTTACTTCCACTACTATAGAACACACCAAATATGTGACAATCTATTATGTGCTGGTTCACCTAAAATCACACACACACACACACACACACACACACACACACACACACACACATATAATTGATATTTAATTTCCCGCTCACACGAGACAGATGCAGCCCAAAACCAACATATATGATTCTTTTAATCTGCACACTCTTGAAATGTAGAATAAAATAAAATTTCCCTTAAATGACCAAATGAGAGTGAGTCGTCATTGCTAGAAGTTTTGCTAAATCACTTTGTCGTCGATCAATTCACAATGATGTGATCATTTGAATGAAGACTTTGATGGGTTCACGTGAATATATATATCCACGAGTCTCTACAACACAACTTTTCAGCTTTAAGATATATAGTTAGTTTAAGCTGACCATTAGTATGAATGTGAATGCAAAACTTTGATGTATATGAATGTGTATGTGAATGAGATGCTGTGTGTGTACGTTTAATATAATGTATATTAATGTGGATATGGATGAGAATGTATATTGATGTGGATGTGAGTGTGAATATATGTGAATCTATCTGTCATTATTTTGATGTGAATGTATATGAATGTGCCATTTTTGTGGTCCGGTCAGTGCAACCATAATTAATTTTTTGGTGCTAGGATTATATGTGTCAGTTTTTTATAAGAATTGGCACATATAGCCCTACTAGCACATATAGGCCTAATAAGAACTCACATATGTGTCAGTTGTAAAAAAGCTGTC
>KE372672.1:130065-148569 GCA_000418225.1 Zizania latifolia
ACCCCGTTAGCCCAAGAACCATACGTGCAATGGGATCATGGATCGTTACCTAAAGCCTCGAGACGCGCTCGGCCAGCGGAAGTAGAGTCGATGAAGCGCGTCCTCGAGCTACTCCGTCTGTTCGTCTGCGATCCGACGATGAAGACGACGCGATCCTACGATCCGACGATCTCCACGGGAAGAAGACGAGCACCACTATTAGAGTAGTGCCTCCATGGTATCCACACGTCTGGGGACAGAATCACCTTGCGCCGGCGTGCTAGCACCACATGCGAGATCCGGGAGATCGATCACAACACTTTGCAATCTAGGAGAGAAGAGAGGTGGCGGCTAGGGTTTGGTCAAATCAATATCAAGCAGCAGCAACAACCATCAGCTTTTCGTGCTAGCCCCTCCTCTCTTTATATAGTGCCCTGTCACGGGCCTTTAATCTGTATTAAAGCCTAATAGATCTAATCTGTTCGCTTGGACCGGAACTTCCGGTTCCAACCGGAACTTCCGAAAATAATCTTCTGTATCGAATTTATTTTGACTCGGAACTTCCGGTCTAATCAGAACTTTCGGTCTAACCAAAACTTCCGGTTCATCCAGGCAAGCCCGGAACTTCCGGCTCTTCTAGAAACCAAAACTGAGGCTGGCCCAAAACTTTCGGTTTGACCGAAACTTCCGAATGCTCCAGAACCCGGAACTTTCGGCCCTTAGCCAGAACTTCTGGTTCCCCCAGAATTCTCTTGGGCACAATTCCATCAATCTCCCACTTGCACAATAGCCAATTCTTACAAGCTTTAAAATCCAGTTCCCTTAAGCGTGTGACCCGATAGGTTCATATGCAAACGGCCGCTACCCGGAAACCCTTTCCGAATCGCCGATCAATAGCCGTACCTAGCAGCACATATTGACCCCCGAAAACATATAAAGTCAAAATCATACTTTCTGAACCTTGATATACTCACACACCAATCACTTTACCACACGACATCAGTCAAGCTCAAGGCGAGATTCATGCCACCCTTGTTGATAGCTCAACACTTCACTCGATCAAGTAGTGGATTCAATCATGATCAACTCTTTGATCATAGTGGCATGACCATGCACTTTCCAATCCGACTACCTCGAGGGGCCCAGAGACGTCTCTCCCATTATGTAGGAGGGGTAAATTCTATCTTGACCGCTCACATCCCATGACATGTTTCGTGACACACCCAAAAGCAACCTTTATAACTACCCTGTTACTGAATAGCGTTTGGAAGCCTCTAAGTGTGCTACTACACATTCTGGAATCAATGACGATCTCAGGTCTAAGGATTCTGCAGGTACACCATTTGAGATGACAACTGATGGCACATATAAAATAACAATCCCAGCAGTATCTCAAAGTGGGTCTATCCAACTCTATGTTCACTAACATGAGTCCACATCACTGATTTGACATCTCTATGTCTATGATCTGTGAAACATGATCATCAATCAGACAGATGTGCCAATCTATAAATCATCATTGTCCCACATGACGATATGAGATTAGGGATCGTTTAGAACAACATCATAACACAAAGAGTCTCACAAACAAGTCATCAACTTACTGATTAATGCAAAAGATATTTATTCAAGGAACAAGATAACTAATTATCCAAATGTACACTAGTATAGACAAAAACAACTTTTTCTCACATACACTCGACTCACTCACGTAAGTATCTAATATCCATAGAGCTCAGGTGCGTCTCATGCTTGGGCTGTGAGAGAGGCTTCGTCAACGGATCGACTATGTTCAAATCCGTGTGCACCTTGCATATCTTCACATCACCTCTATCTATAATATCACGGATAAAGTGATAGCGTCGTAATGTGTGATTGCACTTCTGGTGCAACCTAGTCTCCTTGGCTTACGCAATGGCACCACTATTATCACAATAGAGGTCCACTGGACTAGACGCACTAGGGACAACCCCCAGCTCAGAAACAAACTTTCTGATCCAAACTGTCTCCTTCATAGCTTCCAAAGCTGTAATATACTCAGCCTCTGTTGTTGAATCTGCAACCATTTCTTGCTTGGAACTCTTCCAACTCACTGTGCCTCTATTGAGGCAGAAGATAAATCTAGACTGTGATCGTGAATCGTCATTATCGGTCTGGAAGCTGGCATCGGTGTAACCATTTATAACGAGCTCCTCCTCACCTCCATAGACCAGGAACATATCCTCAGTTCTTCTTAAGTACTTAAGGATACTATTTATTACCGTTCAGTGACTTTCACCCGGGTTTGACTGATATCTGCTCATAACACTTAGAGCATAAGAAACATCTGGGCGCGTATAAAGCATGGCATACACGATGGATCCGATTGCGGAGGCATACGGGATCGCACTCATCTTCTCCAGCTCATCAGGTGCCGAAGGACACTGACTCTTGCTGAGAGAAATACCATGTGACATTGGCAGGAAACCTTTCTTGAAATTCTACATATTGAACCGTTTCAATACCTTATCAATGTACATACTTTGGCTTAATCCAATCAGCCTTCTCGATCTATCTTTATAGATCTTTATGCCCAAAATGTATGCTGCCTTTTCAAGATCTTTCATTGAGAAACTTTTTCTCAACGAAGACTTGACAGCATCTAACATAGGAATATCATTTCCGATCAACAATATGTCATCTACATATAAGACCAGAAACACAAGAGAGCTCCCACTAGCCTTTTTGTAAACACAAGGCTCTTCTTCGTTCTTAACAAAGCCAAACCCTTTGACTACCTCATCAAAGTGAAGATTCTAACTCTGAGAAGCCAGCTTTAGCCCATAAATAGACCTTTACAGCTTGCAAACTTCCCCAGCATTCTCTAGATCATCAAGACCTTCAGGCTGTGTCATGTACACATTCTCACTTAGCTTTCCATTGAGGAAAGCCGTCTTGACATCCATTTGCCATATCTCATAGTCATAAAATGCAGTAATTGCTAGGATGATCCGGATAGACTTTAGCATAGCGACGAGCGAAAACGTTTCATCATAATCAACACCTTGAATCTGTCTGAAACCTTTGGCCACCAATCGTGCTTTATAGATATAAACATTTCCATCAACGTCTATCTTTTTCTTAAAAATCTATTTACACTTGATAGTTTTTACACCATCAGGTGGATCGACCAAGTTCTAAACTTGATTCTCTCGCATGGATTCTAACTCGGATCTTATGGCTCTAAGCTATTTCTCAGAGTCTGGTCCCATCACCGCTTCCGAATAGGTCTTAGATTTATCATTGTCCAACAATAATACGTCGCGCTGCCCAGTGGTTAAGAACGCAAACCGCTCGGGCGCACGACTCAACCTCTCCGACCGTCATGGGGCTAGTGTCTCAACAACAGGCTCTGCAATATCTTGCATGTCGAGTTGCAGTTCAGTAGGAGCTGAAACACTTTCTAGCGGTTCTCGAACCTCTTCGAGTCGCACCGTGCTCCCACTAACCCCTTTCGAGAGATACTCTTTCTCAAGAAAAACACCATTTCAGACGACAAACACTTTGTCCTCTTCCCGGTTATAGAAGTAATATCCTTTGGATTCCCTAGGATATCCCACAAAGAAGTATTTATCAGATTTGGGAGTGAGTTTATTAGACGTCAAACGCTTTACATAGGTCTCACAACCTCAGATCTTTAGAAAAGACAACCCGGGACGCTTCTTAGTCCATATCTCATATGGTGTCCTCTCTACAGATTTAGATGGAACACTGTTTAGTGTGAAAGCAGCAGTTTCTAAAGTGAATCCCCAGAAAGACAATGGAGGATGAATTTGACTCATCATCGACCGGACCATGTTCAACAAAGTTTGGTTCCTCCGCTTAGACATCCCATTCCACTGAGGTGTACCAGGTGGACACCCCATTCTACTAAAGTCGTCGGTAAAAGTGATAAAGTACTGAAATCCACCTCTGGCTATAGAACTCATTGGTCCACTTATACTAGTATGTACAATGGCCAACAGTTCACTTGCCCTCTCCCTTTGACCAGTGAAAGGCATCTTAGTCATCTTGCCAAGTAAACAAGACTCACATGTGTCAAACGATTCAAAATCAAATGACTCCAAAAGCCCATCTCTATGAAGCCTCTGCATGCGCTTCTCATTTATATGACTCGAACTACATTGCCATACATAGGTAGGATTCAAATCATTTAGTCGAGCTTTCTTCATATTAATGTTATAGATAAGTGTATCCTCAAGATTTAAAATATATAAGCCATTCAACAATAGACAAACACCATAGAGCATACCATTCGAAAATATCGAACAACACTTGTTCTTTATTATGAATTCATAACTATCTTCCTCCAAACATGAAGAAGAGATAATATTTTTGCCCAATGCGGAAATAAAATAATAATTATTTAATTTCAAAACTAATCCTGAGGGTAGCGACAAAGAATAAACGCCGACGGCCAATGCAGCAACTTTTGCACCATTGCCGACGCGAACATCCAATTCGCCTCTCGCACACTTCCTTATCCTATTCAGTCCATGCAATGACTTGCAAGTATGAATTATTGATCCGGTATCAAATACCCATGAATCACTTGGATGAGTGGCAAGATTAATTTCAATAACATTTATACTTGAAGTAGAAGCGGAAGTCTCACTTTCATTCTTCTTCTTGAGTTTTTCAAGTACAATTTGCAGTTCCTTTGCCAATGACCAGTTCTATACACAAACAAGAACTTTGAGGTACTGTACCTCTTGGCCCGAGCTTGGTTCTCAAACATGTCTCAGAGTCCCACAATCATATTATGGGCATCTGTGTTCTAATCTTACTTCCAAAGCTCAGAGGACATACTGGCATGCATGAGATAGCTAACATCGAGCGAATCATTGGTGAACTTCTCATAAGCCCTCCGATCAGCTGTAGATGCATTATTAGCTGGTTCATCAGGATGGGGCTCCTCTAGAACATATTCCTTTTTCTCTTGTTTGAGAACCATTCTTAAACTTCTATACTAATCAATAAAGTTTATTCCACAAAGAATCGATCACAAATTAAAACTGGAAGTGTTACTAGCAGTAGGTGCAAAGATCTACAACAACAATGCAAGGTTCAGCACTATGCTATGTTAATCTTCTATCAAATAAAAGATGTACCATAATATGTAAAATGATTATTTTCCCTCTAACGACACATTGTGGGACAAGATCCATATTCATCTAACTCCTAGTGAGCTTTGGCATCACTGCTAGAAGATTAGTGACATAGGTAAGCAACACTTTGCTAATCACATCTCTATGTGACTCTTGTTCGTTGGGGTAGCATCCAATGCCTAACACCCAATTCCATGCCCCAAAGCACAAAACTATTTTGATAGCTTTGTTAAGCAAACCAATACTATATATGTGGTTGTCCGACATCCACCCCAACTGGTCAAGATAAAAGATGACACCCTGCTTTGGCAGACCCACCATCGATGATCAAGAACCTTAGTAGGTGCAGCTATTGGAAAGAGCATCAATACTTAATTTTCTAAGGAAAACTATTCTAACATGGTAACGATGCCTACTGTACACAGAACATAAAAAATAGTATGACAGGAACATAAGTAAACATCACAGGTAATCATATTAACTGTGACATAGTATGGCCTGTTCGCATGGTGATCTCCATCTCCATGGTTCCTGTCCTTCGGGTCATCACGCTTCAGGCTTCCATGAACTTGTATCAGTCTATTACACCTAATAGCACTATACTAATTACATGAGCAGAAGCATCATATGTCGACGCACAGGTCATACAACATTTGAACAGCCTTGGGCTGTAATCAACCATGACGCGCAGGCCATGTTATTACAAGCGAGTATCATATGCTTTGCAAGGCCATATCAGTCACAACATTCCCTGTAAAAACGAGTTAGACGAAATCTAGATGTGACTGAACCAAGCCTAGAACTTCCGGCTCAGAGGCCCAGAACTTTTGGTCGAAGGGCCCGGAACTTCTGACTCAGGGCCAGAACTTCCGAAATCAACCTTCTGACTCGGATTTAAATTGGCTCGGAACTTCCGGGTCATACCCGGAACTTCCAAAAATAACCTTCTGTATGGAATTTATTTTTGTTCAGAACTTTCGGTCCAGCTGGAACTTCTGGACCCGAAACTTTCGGTCCAACCGGAACTTCCAAAAATAACATTCTGTATCAAAAATTATTTCGGCCCAGAACTTCCAAAAATCTGATGACAAAAATAATAGATCTAATCTATTTCCACCACATATCACCATATGTGATCGATCTAGATCGAACACTACGCACGTAGGCTCTGATACCACTGTTGGGTTATGGGGAGGCTACGTTAGCGCTTAATTTTAAAAATTTACCCCGTTAGCCCAGGAATCATGCGTGCAATGGGATTATGGATCGTTACCTCAAGCCTCAAGACGTGCTCGGGCAGTGGAAGTAGAGTCGATGAAGTGCATCCTCGAGCTACTCCGTCCGTTCGTCTGCGATCCGGCGATGAAGACGACGCGATCCTACGATCCGGCGATCTCCATGGGAAGAAGACGAGCACCACTATTGGAGTAGTGCCTCCACGATATCCACACGTCCGGGGACAGGATCACCTCGCGCCGGCGTGCTAGCCCCACATGCGAGATCCGAGAGATCGATCACAACACTTTGCAATCGAGGAGAGAAGAGAGATGGCGGCTAGGGTTTGGTCAAACCAATATCAAGCAGCAGCAACAACCATCAGCCCTTTCGTGCTAGCCCCTCCTCTCTTTATATAGTGCCGTGTCACGGCCCTTTAATCTGTATTAAAGCCCAATAGATCTAATCTGTTCACCTGGACCGGAACTTTCGGTTCCAACCGGAACTTCCAAAAATAACCTTCTATATCGAATTTATTTCGACCCAGAACTTTCGGTCTAACCGGAACTTCCGGTTCGTCCAGACAAGCCCAGAACTTCCGGCTCTTTCAGAAATCAAAACTGAGGCTGGCCCGGAACTTCTGGTCTGACCAGAACATCCGGATGCTCCAGAACCCAGAACTTCTGGCCCTTAGCCAGAACTTTCGGTTCCCCCAAAATTCTCTTGGGCACAATTCCATCAGTGGCACCGAGGCGGCGATGCGGCGACGGCGTGGCGCCATGGCAACGACGTGGCGGCGACGGCGAGGCACCGAGGCGGCGATGCGTCGGTGGTCAGGGGAGGGAGGAGGAAGGGAGGAGGGAGGAGTGAGGGAGGGGGAGTATTTAAAGGAGTGTGAAAATTTTTAAAAAATGGCGCCAGATGCGAAAAAATTGTGCGGGAATCGAAATTTTTGTTTGCCAAGTGTTTGCACTCGCAAACACAAATTGTTTGCCGAGTACCTCAAATTTGACACTTGGCAAACATTTTTTATTTTTGCAAATTTTGTCAAATTTATTTTTCATTCTTTTCCTTAACAAAATTTGTGAAACAATAGTGTGTAAGGACTAAAAATAAACTAAAAACATGAATATGATTTTTTTTGGATAATTTAGTTCATTATTTCATGCACTTGTAGTTCAAATTTGACATGTTTTAATTTAAATCCTAAAATACAATCAATAAATTAAAAATAGCTAACTAACCTAAAAAATGTCAACTTTTTTCATGGGATAAGATATGCTATATTTTTATTGTAGAAAAGTTTTAAATTCAAATGAAGATTTAACCGTCGATTTGCTTTCAAACCTAACCCATTCCTTTTTAAATCCTAATTCGTCCTCGGAGAATGTCCGGTTTTCTTAACATCGTACATGATAAATTTTTCAAAATATTTTTAAATTCTTATCATAGCATCTACATATCATATCATAATACCATGACATGTCTCATGTTTTTTAGACTTTATTTGATTTTTTTAGAATTAAAAAACCATTAAGCTCCATGTTGCCGATCGAGTGTCGCAACCTAGATTTTTCAAAAATTCTTTCAATTTAGTAGGTAAGGCCTACAAATAGACTCAAAAATATGAATATGATTTTTTTTATAAATTTTGGTTCATTATTTCGTGCACTTGCAGTTCAAATTTGACCTATTTCAATTTATATGGTAGAAACACACTTAATGAATTAAAAATAGTAAACTGACCCAAAAAATACCAAATTTTTAAATGAGATAAACTATATTGCATTTTGATTATATAAAAAGTTTTAAGTTCAAACAAAAATTTAACCATCGATTTGCTTTCAAACCCAACCCATTCCTTCTCTAAACCCTAATTACTTCTTGGAGAATCTTTGATTTCTTAACATCCTACATGACAATTTTGTCAAAATATTTTTAAATTTTTATCACAGTATCTATGTATTATATCATAATTACATGGCAGGTATCGTGTTTTTTAGATTTTATTTGATTTTTTTAAATTAAAAAACTATTGAGCTCCATGTTGCCGATCGAGTGTCGTAATATAGATTTTTCAAAATTTCTTTTAATTTAGTGGATAAGGCCTAAAAATAGTCTCAAAAACATGAATATGATTTTTCTATAAATTTTGGTTCATTATTTCATTCACTTATAGTTCAAATTTCACCTATTTCAATTTAAATCCTAGAAACATACTTAATGAATTAAAAATAGCAAAATGATCAAGAAAAATACAAAAATTTTATATAGAATAAGATATGTTGTATTTTAAGTGTAGAATTTTTTTAAGCTTAAACCATGTTGCAAATATCACATAGGGTTGAAACATTCATTCACAAAAAATAATGGCTCTTTTGGGTTTGCCGAGTGTTTACCCGGGAATTTTTTTTCTCACCCAAACACGCCGTCACAACGTCCGTTAGTACCATTTTTTGCCTAGTGTATTTTTCTAGGGCACTCGGCAAATAATTGGTTCGCCGAGTGTTTATAGTCTGCCGAGTGTTTTTTAAAAAACACTCGGCAAAGTTTTTGACACTCGGTAAAGATATAATTTTCCGTAGTGAGAGTAAAAGATTAAAGTACTCTTACTAATAAAAAAAAATCAATATTGTAAAATGATTAGATCAAAGACATTGAATAAATAAAACTTCTTAATTTTTAAACTAGATAAGTAGGTAAAAATAAATTTTTTAGGACAGAGTTAACTGTTAGAAGTGAAGCCTTTCTTTAAGGCCCGTTTGACGCAACTTCAAATTCAATATTTTTTCGAGTTGTCAAAACTAGTTTTAAAAAATCCTAAATTTAGAGTTGTGGATGGTATGATTGAACGTATTTAGTTAAGTCGTCTGATTTTTATTTTAGACTAAAAATAATTTTATGAAATCACTTTATTTTACCTTATAAAATACAGATGCAACATATATCTCTTAGCTGAAGCTTTAACAAATAATTATTTAAGTGATTAAGTTATAGCACTAGTTTTGATCCGTGGCTAAGTGGCAGTGTTTTTGACTTGCTGCCTTCCTGGCCCATCTTGGGATCGTTACATTCTGTCTTTATGTTCCAAGTTCGATGCACGCTTCGCATCAAGCAATTAATAGCATCCACACACTCACGTCTCTGTCTCTCAGATTAGTCAAATCACTTGATATAACGCACCACTTAATGTACTGCTCCCATAGCAGCATGATACAAGAGCTAGTACTAGTATTTTATTTTCCTTTCTTTTTTAAAAAAATTCGGTTTATATCATTAAAATTTTACCCGTTCTTATATATATCACTGAAAATTTATTATTCCTATATATGTCACTGCTTTAATTTTTTATTTTCGTATATGTCATTGTTATCAGTTTCAACGTTAGTTTTTTTCTAAATACCAAAATTGCCCTCAGCTCACAAAGCTAGCTAGTTTGTTTTGCTCCCGACCGGTCTCAGTTGCATTGAATTAGATGAGTGATTGGTACGCGCGTGTTGATCGGAGCGAGTGCTAGCTGATCATCGAACTTAAATCATCCTTAATTTTTAGTGAGCTGAGGACAGTTTAAGCATTTAGAAAAAAACTAACATTGACTAACGTTGAAACTAACGACGGTGGTATATACGGACATAAAATTAAAGCAGTGACATATATAGAAACAACAAATCCTTAGTGACATATAAAGAACCATCGAACTTTCAGTGGTATATATAAAATTATCTTTTTTTAACATGGCTGTAACCAAACCAATTTTAATTTAACTACATATCTTCTAAAATCTAAAATTTAAGATCTTTTCTGTTCTAAAATTTATTTTAAATGTAATGTTTTAATATTTATAAAAGTTTATTTTTATAAACAAAATACGCGTATTAATCTTGAATTTTATTACTAATTAGTTCACACAACC
The DNA here is from genome assembly GCA_000418225.1 of Zizania latifolia. Taxonomy (NCBI): domain Eukaryota; kingdom Viridiplantae; phylum Streptophyta; class Magnoliopsida; order Poales; family Poaceae; genus Zizania; species Zizania latifolia. The sequence continues at coordinate 140,320 of KE372672.1, forward strand.
ACTATCGGATCCATAGTACTATAGTTTTTTATATCTTCTTAATACATATAACCAAGTCTAAAAATTGCTATATTTTAGAATGGATGGAGTAATATTTAATTATAAAATTGTATCAAAAGATTTTTCAGGTTTTTATTGATTTTTTATATTAAAAACTGTTACGAACATAAATACAAAAGTCTCACTTTAAAGTTATTTTTTTAAGTAAAGAAGTTAAACTCTAGATTACTTTAGAAAGACAAAAAGGAAAATGAAAAAGAATCGAGATTTCAGGACGATTTGGAGTCACGCTGAAGGAACAAAGGACGCAGCTCGCGGAGGCGAAAGCAACAGCACGCACGCATGATCCCCAGATTTTTTTTGCCACCTTAGACAACCATTGAACATTGAGCCACTGTACCTGTCATCGTCTATCAATCCATCCATCGACCATGTTGCCTGTTCGATAAGGATCGCAGCACTGCAGGTGCAGCAAGAAAACTTGTCTTTTGATGCACCAGTATCTCCGCAGAACAGAGAAAAGATCCAGATGGTTCCATGACCATACGCTAGGGATGGATTCATGGATTCGGATCCCATACGTATGGAAACGAATCCAGATAGCACTATTTATCATATTTTACTTTAAATACGAATATGAATTTAGATATTTTTGGATACGAATACAAAATAGATAATTCGAATACGAATCCATATTCAGATGTTTACTCAGTTTAACTTGAAATGAATCCGTATTCGGATGTTCATCGTTTCATAAATTTTCCAAAAGTCTAAAGTGCCGAGCATACCAAATTAGCAGTTAATACAAGAATTTTTGACTATAAATTATAGACAACTTTCTCGAAATATTTTTAAATTTTTATCATAACATCTACGTATCATCTCATAACAACATGACAAGCCTTGTGTTTTCCAGACTTTATTTTTTTTAGAATTAAAAAATCATTAAGCTTCACATTGCCGATCGAGTGTCGTAATCAAGATTTTTCAAAATTTCATTCAATTTAGTGGGTAAGGCCTACAAATAGACTAAAAAATATGAATATGATTTTTCTATAAATTTTGGTTCATTATTTTAGACACTTGCAATTCAAATTTCACCTATTTCAATTTAAATCCTAGAAACACACTTAATGAATTAAAAATAGTAAACTAACCCAGAAAAATACAAAATTTTTACATAGAATAAGGTATATTGTATTTTGATTGTAAAAAAAGTTTTAAGTTTAAACAAATATTTAACCATCGATTTGCTTTTAAACCTAACCCATCTATTCTCTAAACCCTAATTCCTCCTTGGAGAATCTCTGATTTCTTAACATTCTACGTGACAACTTTCTTGAAATATTTTTTAATTTTTATCACAGCATCTACGTATCATATCATAACACCATAATAAGTCTCGTGTTTTTTATACTTCATTTGGTTTTTTTAAATTAAAAAACCATTAAGCTCTACATTGCCGATCGAGTGTCGTAACCTAGATTTTTTCAAAATTTCTTTCAATTTAGTGGATAAGAACTAAAAATAGACTAAAAACATGAATATGATTTTTCTATAAATTTTGGTGCATTATTTCAGGCACTTGCAGTTCAAATTTCACATATTTCAATTTAAATTCTAGAAACACAATTAATAAAATTAAAAATAGCAAACAGACCTAAAAAAATACAAAATTTTTACATGGAATAAGTTATATTGTATATTGAGTGTAGAAAAATTTTCAAGCTCAAACAAAGTTGCAAATATCTTATTGCCTTGAGCTGCTAGAAAACCCCATTAACTTTAGTATTTCATAATTATATAAAGAATAAATAAATCACATATACTAATATAGTGATGCTATGTCATCCCGAGTCTCTAAAAGTCTGATATGTGTAAAATCCTAAAACGGATACGGATGTATCCATTTTCATATCCACATTCAATAGAAATTCGGATATTCGTTTCCATATCCATATTTGTCAAACGAATTTAGATGTTTCCGTTTATCGCCCACATTTAATTCAGATATAAATACAGATATTCATATTTATAATTTATGGGATATTCGGATATTTTCACGTACGTATGCATCCCTACCATACGCACGCAACGCAAAACCAGAGCCGTATGCTGTTCACTGACACCGCCGTGCAGCATGCAAGCTCCAGCTCCAGGTATGCATCCTGCAGGCACTGTGCCGTGCGTACCTGTCTCCTTCTTGGAAAAGTGCACCTTGTCTGGCTACTGCCATCGCGTCAGGTAGCACGAGTGATGTGGCCGGCCGGACGAATGGCCGATGGAAAGCAAGCGTCTTGTTTCCGGCGATGTGAGCTGCATGCAGTTTTATCAGGTTGTGTGCTCATCGACAGCACCAGATTGGACCAGGCTGGGATTACCATGGGCGGGGAGGAGCAAACCTGGCACAGTTCCAGTTTCAGCCAGGAACACAGTAACACAGAGCTGCAGCATTGCAGATGTTGCAATTCCTTGTGGATGCAGCTGCTCTGCAGTTATGTTGTCATCAGTTGTGGATAACAGGACGGCACTCGGCACCAGCGGTTGCGATTGCTTGCTGCCTTGCTGGGGTATTTGTGATAAGCCACTGACAGAGCCTCAGCAGCTTCCACCAATCTAGCATGGCGGCCAATTATTGAAACGGCAGGGTTTGCAGCACACCTCCCAATCTTCATCCATGCCAATCCTGATTTCCTGATCTTACCCCCACTTGCCCTAAAAGGAGAGAGCATACAGTCTACAGTATCAAAACCAGATGGTAGAGTCGCCAACATGGTTTCAAGAACATCAGAAACAAACAACACCAACAAAAACAAAGTATTTTAATCTCAAGCAAGTTTGGTAGGCTAGAATTAAAACCTAACATGAATCATTAATTAATGTTCAAACACATGAATAGTTCTTTCCATACGCTTATATTCAAAGCCAAATCTTTAAAAATATTCCGTTCTTTTATGTCACTTTTGTTCTCCTCCCAAGTTAATTTGGTCTTCTCCTGTCTCTTCTCACACTATTATCACACCTCAGAATTTTACTATGCACGAGTCCAAACCATCTCAACCAATATTGTATAAGTTTTTCTTCAATTAGTACGACCTCTAACCTTTCACATATATCTTCGTTCCGGACTCGATCCATTCTTGTGTGCTCACGAATATAACACAACATATGTATTTCTATAACACTTAAATGTTGAACATGTTGTCTTTTTATATATCAACATTCTACACCATACAATATTGCATGTCTAATCGGTGTTCTATATAACTTGTCTTTTAGCTTCCGTGGACTATGGCACCATCTTATCGCTAAGAATACTATATGCTTGTCATCACTTCATTCATCCAACTTTCACCCAACCATCTATGGCTAACATCTTCATCAATATCCTCATCTCTTTAAAGCATCGATCCTAAATATCAAAAGATATCTCAAGAACATTGACAGCTATGTAAAAATTGGCAGTATATTTTCTTTTGATTTTAGTCCATACAAAGTTTGATTCCTTCCCCTCAACACATACATCGAACGAGATCAACAAATTGATCTACGCCAGGTACATGACAAAAACATTAGCAAGTTACATTCCCATACCACAAATATCATCTCCTGTGATAAGGATTGATTCCATAAGTCATCCTCTGCATGAATAATTTGCTGTGTAAATAAACAACCTTTTTTGCAAAGTTATAATAGCACACAACGAATTCATGGAACCTTACACTCAAGTTACCATCTCCTCTTTCCCAGGTCTTAGAGATCCATGATCCTTCAAAATTGTTGACACGGAGCCTTTGCTCCCATAAAGCCTCCACTGATAGAGTGATAGTAACTGCATAGGAGAAGGTCATTAGTATCTATGATCATAATGAGTTACAATATGAAACCAGGATGAGGTTGTTGTGGAAATAGAGTATTAACTAAGTAATCAATTAACAATTATATTGTTCACAAACTGTTGACAGTATCTATGTCTTCAAAATGTGAGAAAAAAAGTAGTAAATTATATGAGTGGGCTCAGGTGGCCCTCTCTAATGGTCTAACAGGACCCCTTTATTAGAGAATCAAGTCAATGATTGTATGCAAGAGAAGAGTGAGGAACAAGAGGACAATGACATATAGCAGGTGAAAAGGAAATTCCATTCCAGATGGGCCAGACTGGGAGTTCAGAATTCAGACGTTTGCTGGAGTTCAGATCAAGGCTACACATGTTCTAGGAGTGAGCAAGGCTCACTTCCTTGCAACAAACATAATAGAAGGTTGATTTTTAATTCCCTCACTTTACTCATAAGTGACACAAAAAGCTCAGCAACAGATTCTTTATTTCTGCTCCCAAACACCTCAAACAGCACGAGACATTCCTCTGAACACTCTCAACGTCTGAACCATCTGCGAGAGGACAGAAACTATCTTATTTTCTTACTATTAGCTATATGTCAGATGATGGAGAAACCGGTCCAAGAAAATATAGTAGCAATGAGAATGGTAGAAAATGCAGGTTATATTAGAGGACACCAGGTCTGCATTCCACATTGGATAATAAAAAGGTGCATTTATTTCTCATTGTTCAAACAGAAAAATGGAGAAGGTATTAACTGCAAGATTATAAATACAGGTTATCAGCCTTCGATGGAAATGTCATGAGAACAGTAAAGTTACTATTCAAACTAATCAATACTCATGACTAAAAAGACAGAAAAACTCAAACCAAGGTAGCAAACCTGCAAATGGAAAGCGACTAAAGAGATAACCATCATTGAGCTTATTGTTCAATCTATGAGGCAATTAACATCATGCGCCTTTGCACAGAATTTCATCTGTGGAAATAAACAGAAACGGCTGATGTCGCATACTTTAGATGTACCACTTTATGGGGAATTCATAATACTTTGATTCCCCATTGGAACCAAGAAAACAAAGGCGGAGAATTGAAGTACCAGATAACATATTATCTAAAATCTTTCATTAATGAATGAAATAAGTTTAAATATCATCGATCTTGACATTAAATCTTTGTTCTCCAATCTCCACTGAAATATCACACTCAACCCCACTTCCCTGATCAATAACCCTCAGTACAGGAACTCAAGCAGTTACAACAGGTAAAGTTGACAAAAGCCATTCCCTGAAATTGACAATGTAAGGACAAGGAAATGACATCACATTAACAATGGCATGATTGGCATCAAAAGGTTCTAATAAGGTGTGGGATGCCATACAAGAGTTCGAGCTGCAACCTGAGGATGACAAGATAGTTTGGAAGTTCACTGAAAATGGTCACTACTCGGCTTCCTCATGTTCTATGTCAGAAGGGAGAAATCTAGCTTTGGGAAGTTGGTTTAGCAAACATGAGCACCGTCAAGGATCAAGTTCATCATCTGGTTGGCGATTCGCCAACATTGCCTAACGGCTGACAATTTGAGCAAACAAGGATGGCTACATCAGTCCAGCTGCCCCTTGTGTGAATCAGAAGATGAAGCCTGCAGGCATCTTTTCATTTACTGTACCTACACTAACAGGGCGTGGCGATTGTTCAGAGGTTGGATGGGCATTGGTTTTCATCTTCCAGAGGACATGGAGGTAAATTTGGAGGATTGGTGGCTGCAGACCAGGAGGTCTTTCTGGCTCAGTTACAGGAAGTCATTTGATACCTTGCTCATGCTGGTTTGCTGGTTGATATGGAAGGAGCGCAATGCCAGGGTATTCCAAGGGAGATCAGGCACAGCAAACCAACTTTTTGCAGACATCAAAGATGAGATAGTAATCTGGAAGGAGGCTGGCGTGTTTAAAAAAACAATGATGCTTAGCTAGTCCTTTTTCATTTTGTGTGAGGAGACTTGATCCTGTGGAACCCTGCTTTCGACAGCTTAGTGTCAATGTTATTGTAAACCCCCCTCCCCAAGCTTAATAAAATTTGGTCAGACTGTTCTTTCAGCCAGCCCAACAAAAAAAGTCCTAATAAATGGCTGACATCTATCAGACTAATGTTGGTTGTGTTAAATTGTAAATGCCGTGCAACACCAGGTCAAGGAGAACACACAAAAAATAGTTATAAGTGCATGTCTAAACTAACAAAATTCAAGCTACACATGTACAATAGTCATTGGTCAGGTTAATTATCTTTCCTAAAAAGTAGCTAGACCACAAAGATACAAATCAGACAATAGAATGGAATTCACCCTTTTGAGAACATTTGTGTTTTAACAAAATACTAGCAATAGCTTCAACTACCAACTTTATCCTTTCCCTAAATCCCTCCTATACCAAACCTCTCCTACACCAGCCCAAACAATAGTCCTCTGCTTCCTGGACAAAATCTCACTTCCAAATTTAGTATGCAAGTAGTGGTGTTTCCGCCCAAGTATTTCTGGAGAATAAACATTTTTTACCGTGGCTTCCATAATGGGATATATCACTGTCGCCTGTATGTGATTGTGCAAGCAAGGCAGTTGATCTGTTTCTTTTATTGCATGCTCATCTTTGATCATGGCTAATTCTACCTGTTCTGTTCTCTCAGATGAAAATATATAGCCACTTCAAATCCCTTGTTTTAATCCTTATTTTGCAAGTAAAATGAAACGATAGAATTAAGAATGCATGTTTTGAGAACATAAAATCACAATCAAATATGAAAGGGCAAACAGATAACAGGAAAGTTGTGAAGAGTACTTCAAGAAATAATTACTCTGATGAGAATGTAGGACTTTTGCAAGATTCCTAATTACATAAATCTTGTCCTTGCGAGCAAATTGATTATCACAACCAGCATTAAAATTTACAGAGAGGTCAAGGTCACTTTTGGGAGTAAATAGATCCATTGGGAATGATCCAAATGCTTTCACAACCGGAAGCCCATTCTTTTTACCTGAAAGGAGGCATCAATCAGGAAACAGGTCACAACATCATGCAAATTCATAATATTCAGGTGGGAGACAAAGTATTCATAGTAAATGGTGTCTTGCATGTAAAAGCGTACTATGAGTGATAGACATGAAAACCTAAACAATGCTTGTCGGAGTAAACTGATCAGCTAACAGTCAAAATTGGTTGACTATGTAAAATTTTAATAGAAATTAAGTCAATTTTTAACTAACTTTTATGATTGTGTTTCCAAATGCATTTCCCTTTTTCACCAATCAGGCATTGTCATGTTTACAATGATCACAAGCACACATTTTGGAAGCGTAATTCTTTGACCCACTATAATAGACGAAAAAGAACTCTTACCAAAAAACTCTTCAGCAATTCTGTTGAATACCTTGACCATAATATATCGTTCCTCATAGTTGTCAGACATTTATAGAAGTAAACCCTCAAGATTTGGAAGCAAAGTAGGATTGATCAAGAGCGCCTCTGACTCCAACTCGCAACTCTCTCCACGTTTGCATAATGCTGCAAGTAATTCAAAATTTAAATAGCACGATATCAGTTGCAGTGTACATCAAAGTAGTAACTCATGGTGCAGAAGGCCCAATAATAGGTGGCAAACATGGTAAGAACTCTCTTCACAATTGTTTCGGCATTTACAGGGTCAGAGAAAAATTATATTTGTGTTCCATTATATAAAGTTGCCATATTTGCAAGAAATCACTGATTGTATGTATATTTCCACAGCTGTCGGCATTTGTTTGCGCCTTGCGCAGAGAAGTTATTTCTAATACCCAGGAAATCAGTCTAGGAGCATCTAAATAGTAAGATGCATACATGAATATGACACGCAACTGGTCACTTGGTCTTCTTCCCCAATGGCATGGAAGTAGCCAAAGGTGTTGCCCTCTTCTTGATAAAGGCACTGGTTCTGCTTTCAGTCTCACCACTGTCATCATCGCTATCCTCATTCGCCTCCTGAGCAGCTCTCTTCTCCTCCTCGACGGCCTTCCTCTTTTGTGCGTTCACCTTCCCGTGCAACCTCCTCTCGACCGGATCGGTGGGAGCCGCACGTTTCACATTAGGTGCCACTTTAGCACCAAGACCAAGCCTACAGCGAGCAATTTGTCAGAATCATAATCGGTTTGTCCAGGAATGCTAAGAAGAAACTCAATTCTTTGAATCGTTCATACCTTGATGGCCGACCCTCAAAATCCTTATCTTTGTGTTCATCCGGGTCTGATGCACTCATTTTGTCCACCCATGTATGAGCCTGAGAATGACATTAACGGCGCGGGTAAGTATGACAAGATTGGCAGGCAGCACATAGCATTCGATCCAACTACTAGGAGGGGAAAAAAGCATTCTTTTAGGGCAAGACTT
>KE372672.1:148584-175551 GCA_000418225.1 Zizania latifolia
CAGAGTTTAGGAGAGGTGGAGGCGGAGCTCACCAGCTTGAGGGCCTTGTTGAGCGTGACCACCTTGGGGAGCGGGGCCTTCGCCGGCGGCGGCTTTTTCTCCGACGGCTGCTCGGTTGCCATGGCTAGCGGAAGTGGCGGAGCCAGAGACTGGAGATGACAAGAGGGACGGAGACGGCCCTGAGAGCTGCGGGGGAGGGGGAGACCGGAGGCGAGGAGCCGGCGAGAAGTAGGGAGGGACGCACTCGCCACGAATGCGACAAGCCCTCCAGAGATGAGAAAATTGATAATTTGTGAGGACTTGATCATATACCTTCATCTCTCGAAATAAAAAAATGAGTATTTATTCTTCATATCTTATTGATGTGCGAGGTTTTTTTAAGTCAATAACATATGGGTCAAGATGGTAAATTCTTAATTTTCATCTAATTAGATGGTATATGATCAATTTTTTCCGGTAAATTTATTGGGCTTCGATAATTTGTTATTCTAAACATCTGTTTCGATTAAATACCACTCTAAATTTTATCCCGATTGATTTTTTGTCATTCCAGTAATTTTTAATTCATTTCCTCTTTTTTCTTTATAGAAAACGACTAATTTATCCTTCGCACTACAGCCAGTAGGACGTTGCCTTAGGCACCGATGAAAGGGCAAGAGAGTTGCCCTAGGATATAAGTTCAATTTCGTGCATCGATGCATATAGATATGCATCTCAAGCATTGAAAAAATTGATAATTGATCACTTTTAAGATAATATTTTGATTATGATGTCACTCTAAGACAATGACATGTGAGACCATTAGATTAATGACAAGTGGGGCTATGATGACAAAAAAGCGAAGCTACTTCTTGGCAATGACAAATTATCAAATCTCTCTCAAACATTTCCACGCTCAATCACCGTGGATGTAAGTCATGTCTAACATTTTGTCAATCTTGCTCTAAGAGTTGTTTATGTGAGATCATCTTGGGGCTCATTTCCACGCTCAATCTTTATGTGGTGGGAGAGGCTGCACGTTGCGCGTCTTCGGCAGTAATATGTTTTGGTAGATCTGAAGTTGAAGGGATGCAGTGCAAAGGACAGATTAGTCCTTTTCATGAAGAAAAAAAAGAGAAATGAATTAAAATGACAAAAAATAGCTAAGACAAAGTTTAGAATGATATTTAATTAAAGCAGAAGTTCAGAGTGAAAGTCCAAAATTTACGATGATTGCCCTTGCAGAGAGAGTAGGGGATAAGCGAGGGCCAAGGGAGAGGAGGATGTTGTTGCTGCGTGCCTCCCGGGCGTCGCCGGCGGCAACTGCGGCGTCAATGATGGCTGTAGTCACCGTGGTCAGGAGTAAGCCCACCCGGCTAGCCTACATCGTCGGCTTCTCCTCGTCAGGTGCGAGGAGGAGGAAGGGTGGGTGGCTGGGCGAAGCCATGCCCTAGCCCCGGCACGACGAGATCACGAGACCACACGCAATAAGAAGCTCAACATGAGACAGGTGGAGGAAAGCAAGGGTCACACCATGGAGGAGGCAGCGCAAGGGTTGCAGAGGCAGGAGGGTGAGAGGAAGGAGAAGCCACCGCTAACGCCGTCGCCGCTGCCACCGCTGAGGCAGCAGAAGGAGAAGGAGAAGGTGAAGCGTGCGGTGCGGTGGAAGCGCACGATCGGGTGCGGCGCGTGCTGCAAGCTGGACAAGGGCCCCAACTTCCCCACCCCCGAGGAGATCTTCGCCGACCTCCCCGACGACCTCTAGGTTAGTCCAAAGATGCAAAATGTTGGTTAATACGGCTAGCATTTTGTGTATTTTATAATGTAAATGATGTAAACAATTGAGGAATACTCGGTGCTTTGCAAATTACAATACTATTATGATTTATGACTTATGAGTGATGCAGACAATCATTGTTGATGATCGAATGATGATGCAGCTATACAAGACTATAATTTGCACTAATGGGTGGTGCACCAAGTATGACAAGTCCACACGCACTTGCACCATCTACCAAGGTAGTCACAAACTCAGGAATTTCATAAGGAATCTCTTTGAGAGTGGCCTAATCTTTATGACAGTAGGTCGAAGAACTGAAGATATCTTGCTGTGAATAGCGGGATAACTAGCTTTATACCTGTCCAAAGTTGAATGCGACCAAGCTACGGGGAGAGAGGCACCGAAACCGTGAAGACTTTGACTCGATCTCTGAACGACCGCAGAACCATAATCCAGAACTAACCCACACAAAACGGTACAGCCATACTGGAAACCATAGAGCACAAACTAGAGGACCCTAGAGGGATCTCTTCACAAGTCTAAGTAGAACAAGAAAGAACAAAGGTATGAGTAAGACACTCAGCAGCTCGGCTGCAATACCATATGGTTTATCAATTCATCAAAAAGTCTTTCTCTGTAAGGAAAATGAGAAGTATTTATACTAGGAACAACCCTCCTAGCTGGGCATCAAAAGACTCTTAAGATTCTTGAGAAGTTGGCAGGTCAAAGGTCTCCAGGAAGAATTTCCAAACAGCCTCGCGTAGCCTTTCAGCTTCTGTGCAGTTTTCACTAAAACAGCCATAACTTTTTATTGGGAAGTCCAAAAGATAATCCGTTTATTGGAGGTAAAAGTAGACTTGATTATATTTCCAACCATGTGCATTATGGGTATTGAATCATGGCGGGTTGGGTCGCCCATCTCTTGGAAGTTGGAAGATTTGTCAACAGACAACGGGGTGTAAAATCGTGGAAGAAAAGTAACAGATGACCAGACCAGCGTATAAAGTAACATCGTGGAGAAAAAAGTAACAGCCGACTGGACCATTTTTCTGAGCTCACAACCATTTTCACCTCTTTATCAACACATGTTTGTGGCTTGCTCCTCTTCATGAGTGAACCTAAACAACATCAATGTAGAATAACTAGGTAGTATACCATCCTTAGATATAATGAAATCATAATCAGTTAGGGATGAGTTCATTTGTTCTTGTAATTTCTTGGCGCGGCTCCATGTAAGTGGACCATGATTACGTTCACTTGTGTTAGGCAGTGAATGCTCCTTATGTTCCAACACATGATGAGCTGGGATGTCCTCATCAGAATTTGTGCAATGCATGCTTCACTTGACGTTGTTCTGGCTGGCCTGTCATGATTGTAGACCGGCCTATCTTCTGCAGGGTGGAACCAATAAAGGTTTTTGAGTACTTTGGTATGCCAAGCAGCAGACCCGGCCCAACACATTTGACAGGGAAGCTTGCAGGTTTGCTCGTGCCCTGTTTGGTGTATTTGCATGTTAGTTTGTCTCAATATGGTGAAGTTCTTTGTTTATTTCTTGTTTGCAGTGCTTGTGTAGATACCATCAAGATGGTGTATGGTGAGGACTCTACAGAGTTAACTAACTTTAAACGTTTCATAAGGGAATAAAGTAAGGAGCACAAAGAATGCAAGAACCAGGATAAAATGTTGGATGCGTAGCTCCTGGTAAGAATTTGCAACATTTTGTGCATCTGTAAGTCTAGTTCTACCATGATGACCCATGAACATCGCTACTCTCTGAAGTCCCTACTATGAAAAAATCTCTGCCAATCTAATTCACCCTATCTGTCTGTAAGACTGACAGTCCTATAACCATGCAACACTTAAAGTGAGTATTGCTAGACATGCACCATAGTTAGCCAGAAAGTTTCTTTACAACAAGTAGTACCGGCTCCTTGTTAGATAAAAAGAATAAAATTGAAACTATATTCATTTGCAGGCTTGCCTGCTTCTAATCTTGGAAATGTGTGAGCATGGTGCTATGGACATCATATGGTATTGTAGCAGTGCTATTAGGAAATAGTTTACCTTCCACAATAATAATATGTGTTGCCTAGCTAAATAATATGATAGGTTATTAGGATAGAGATATAGTTATTTTGGTATTACATCTACTAGTTAGGAATGCATTGATTTTAGTTAGGAACTAGAGATAGAGATTATGTTGGTTTCCATAATAGTTGGGATTAGTTCCTTGTATGTCAAGTTAGTTCTCCCTATATATAAAAGGATCACATATACTTTATTATCAATCAATCAATGGATCTCTAAAGTTAACCCTAAGCCTTAGAGCCTCTATTAACTTAATAAGGAGAAGCCTTGCTGAAGCTACTAGAGGGCGAGTGCACTATCCCCCAAGTCTTCAGACCCTTACCCTAGCGTGCCCATAACACTTGGTAAACCTGATCAAACTTGCCCTGACCTGGCCCCGTTTTTGTGGCTCTGGATTTAGCATTTTAGGACTATAGGCAGAGTGGAAAGTTAACTCCAAGTGACCAACAAATCGTAACTAAAAAATTTCATGTCTTCCTTGTTGGCATAGCTTGACAAAGATCTGGTCTAGCTGGTTTGACTAGGTTTTTAGTCCTATATCATGCATGGTAAGGACAACATGTGATCCTTTGAGAACATCTGTAGTTATATGAGATACCTCACTACTGTCATAGGGCAAAGGAGCTTAGAAGAGTGATGTAGGGAAGCTGTAAGGGATGGAATCACTTAGGTAGAAGGATGTTGTAAGGTGCAACCATGACTTGTTGCTTCTCATTGTCAGTATTAAAATATTTCATTGTTTTGTATGTGAGTATGTCCTTCACGTTACTTTTTCTGGTAGTGGTATAGATTGTAGAATGTTTTGTTGGATTTCTTGCATGACCCTACAATTATTAATACTATGTATTTCCACCCTCTCTATTTTCCTTAATTTGCAAAGTTGCACATGAGTCGTTAGCAATGTATTGTGTTCTGCCTTTTTAGTACCATTTTTAATTTTCTCAAATATTAGTACCTTTCTTCTTGACCAAAGTTGTATGCTAATTGGCACAATGCAAGAGTTGGCATAGCAAATCTCTCAAGGAACTAATTATATCCCTGAGAGTAATGTAGTGGACAGGATCAAAAAGCTATCTAGTTACCTCTGTAAAGTATTTTCTCAAATTTTTGGCATTTATATGAATCAGTATAATGATCTTTTGATGTCATGATACACTGATCCAGGTCTAAATATTCTGTTAGGTTCTTACTTTTTGACATAAGTTGTTGTATAGGCTAATTTGATAGTTTGATACTTCAGTTTGCCATGTAGCTGTAGAAAATAGAATACCAAACATGATGTGCATTTCATGCATAAAAGAACGTGAGTTAATCAATCAGTTCCTATTTTCTGACAATCCTTAATCCTGACTCATGAACCACCTCGACAGGTTTCTTAAATATATATTCCAAAATGTTATGTTCACTACGGGAAACGGAGTGTTTGCCAAGTACATTCTCTCGAGCACTCGGTAAAGAGGCATGTTCGCCGAGTGTCGGTCAAAAACACTCGGCGAACTTTAGGCACTCGGCGAGTGCCTGGGCCGTTACCTCTTTTTTGTGCCGAGTGCCACGTCGGACACTCGGCAAAGCCGACGTGACACTCGGTGAAGGGTTCACCGAGTACCCAATAAAATACACTCGGTAAACCTCTATCTGTCAATAGCGGGTTCGTCGAGTGTTCTTCATCGAGTACAACACTCGGCAAACCCTTCACCGAGTGTTTTTAGGGTTTCACTAAGTGCTAACGGTATTCGGCAAACCACTGTTTTCGTGTAGTGGTTATTTTGAACATGGTAATATGATGGTAGATACATATACCCCTAAACTACAAAATTGAATTCTTAACTTCTATCGAGAAATAACCCCGTGATGGTTTAAGACAACAGTTCTATCTACGTCACAGTCCACGCTAACACGGGATGTTGGTTCATCTAACATGTGGCCTAGCTTGTCTGTGAGACAACACTTCTCTACCATTCCGCCCACCTCCCTCCCTCTCCTCTGCATCCTCCCTTTTGCACTCTGGTCGAGGAAGCAACAAGCCACATTAGCAGAAATCATACATGGATACGCGAGAGCCGAGAAGACAACGGTGCAGCCGTGTAGCATGCATACCTCGTCGCGGTGCCGTCTGTTGGGTAATCTAGTTTGTTTACGTTTGAATTAGTTTGTTCTTTGCATGCTGGTCTTTTGGTTAGAGTTTGGCCGAGTCTTTTGCATGAGCCCTCGCTGCGTCATGGAGACAAGCACGTAGAGTAGTGTGGAGTGTGTGCGGACCCCCCGCTGTAGTGGCGGAATGGCCGGGCCATCTTCCATTTACTCAGATGAATAATAGGGAGTAAAAGAACTACAGAAAAGCTGCTGATTCGTAGCGCAGCACCAAATTCTCTCTCGCTCTTGTGAATTGTTTGTCTGTGCTTCAGCCAACACGTGGTATCAGAGCCCTGTTTCAGTCAGGGAGAGAAGATGGCTGGCCGCCATGGCAGTGCACCGCCAAGCAATCGGCGTCGTTCGCAGTCACCACTGTCACGACGTGGACGCGGACGGGACGACGACACTAGGCGGGCACAATGGGAGCTGCCAATCATGGTTCATCGCACCGTCAAGGAGACATCAGGGTCTATGCAGTACCCGATGCTGACGAAGACAAACTACCCGGAGTGGGTAACGATGATGCGCATCAACATGCAGGCTCAGGGCCTGTGGGGTGCGATCGATCCTGGAGGCGTTGAGTACAGTGAGGACTGGCTAGCATTAGCCGTGATCGCTCGCTCCGTCCCGCTGGAGATGGTGAACATGATCGGCAGCAAGGAGACCGCACGGGAAGCATGGGAAGCCATCAGGAGTATGTGAGTAGGCGTCGAGCGTGTGCGTGTCGCAAACACGCAGAGACTGCGGCGTGACTTCAACAACATCGCCTTCAAGGAGGGCGAGAACATGGATGATTTCTCCATGCGGATCACCAACCTCGCCAAAAATCTGCGGATGCTTGGTGACAAAATTGATGATGCGGAGGTTATGCGCAAGCTATTGCAGGTCGTCCCCGAGAAATTCATGCAGATTGCGATCTCAATTGAGACCTTGTTGGACGTCGAAGAAATGTCCGTCGAGGAGGTGACCGGGCGCCTCCGAGCTGTCGAACAGCGATTCGAGGCTCGTGCGGCGGCTGCGGAGCTCAGCTCTCGTCTCCTCCTCTCGTCCAAGGAAGAGGACCTCATCCACCGCCTGCGCAAGCGTGACAAGGAAGGAGCACGTGACGACAACCCTAGCGGAACCAGTGGTGGAGTGGGTGGTGATTCAGTGCCACCACGCCGCAACTCACAGCCACCCAAACGCTTCTCCAACGATGCACGGAAGGGTGATGGTGGGAGCAAAACCATCGACAAAGACACCTACAGATATTGCGACAAAACTGGGCATTGGAGACGGGAGTGCCGCAAGAGGAAGAAGGATATGGCAACAGCTCAAGCACTGCTGGTAGAGGAAGCAGGCGCCGACGAGGAGCCGCATGAGCAGAGCGATGACGACGAGCCTGGACTGCTGATGGCGCAAGCTGTCGCAATCCCGACGGTGCCTATACATGCTACTACGTCTTCTACTCTGGCCTGCATTGGCGGTCATGTGTTTCTCAACGAGGAACGCGCGACGGTACAACTCGGCGACACCGACAACACCGGCGGCAACGATGATGGCGTGTGGTATCTCGACACGGGAGCTTCAAATCACATGACGGGAATCGGCATGGCCTTCACTGAGCTAGACCGCACCATCACCGGCACAGTGAGGTTCCGCGACGGCTCCCTAGTGGATATCCTCGGTCGTGGCACGATCATCTTCGCTGTGCGAGGTGGACTCCATAGCGTACTGTCGGACGTCTACTACATCCCACGATTGTGCAGTAATATTATAAGCCTGGGTCAGCTTGATGAGGCTGGATGCCAGGTGCTGATAGAAGATGGCGTTCTTCGGGTGCGCGATCCATCAAAGGAACTCCTTGCCAAGGTGCAGCGGTCCATGAATCGGCTGTACAAGGTTGTGCTCAGTATTGCGCAGTCGGTCTCGCTCCTAGCGCACGCGAACGACGATGCATGGCGCTGGCATGAAAGGTTTGGTCACCTGAGTTTTGACGGACTGAAGAAGATGAGCAAAGGAGCCATGGTGCGTGGGCTTCCACAGCTTGATCACGTCGATCAGCTGTGTGATGCTTGCCTTGTGGGCAAGCAACGGCGAGCTGCATTTCCCCAAGAAGCCAAGTACCGTGCCAAAGAACGTCTCGACCTCGTCCACGGCGATCTATGCGGCCCTGTCACTCCAGCAACACATGGCGGACGGCGTTATTTTCTTCTCCTCATTGATGACGCCAGCAGGTATATGTGGCTTGTATTGCTGACAACAAAAGATGAGGCGGCAATTGCAATTCGCAGATTTTAGGCAGGCGTCGAGGTAGAGACGGGAAGAAAGCTTCGTGCGCTCCGCACAGACCGTGGTGGGGAGTTCACAGCGGTCACTTTCAGCGAGTATTGCATGGAGAAGGGTGTGAACCGACAACTCACGGCGCCATATACTCCACAGCAAAATGGGGTCGTGGAGCACCGGAATCAAACCGTGATGGGAATGGCTCGTTGCCTCCTCAAGGTGAAGGACATGCCAAGTACTTTTTGGGGGGAGGCAGTAAGCATGCAGTCTTTCTTCTCAACAGATCACCCACGAAGAGTGTCACCGACAAGACCCCCTATGAAGCTTGGCATGGAGTGAAGCCGGCCGTGCACTTCCTGTGCATGTTCGGATGTATCGCACATGTCAAGGTCACACGTCCGCATGCCGCCAAGCTGGATGACCGAAGCAAGAAGATGGTATTTGTGGGATATGAACCAGGCTCGAAGGCTTACCGGGTGTATGATCATGTGGGCGGGAGTCTACATGTTACTCGCGACGTGGTGTTTGATGAAGCCAAAGGGTGGAATTGGGAGGTGAGTGGGAGTGCTGTACCCGAGACTTTCACTGTTGAGTACATGGTCTCGAGTAGCAGCGTGCCGAACACTCCTGTATCCCCTACAGTTCCATCTGAAGAGGAGCAAGATAGCGACGGCTACTGCACTCCGGTGGATGCTGTGAACACTCTGGATAGGGTTCAGGTGGAGCACTGCACACCACCATCGCACATTGCATCAAAACAAGACCATGACGACAATGGGGCGCCACGGCGATACCGCATGGTAGAGAATTGCATCAACACAGCTGAGCCTCGTGAACTTGATCCGGATGAATGGCTGCTGGTAGCAACCGAGGAACCCTCCTCTTTTGATGAGGCAGCAACAGATCCAGCATGTCTCGCAGCAATGGAGGAAGAGATGGCTGCCATCAAGGAGAATGGTACCTGGGAGGCAACGGAACTTCCAACTGGGCATCGGCCAATCGGTCTGAAGTGGGTGTTTAAATTGAAGAAGGATGCTCAGGGTGCAGTGATCCGACACAAGGCGCATCTCGTGGCAAAGGGGTACGTGCAGCGCGTCGGTGTGGACTTCGATGAAGTGTTTGCACCAGTGGCACGGCTTGATTCTGTACGAGCACTGGCAGCTGTGGCAGCACATGAAGGCTGGTCGCTTCATCACCTCGACGTTAAGTCCGCGTTCTTGAATGGCGATCTCACTGAGGAAGTCTACGTCGCTCAGCCACCGGGTTTCTCCATTGCTGGACGGGAGAGACAAGTGTTGCGTCTTCACAAAGCGCTCTACGGCCTACGTCAAGCCCCTCGAGCTTGGAACGCCAAGTTAGATCGCACGTTGGTGGCGCTCGGGTTCACACGCTGCGAGGAAGAACATGGCGTGTATATGCGTGGCACTGGTCAGAAGCATGTTCTTCTTGGCATGTACGTCGATGACTTAGTTCTCACCGGGGCTGATCAAGCAGAGATCGAGTCATTCAAGGAAGAGATGAAGCACTCATTCAAGATGAGTGACCTCGGGCAGCTGAGCTACTACTTGGGCATAGAAGTGAAGCAACTACCTGGGAAGATCACAATGAATCAAGCTGCGTATGCGGCGAAGCTACTGGACAAAGCCGGCATGAATGGCTGCAACTCTGTGCAAGTGCCGATGGAAGCTCGACTCAAGTTAAGTAAGAATAGTTCTAACCCACCTGTTGATCTCACTTTGTATCGCAGCTTGGCTGGGAGTCTACGGTATTTGGTGCACACCAGGCCGGATATTAGCTTCGCTGTTGGATACGTTAGTAGGTTCATGGAGAAGCCTACAACAGAACATCTAAGCGCAGTCAAGCATCTGCTTCGCTATGTGGCTGGGACAATCCACTATGGCTTGTGCTACTCCAAGGGAGATGAAGACATCGAACTCAAGGGATATAGCGATGCGGATATGGCTGGTGACCTGGATGATCGCAAGAGTACCTCTGGTGTCCTGTTCTGTCTCGGAGATGCACCGGTGTCATGGCAGTCCCAGAAGCAATCAGTGGTGGCGCTGTCATCGTGTGAGGCAGAATACATCGCGGCAGCATCTGCAGCTTGTCAAGGAGTATGGCTCGGGCGACTGATTGGTAATTTCTACGGAAGAACAGCTGATGCCGCGGTAATCTACATCGACAACCAGTCTGCAATTGAGCTTTGCAAGAACCCGGTGTTTCATGGGCGAAGAAAACATATTGAGACCCGGTTTCACTTCATCAGGGAGTGTGTCGAAGGTGGCCGGGTTGTCATTAGGAAGATTCACACCGACGATCAGCTGGCATATATTCTTACCAAATTGCTTGGCCGAGTGAGATTTCTACACTTGCGAGAGAAGCTCGGGGTTGTCGACGTCAATCACATCTAGATTAGGGGGAGTATTGTTGGGTAATCTAGTTTGTTTACGTTTGAATTAGTTTGTTCTTTGCATGCTGGCCTTTCGGTTAGAGCTTGGCCGAGTCTTTTGCATGAGCCCTCGCTGCGTCGTGGAGACATGCACGTAGAGTAGTGTGGAGTGTGTGCGGACCCCCCGCTGTAGTGGCAGAATGGCCGGGCCATCTTCCATGTACTCAGATGAATAATAGGGAGTAAAAGAACTACAGAAAAGCTGTTGATTCATAGCGCAGCACCAAATTCTCCCTCGCTCTTGTGAATTGTTTGTCTGTGCTTCAGCCAACACCGTCGTCCTCATGCTTTGGCTCTGGCTGAGGCTAATCGGAGGAAGTGTACATCCCCGCGGATCGGCGGTGCGCTTGCGGACGACGCGGCGGTGGCGATATATAACACCGTGCCGTATTGCGCACAATCACCGTGTCGTGCCGTGTCCAGCTAATCGAGTATGCAAAAACCAGCCGCTGATTTGCTCGAAATTAACACCAAATCAGATGCGGCTGATGAATGTAACATTATTATTCCATGTAAAAGTTTGTATTTTTCTAGGTAAGTTTGCTGTTTTTAATTCATTAAGTGTGTTTCTAGAATTTAAATCAAAATAGGTCAAATTTGAACTGCATGTGCATAAAATAATGAATCAAAATTTATAGAAAAATCATATTCATGTTTTGAGTCCATTCTTAGTCCTTTACCACTAAATGTGAAGAAATTTTTAAAAAATCTAGGTTACGACACTCTATCGGACGGACACCTGGCGCGCGCCCGGGCGCTGCCGGGTTTGGCTATTTGTTGAGTGCCACGTCAGGCACTCGGTGAACAGGTGTCGGTTCGCCGAGTGCCCGGCGTGGCACTCAGCAAAGCCGCCGTCAGGACACCATGACCGTTAGCCGCTTTTTTATGTCGAGTGCCACGACGGGCACTCGGTGAACCCTTGTTCGCCGACAGCGGGTTCACCAAGTGTGGCGCTTTGTGAACCCTTCACCGAGTGCAATTAGGGCGGCACTCGGCAAATAACTGATTTCCCGTAGTGTAACCTTGCGAACATAATGGATTTGAATCTCATAAGATATGGCGAAAATGGCACACTATTAAATCACCATTCAAATAAGGGCACATTTGACAGGGAGAAGCTTGCAGGTTTGCTCCCTGACCTGTTTGATGTATGTGCAGGTTAGTTTATTTGTCAATATGTTGAATTTCTTTGTTTACTTCTTGTTTGCAGTGCTTGTGTGGATACCATCAAGATGGTGTATGATGAGGACTCTTAAGTAGGATGGTCTTACTTTCAAATAAATTAGCTAGGTACATGTCTTATGTCTTGTGTAGGGCCAGACGTATGGCCATCAAGCTACGGTTTGAATACTACACAGTAGGACAGTACAGTGCGTAGCTTGTTGCGACTAACTGGCTGCTTGCGCTAAGTGAGTATGTGCTCATCACTAGGGGAGTGGGTTGTGCTTGTTTATAAATACTAAATAGAGAGCAGAAGAGAGATGTCCATAAGTAGAACATGGAAGGAGCTAGCAAAAAGTGGTTGTGGCTAGTGTTTTCAACATCGTATGTAATATATCTTGAATTATTTGCACCACGCAGATGGCTCCCGGTGCCACCACTGGGCACGCTCTTGCACCCTCCGTGTGGGGTGATTTCTTCGTCACCTACAATCCTCCAAACTCACAAGTATACAAACAATACTCCCTGATTAATTACATTACAATTTGTATATTAGTACCAGTTTAGTATGTAGTTTGACACAACATGTCACATACTTTAGCTAGCTAGCTCTAAGATTTAATTATATATGTATGCTTGCATGGTAGCAGAGGTCGTCAGAGTGGATTAGGGAGCGAGCGGATCAGCTAAAGACGCAGATGACTGGGACACATGCATGATTGTCTTGTGCGACTAGCTCACCTATGGAAGGCGGCCGGCTTGCTTGGTAGTAATCTATACCCATGGACCACTGTACGTGTGATGTTTGATGTCTACTTAATTTGTAGTAATCTACAGAACCCATTGGCCACTATACATGTGATGTTTTGCTGTCAGTTATTACCTAATGCTCTAGTCCTAAAATAGTAACATTTATGTTTAGATGTATATATTATTAAGATGTGTAAAAAAACTATATATCTGATATATTTTTTGAGACGGATAAATGTACGTCTATAAATGGTTGTAAGAGTAATGAGTAATAAGGTCTAACAATATTATGAGAACTTTAGAGGTAAAAGTAACATGCATTTTACAAGTACTTCCTTCGGTTCTATAATTCTTCATGTTTTAGATAGGTTCTCACGTACCAAAAAGTAATTAATTAGTGTATACGTTTTTAATTTTGCATATAATAAATATAGTTGTGCAGTTCTACTTGTAGTTAATGAATTTATATATATGCATAGGTATATGAGTCCAAAGTAATATCTTAATCATCAAAACATCAACCGTTAGCATCTAAAAACTCTAAGTCTAAAACATCAAAAATTATGAAACATGAGAGTACTAGGTTAAGTTGTTACATTTGAGATAAATTTTAAACTTAAAAGGATGTTATATTTTAGGATGGATGCAGTGGATCACAGGCTTACGTGTTTCGCACTTGCTAAATTTTTGAGAAATATCAAGTTGTAGGCTAAAATCAGGTGATTTAATTATCCAGTTTTAGTCATAGATGTGAATAAGATGACATATAAGAGAAGAAAAGTTGTCAAATGGCATATTATGCTGTTTCGCGGCATATTTGTACAATTAGTATGTCGTGTCACATATACAATAGAATTTTTTTTAAAACTAAGTTGGTTAACGGATTTACAAACAGCTTTTAAAATTACAGTGGTCAACCGATTTTGGTGCATGCCTGCAAGGATTTATTTGCAGTTTTGCATGGCTAGAATGTTACCGCTGCTTCTATATTTCACTTTTTTTTAGTTTTTGAATGCTAATTATTGTCATTTTGATGATTAAGAGGTCATTTTATATCTATATACTATTTAATATAGACAAATAGAAAATATATACACTAATTAATTACTTATTGGTATATGAGATAATATTCAAAACATCAAGAATTATAAAACTGAAGGAAATACAAGTACTGATGCGAACGTAATGGATCTGAATCTCATAAGATATGGCAAAAAGGGTACACTATGAAAAATCACCATTCAAATTAGGGCACACTAAAGAAACCTGACATTCCCAACAAATTTGACAGGGAAGCTTGCAGGTTTGCTCCCTGACCTGTTTGATGTATGTGCAGGTTAGTTTGTCAATATGGTGAATTTCTTTGTTTACTTCTTGTTTGCAGTGCTTGTGTGGATACCATCAAGCTGGTGTATGATGATGAGGACTCTTAAGTAGGATGGTCTTACTTTCAAATAAATTAGCTAGGTACATGTCTTATGTCTTATGTAGGGCCAAACGTATGGCCATCAAACTACGGTTTGAATACTACACAGTATGACAGTACAGTGCGTAGCTTGTTGCGACTAACTGGCTGCTTGCGCTAAGTGAGTGGGTTGTGCTTGTTTATAAATACTAGATAGAGAGCAGAAGAGAGATGTCCATAAGTAGAACGTGGAAGGAGCAAAAAGTGGTTGTGTCTAGTGTTTTCAACATCGTAATATGTCTGGAATTATTTGCACCACGCGGCTGGCTCCCGGTGGCCAAAACAGATACTCTGCAGTCGACGAAGGGCAGTTGTCCAACCTTGGCCGTTGGATGAAGATTGGACGATGCGGAGGGGGTTTTGCGGGTGGTAGGGTTCACTTCGCAGAGAGCTTCACGGTGACTTCTCACCGTCCGATTCATGATGGACGGCTCGGATGGACGACTATGGAGGACAATCCCCCCTCCAAAGTCAGAGGAACCGTTTCCCCCAGTGTCACCACTGGACACGCTCTTGCACCCTCCGTGTGGGGTGATTTCTTCGTCACCTACAACCCTCCAAACTCACAAGTATACAAACAATACTCCCTGATTAATTACATTACAATTTGTATAGTACCAGTTTAGTATGTAGTTTGACACAACATGTCACATACTTTAGCTAGCTAGCTCTAAGATTTAATTATATATGTATGCTTACATGGTAGCAGAGGTCGATAGAGTGGATGAGGGAGCGGGCGGATCAGCTAAAGACGCAGGTGCGTCGCAAGCTTCAGCAGCTGGCCACGAGCAGTGGTGTAGCTGACACGTTGGCTCTAGTGGACGCCCTCGAGCGCCTCGACGTAGACAACCACTTCCGTGAAGAGATCACCACGGCGTTGCTCCGTGTAGTACACTGCAACGAGCATGAGTGCACGGTGGCTGCCTCGAGCGGTGACGACAATGGTGACCTCCATGTCACGTCCCTTCGTTTCCGTCTTCTACGCCAGCACGGCTTCAGGGTATCTGCAGGTATAATAGCCCTACTATATAATTGATATCTCTCGACCAAAACAAACAAGTAAAATGGAATTTTTCGTCCTTATATGTTAATGTGAATCCATCTTTAGAGTAGTGTTGCACTTACACATATGATATATAATTATATATACATGTTCTTTACACATATTGTTATAACTTAGAAGTTGATGCATATATATGCAGATGTATTCGACAAGTTTAGAGACAACATAGGCAATTTCAGAGAAAGCCTAAGTAGTGACACGCGAGGCCTGCTAAGCCTATACAACGCGGCTCACTTGGCTATGCCCGGAGAGGAGGCGTTGGACGACGCCATAGCATTCTCAAGGCGCCACCTCCGATCCATCGAAGGCAAGCTCATGTCACCAATGGCTGAGCAGGTCTCCCGAGCCCTCGATATCCCTCTCCCACGGTACCCCAAGCGGCTAGAGACGATGTGCTACATCGCTGAGTGCTCGAAGGACCCAGCAATGTTTGATGGTGCTGGTGCGGTGCTAGAGCTTGCGAGACTAGACTTTGAACTTCTCAGGTTTCTTCACCTCAGGGAGCTCAAGGACCTCAGTCTGTAAGTCTCCACCCTTTTTACCACTTGTCTAAGCCCTCTGCTCTCTCCCTAATTAATCACTCTCCTGCCCAAAAAGAAATCACTTTTAACTATTTACTTTTGTTCCCAAAAGACTTCATTTCAACTTCTTACCTATTATTGGTTTGCAAATTATTTATTTTATTTCTTTAATAACTCTTTCTCATCAGTTCATAATATTACTTTTTTATTAATAAGAGGCATTTTGACCATTATTTTCACTTCTGATTTGTCAAGTAAGTTTTTGTGGGATGGAGTACATTAAATTACTTTCTTCATACCAAGAAGACTTTAATTCCAGCTCTCCAAACTTCTCATCAAAACACTTCATTTTGACCTCTTATATATCTTCTTACCTCTTACATATCAAGAGAAATATTATTCTTTTACTCTCACCACTAATTTATACTCTTTATTATCTTTTCTAAAGTAGAAGCTTTGGTAGGACAGAGTGAGTACGTACAACTTAACTAAAGTCTTTGCCAGCTTATACCATTGACTTTAAATTTTGTTTGCCAACTGATTGGTACAAATTAACAGATGGTGGAGAGAGGTCTACGACAGCGTAAAGCTAAGCTATGCTCGAGACCGCATAGTGGAGCTCTACTTCTGGGCATGTGGTTCGTTCCACGAGGAGGAATACTCCCGCACACGGATCATTCTCACCAAAGTGCTTGCATTCATATCCATATTGGACGATACATACGATATCCATGCTACCATAGAGGAGTGCCATAAGCTCAATAGAGCTATTCAGAGGTAGAAATTAATCAGTAATTAATGTCCTAGATAATTAAGCTCTGAATTTGTTGACTTGCTAAATTAAAAGAGCTACGCCCTCCGTTCCAAAATTTAGCGTATTTTAAATTCAAAATTTGTCTTAAATGTAGTAACATATTACTAATAAAAGTCTACTTTTATCTCTAAGGTACTCATACTACTCCTGAACTGTATTATTTATCGCTCTAACCAATTACTTCTGGACCTATATATACTCACTCACCAAAGGGAAATATTATAGTCTTTTTCACAACTCTTTAATATATATTCATAAGTCTAGATGTTACTATATTTTGGCACGAGGAGAGTAGCTAGCTATATATGCTGATTGAGCTAACCAATATATATATATATATATATGTGTGTGTGCAGATGGGATAAGGCAGCTGTTTCTATTCTGCCAGAATATCTACACGAATTTTATACCAAGCTGCTAAGCAGTTTTGACGAGTTCGAGGATAACTTGGAACCACACGAGAAGTATCGCGTGTCTTACGCCAAATCTGGGGTAAAATCTTTAATTATGAAACTGCGTGAATAGCTGAGGCGTAATGTAGTACTCCAATTCATGCAGTCACATGACGTTCATTTAATCACCTATCTATTAATCCATCCATCTACATAACTATATACAGATACTAATTAAACAGTACTCTAAAAAAATCATAATGGTTCAGATTATTAAAAGGATAATTACATTTCAATATACAGCTTCCTAATTATTAATTTTGAAAGTCAGATTAAGAAAAGTGGAATTAAGGCTCCAAAAGTTCACAGCCTGTTTTTATTAATCCCAACTCAATTATTAAATCATCAAAAAGCTAAAATTAAGACACCTAGTATCCAACCACACTTTTATATTTATTAATTCAGAATATGTAATGAAGAATAGGCAACAACGTACACATGTATTATTATGGCTCCATATGTAATTAATTAGAAGCCAACTACATATTTCTAACTACTAATTTGAATTTTTGAATAATAAATAAAATTACATTTGAATTTTGAACTTTAAAGCTATTAAATTACATGATATATTTGTTGTGAGTATAGTACATAAAAGTTTGGAATTAGCCATTATTAAAAACATAGTTTGTTTTTATATGTATAAGGTATAAAAAGGAAAATTATTCAATACTAGTTGTTTAGAAATAATTTCCAACTTTCTAACAAGTTGTATTAGTCGTGAAAAAAATTAGTTCTAAATAGCTTAGGTGATGCATTGCTTCATTGTGGGTGTTAATTATTATCTCCGAATCGTTATACAAATTATTTTAGTTTTATCAATTATTTTCTAAATATAACTTGGTTTAGAACTTATATTTTTTTTATCTTTTCTTTTATATTTGTGTTTATAAAATAAATGATACTCGTCTTACAAATAAAAAATTATCTTTTTCAAGACAGAATAAATAAAGATAATAAAGTCATTTGAGTTGATTCTTAATTCTTTTATATGAGTAAAAAATAATGTATATTAAGGAATCAGAGAGAGTAATTAATGAGTAAATCGAACAATCTTAGTGTTGTTGTAGTGAAATTCTTGTACCTGAAGCATAATTTACACATGTTAATCTCATGCGCATGTACAGTACAAGCAGTTGTCTGAATACTATTGCCGGGAGGCCCAGTGGTCGAGTGACAAGTACATGCCGAGCTTCGCTGAGCACGTCGAACTGTCAGTCATGTCGTCGGCCTACCCAGCGTTAGTCATGACGGCGCTGGTCGGCGTTCACGACGAGGCCACGGCAACCGTGGAGGCGTTCGAGTGGCTTGCCTCCATGCCTGACTTCGTCCGTGCTAGCGGGGAGGTCCTCCGCTTCCTCAATGACATCGCCTCCAACAAGGTCAGGAGGAACGAGAAGGATTTGCCAAGCACTGTGGAGTGCTACATGGCGGAGCACGGCGTGGACTCAAAGGTGGCCGTGGCAGCCGTGGCCGCGCTGGCGGAGCACGCGTGGAGGACAATCAATCAGGCGAGCATCGAGGTGGACCCTACTCGGCTACCGGTGACGCAGCTGGTGGTGAACCTGACACGGGTGATAGAGGTGATATACCCCCGTGGCCAGGACCTCTACACCTTCACCACCGACATCAAGGGCGTCATTGCCAACCTCTTCCTTGACCCTGTCCTTGTGTAGACAACACGACGAACAACTAGCGACATTGCACAACGTATTGTATACGCTACACTACGTGCTGTATAAGCTGCACTATATACTATATACGCTACACTACGTATTGTATACACTGCACTATGTATTGTATAGTGTATACGCTGCACTACATATTGTATACGCTGCACTACGTATTGTATATGTTGCACTACATACTATATACACTGCACTACATACTGTATAGTGTATACGCTGCACTATGTACTGTATACGCTACACTACGTATTGTATATTATATTGTATATGCTGCACTATTACATGTATCACTTGCTATCTCCAGGTTGTGTTTTAAGCATCTTGTCGAATTAATACATATATTTATATATTACTTTTTCTATTTACACATATATAAAATTATTAAAAATATAATTGTGAAAGTATTTTTCTAACAAATCTATTAATATTTTATATATATACTAAATCTTAATATTTTTAATATAATAATACGTCCTAAAATATAATATATTTTAAAATTTTAAAATTTGGCTAAAATGTAGTACTAATAAAAGATTATTTTTATCTCAAAAATACATGTAATATTTAGACTTTATTACTTATTACTCTACCTAAATACTTTTAGACTCACTCTTACCTATCATAGGATAATATTATGATTTTTTATATCGTCTTAATATATGCACATAATTTAAAGGTTGCTAAATTTTAGGATGAATATTTAGATGTTTACTTACGTGTATTTTAGCACATCTCCCCAGCCGAACTGGCACAATGATTGATTTCACACACCGGATGCGTCACGTGACACGAGGCAAATCTAAACTCTAAGGAAGAAGCATTAATTTGGAAAGTTTCGGAACCAACTAAAGAAAGTTTTTTAATATATGAACTGAAGTTTATTCTTTGTAGATTATAGAAGTTTATGAGTAAAGTTGTTTAGCCTCTACATTAAGGTCGTGTTCTACCTATAGACAGTTGAATGGTAATTTTATGTATACTAGCAGCAGCGACAGCAACAAAGTTTTTTAATCCCAAGTAAATTAGGGTAGGCTAGAGTTGAAACCCAACAGGAGTCATTAATTAAGGTTCAGGTATATAAATAGCTTCTCTCCATGCATTCCTATTTAAAGCCAAATCTTTAGAAATATTTCATTCTTAAAAGTATCTTTTTATTGTCTTCTCCTAAGTTAATTTCGGCCTTTACCTGCCTCTCCTCACACTATTGTCGTGCCTCAGGATTCTACCATCTCAATCAGTTCCTCTGGGGTTCTTTGTTGGACATGTCCAAACCATCTCAACCGGTAGAGTTGGACAAACTTTTCTTCAATTAGTACTACCCCTAGCCTATCACATATATCGTCGTTCTAGACTCGATCTATTTTTGTGTGCCCATAAATCCAATGCAACATACGCATTTCTGCAACACTCAACTGTTGAACATGTCGTCTTTTTATGGGCCAACATTCTGCACCGTACAACATTGCAGGTCTAATCGTCGTTCTATAGAACTTTCCTTTTAGCTTTTGTGGTACCCTCTTGTCACATAGAATGCCAGATGCTTGTCACCACTTTATCCACCTAACTTTGATTTTATGGCTAACATCTTCATCAATATCTCCATCTCTTTGAAGCTACGATCCCAAAAATCGAAAAGTATCCTTCTTGTGCACTACTTGACCTTCTAAACTAACATCTCCCACCTCATGTGTAGTAGTGCTAAAGTCACATATCATATATTCAGTTTTAATAATCCTGCTAAGTCTAAAACATTTGGCCCCAAGAGTCTTCCTCAACAGCTCTAATTTTCTATTTACTCTCGTCCGGCTTTCATCAACTAGTACTACATCATTAGCAAAAAGCATACACTAAGGGATATCCCATTGTTTGTCCCTTACTCTCTTGTGACCTCATCCATCACTAAGGCAAATAGATAAGGGCTTAAAGTTGACCCTTTATGTAGTCCTCACTACCACAGAATCACTTAAAAGTTACGCCATATCAGTGCCGGTTATCTCTAAGCTGACACTGAAGCTATATCACTACCGGTTTAAAAAATAGAAGCTATTAAATTTTTCAAACTGGAACGGAACTGGCATTGTTGCGCAACTTTCAGTGCCGATTGTAGCCATGAATTGACACTAAAGTATCAGTGTCGGTTCGTGGCTACAACTGGCACTCAAAGTTGCGCAACAGTGACGGTTCATTTCACGAACCAACACTGATACTTTAGTGTTGGTTTATGGCACGAACCGACACTGTTGCGCAACTTTTAGTGCCGGTTCTAGCCACGAATCGATATTGATGTGTACTGCTATAAAACAGCAACGTGAATTAGACAGTGAGGTGATCGGAATAGTGCAGTGAGGAACAGTGCCGGAGGCTAAAGATTTGTGGAGACAAGATTTTGGTAAGCTATTTTGCTATTCGTTTTCTTCTTACTATTTAAATCGTGTGTATAGTACTCGCTCTTATTTATCTTTGTGGATGAAATTGAATGCGTGGAATGAAATGAAGGATCGAATTGAATGTTTGGAGGCCATGTTGAATATATGCTTGTACACATTTATTTCTCTTCGTGGATGAATTTGAATGCGTGGAATAGAATGAATGGAGGCTATGTTGATTTAGTGCTTGTAGATAATAATTGCTCTCGATGGAATTAAATGCATAGAGGCCATGGTTGTACACATGTTGAATGTATGGAGGCCATATTGATTTAGTGGTTGTACACATGTTGAATGTATGGAGGCCATGAGTTATTCTTAATAGATTGAATATATTGAATGTATGGATGCAATATTAATCTTATGAAAATTGCTCTTAGCTTCATGAATTGCTCTTCATGGTTAATAAATATATGGAGATCATGTTGAATTTATTTTTAAAATTCAACATGACCTCCATACAACATCGATGTGATTAATCTTCATAATCTTTCCATGCGAGCGTAAAAATCAAAAATTGAAATTATTTTTTAAATTAAAAAATGAATCACTAAACTAATGGCTTAATACAAGGTACGATTACGTGATTGATCTTCACAATATTCCAAACGTAGATTCTCTATGTCGAAACATATATTTTCACAACCTTTCTAAGTGAGTATTGAAAACAAAATTTGGAAATATTTTTAAAATAAAAAAAATGAAACGTTAGACTAATAAATTTATATATTATAGGAATGGAATGTTCCGAAGGTAGATTCTCTAGATCGAAACAAGTACCGGCAAACAACAATGGTTCAAGATATGAGGTAATTAAACTATCACTATCGATCTTTCAAAAATATTGGCAATTTTATGTGCAGGTAAGTTAATTATGTGAGATTAATTATAATGATATGCAGGTGGATCGCTCATGGATGTACAATGATCATGGGCCCGAGGTCATTAATGGTGTCAATGGTTTTGTACGAAGTGTTCTGTCTTACAGAAATAGAAATAACGGCAGTGCTAATCAGTACATATGTTGTCCCTGTGTCGATTGCAAAAATAAGAAAAAATTGATAGACGTTGAGCAAATCCATGCACACTTGATTCTTAGAGGTTTCAAAGTAGGATATACCCGCTAGACAGAACACGTTGAACTTGATGATAGTGTGAATGAAGAGCAGCCAATAGTCGAAGAAAACATATGCGACAACACTACAGTTGACCATGACAGAGATGACACATTATTTTATGCCAATGAAGAAGACATCGATCAAATGTCGTATGATGGCGAGGGAGACTTCACTAGTGATAGACAACATGAAAAGTTTTAGCGTATGATAACTGACTCTAAAACACCAATATACCCGAATTGTAAAGAGGAGCACAATAAGTTGAATGTGGTGCTAACACTGATGCAAATAAAGGCTAGCAACGGTTGGTCTGATAAGGGTTTCAACGAGTTGTTGGTATTTTTGAAAGATTTACTTCCAATGAAAAATGTTCTGTCTAAAAGTACTTACTATGCCAAACAGGTTGTCTATCCATTAGGGTTTGAGATAGAGAAAATCCATGCATGTGTAAATGACTGCATGTTGTTTCATAATGAGGATGTAGACCTAAATATGTGTCACGTTTGCAATGCACCATGGTACAGTGGCGAGAGCGAAGACACTACAGATACCGAGAGACAAAAGAAGAAAATACCAGTTAAGGTGGCTTGGTATTTTCCAATAATCCCCCGTTTGAAACGGATGTTCGCTAACAAAGCGAACAGTGAGCTGCTATGATGGCACGCTGAGAAGCGAAAGAAAGATGGAATGCTTAGACATCCTGCTGATGGCATGCAGTGGAGAAGATTCGATTCAAAATACAAACAGTTTAGAAATGAAGTGAGAAATATAAGATTTGGGTTGAGTACGGATGAGATGAATCCTTTTGGCAACACAAGAAATACTCATAGCACTTGGCCGGTGACTCTCTATATCTATAACCTTCTGCCCTGGATGTGCATGAAGCGAAAATTTCTTCTCATGCCTTTGTTGATTAGTAGACCAAATCAGCTAGGTAACGATATCGATGTATATCTCAAACCCCTAGTAGAAGATTTACTTGTATTATAGAAAGACGGCGTGCGGGTTTAGGATGAATACAAAAGAGAGACTTTCACATTACGTGCAATGTTGTTTGTAATGATTTCTGATTAGCCTGCTCTTGGCAACCTATCAGGGCAGACTATAAAAGGGTACAATGGTTGTATTCAGTGTTTGGAGGAAATTGGGGGGCGTTGGTTGTCCAACAGCAGAAAAATAGTCTTCATGGGTCACCGTAGATTCCTTCATATCAATCATCCGTACCGTAAGAACAAGAGAGCTTTCGATGTGACGGTGAAGACACATCAAGCTTTAGCGATATCTATAATATTCACGCTAGTGACACTCTTAAGATATTAACAAAAGATGGGTGCACCACAGAGGTTGAGGTTGCAAGCTATGGAGACTGGGTATGCCTTCACAAAGGGTGGCCCGCATTTAGTAAACGAGTCGGCCTAACAGAAGGGAACTATGTGGTACTAACAATGGGACCCACATTGTCTATTACGGTCGCTATTTACAATAATTATGGTGAAGAGAAGACCGCAATAGCTATAAAAGTGGAGGACAACTGTCATAACCTAAAATTATCAAAATATAAAAGTATTAAAAGCTATGAATAAAAAGAAAAGGTAAAAGAATTTTCAGCAAAAGAAAGCAAAATGGAATTTTTCCTAAACAAAAAGAAAGGATTTTTGAGTATTAAAATTTGAGGAAGAAATTTTTGCAAATAAAATGTTGCTGAATTTTTTTTGCAAAAGTCTCTAAAAATGAAAACAATTTCTCAAGAATTTTTCTGAGTCAAAAAATATATTTTTCTAAATTTTTGGAGGCCTTTTTCTAAAAAAAGAATTAAAATTTAAAATTTAATTTTTTTTCGTTTCCCTCCCTCCGGTCGGGCCACCTCCCGTCGGCTCATTCCCGCGCATCCCCATCTTCGGCCTAGCTCCCTCGCCCCACCGGCCCAGCATGCCCCATAGGCCCAGCCGCTCCGTGCCTCGCTCGGTCGCCAATAGGTGGGACCTACCTGTCAGGCCATTCCCAACCTCCCGCCACCTTCCCCGCGCCCTAGCGCCACCCGCCTGAAAGATCTTAGTCCTTGAGTTATATTGAGTTTTGGTGATTCATGACAATGGATATTGGGACTAACTATTTTCATGAGTTTGTGTGTTAAGTTAAGTTCTGGCATCAAGCAAAAAGGTTGATTGCTCATATGTTGAGAATCAACAAGTAAAATATTGATCATGAAGATTATTAGCATTTCAAGTCATATTAAACCGGAAGTTTTGATCAAAGGTCTTTGAATCAATCTCCCTTGAGTTTAATGAAATAACACCATTGATTGATGGATCTCAAACAACATGACAATGAAAATGAATTATAGAAGCTTATTAAGTATATATTGATGGATATGATAAATGAAAGCTAAAGTTGATGATTGACAAGAAGCTAAGAATCATGAAGGACAAAGTGATTTATACCATTGATTATATGTTGAGAATCAAGTGAAATATTAATCATGAAGAATAATGTATTTTATACCATTGATTATATGTTGAGAATGAAGTGGAATATTAATGATGAAGATGGTTCATACAAGCTTGGTATATCTATATTGATGGACATGAGAAATACAAGCTAAAGTTAGCGATTGACAAGAACTTGAGTATCATGAAGCGTAAAATGATCTATATCATTGATTAATGAGAATCAAGTGAACATATTGAAAATGTTGGATACGAAGTGATTTTCTATGGCAAGACGATAAAGGGCAAGTGATACTCGGCTACGAGGGACCATGCAGGGGTGAAGGGCAAGCATAGACTTAACGTCGAAGGACCAATGCGATGGTGAAGAGTGAGGAGCCATGGTGAATACCATGGGAATGATGAGTGATTGTCAACGGGAGAGATGAGAAGAGAAGATTGAAGATGAGGAGAAGTCCTCCGAGGGGAGGCACAGTGACTTGTCGTGAAGGAGCTCGCGTGTGACTCAGGTACAAGGACGAACGTTTGTCGGACAGAGGGGTCACGAGGACGTAACGGTCCAATCCGGGTGCATGGAGCAGAAGCGACAAGCGGACCTGATCCATCGTGGTGTCAACCAGTGCGACTCAGGTACACGGACGACCGACCGCCGGGCTGAGGAGTCGCGGGGTCGAATAGGTCCAATCCGGGTGCACGGTGCGGAGGCGACGGACGCTTTGACGGCTTCGGCTTAAAACCGTCAAACCTACCAGAAAAGTGTTTTCTCCATCAAAGTTAGCGGTGTCGTAGCGGCTACGAAAAGCAACGGCACCGAATAATATATGTAGGGTTATTTTACGTTTTTGCCCCGTGGGCCGGAGTCTGTATAGAACCTTCGCGAAGAGGGTATTTGAGTCATTTGTGTTGGTCCGTGGTGGCTATATAAGAGGCTCAGCTACGCGGTGGCACGGCGCGACGGCGTGGCGGCTCAGCGTGGCCCTCGACTGCTAGCTCGGCTACATCGACGGCACGGCAGCGAGCACTTCTCCGGCCATCATCTACACCAAGATCTTCAGTATAAACCTTCTGCCCTTAATCTGTTTGATGAAATGCCTCAAGGAATTTATACTGCACTCTATGTGTTCGATCTAATGTCTCCAAGCACTTGACTTTTGTATTGCACTGCGTTTGTTGATTACTATACTCCGGTATAAACTTGTGCGTGTCGAGTGTTTGAGATTTTGTTTGTATGCTCTTGGATTATTGATTTTTGAGTTGTCCATGTACATGCACACCAAGTGTTCGATTGTTTGTGCATAAGTGCTTTGCGCGTGTCTTCTTCATAGAACGCTTGCTGCACTTATGAATGCATTTTGATCAACACTTGTTTCTATGTTGGGCAATCTCTTTTAAAGAGTTTGAGAAAATTATCTGTGGACCGGAACTTCTGGTAATACCCGGAACTTCCGATTTGACCCTTCTGGTTCTAGATTTAATTGAGCCGGAACTTCCGATAACTATCGGAACTTTCGGTGACCAGAACTTTCGGCAACTATCGGAACTTCCGAT
This sequence comes from Zizania latifolia, assembly GCA_000418225.1. Classification (NCBI taxonomy): domain Eukaryota; kingdom Viridiplantae; phylum Streptophyta; class Magnoliopsida; order Poales; family Poaceae; genus Zizania; species Zizania latifolia. The sequence continues at coordinate 174,732 of KE372672.1, forward strand.
GACCAGAACTTCTGATTTGACCATTCTGTTTCTATTCCGGAAATTCTGGTTTGTGCTTACTGTTTTTTTTAGAATTGTTTTTGATTCCGCTATTTTATCTTGCGCCCATTCACCCCCCCCCCTCTGGTTGCTAGCTTCGGTCCTACAAGTGGTATCAGAGCTTGGTTAGGGTTTTCTATACCTTGACCGGTTCGAAACCCATTGTTGAGCGACCATGACGTCTATGGGGAAGGTCCCGTCCCTGGAAGCTTATGGCTACACATACTGGAAGACTCGCATGCGAGCATATCTACTTAGCCATGGCTCGGACATTTGGGACATGTGTGTTCACCCGAGTTTTACTGTCCGTCCTCCTACCGAGCGCAACACCCCAGTTGTTGTTGCACAGCATAAGAACAACAACAAAAAGGTGAACATTCTCTTTTCTGGTTTAGGTCCAGTTGAATTTGAGAGAGTGAGCCATCTTGACATAGCTCGAGAGATCTGGGCTATCCTCCAGGCACACCATGAGGGCACCGCTCAGGCCAAGGCTCGCCTCTATCAGACCTACCGGCGTGAGTATGAAAACTTCACATAGAAGCCGGGTGAAAAAGTTGAGGAGCTTTTTGGGCATCTTCAGTCGATTATTAACAAGCTTCGGGCCAACAAGGCCGATGCCGATCAGCTTGTGATAGACCACGAACAGGCTCTAAAGATTCTGCATACTTTAGATCCTAAGGTCTAGGAGATTAAGGTATCTTCTATAGTTGAGAGTTCTGGTTATGATACCTTGACTGTCGCAGAGCTTTTTAGTAAGCTCAAGGCCACTAAGGTGGATACC
>KE372672.1:193355-204441 GCA_000418225.1 Zizania latifolia
AGGCTCAGCTACGTGGCGGCGCGGCGCGACGGCGTGGTGGCTCAGCGTGGCCCTTGACTGCTAGCTCGGTGACATCGACGGCACGGCAGCGAGAACTTCTCCGGCCATCATCTACACCAAGATCTTCAGTATAAACCTTCTGCGCTTAATCTGTTTGATGAAATGCCTCAAGGAATTTATACTGCACCCTATGTGTTCGATCTAATGTCTCCAAGCACTTGACTTTTGTATTGCACTGCGTTTGTTGATTACTATACTCCGGTATAAACTTGTGCCTGTCGAGTGTTTGAGATTTTGTTTGTATGCTCTTGGATTTGGTGATTTTTGAGTTGTCCATGTACATGCACATCAAGTGTTCGGTTGTTTGTGCATAAGTGCTTTGCGCGTGTCTTCTTCATAGAACGCTTGCTGCACTTATGAATGTATTTTGATCAATACTTGTTTCTATGTTGGGCAATCTCTTTTGAAGAGTTTGAGAAAATTGTCTGTGCACCAGAACTTCTGGTAATACCCGGAACTTCCGATTTGACCCTTCTGGTTCCAGATTTAATTGAGCCGGAACTTTCGGTAACTATCGGAACTTCCGGTGACCAGAACTTCCGTTAAAAAACCAGAACTTCCGATTTGACCATTCTGTTTCTATTCTGGAAATTCCGGTTTGTGCTTACTGTTTTTTTCAGAATTGTTTTTGATTCCGCTATTTTATCTTGCGCCCATTCACCCCCCCCTCTGGTCGCTAGCTTCGGTCCTACAAAGAGCGAGTATAAGCTTTATACCGATGAACCATGTAAGTCTATAAGAAACTACGGTTGATCCGCATCACTTATTCAAAGAATGCAAGAAGTGATAAAGAGATGAGCAAGTTCGGACTTCATATGTTGAATGATGTCGATTGGCTTAAATATATGGAAGCATCCACACTTCATATGTTGACCTACACCAAACCAAAATTTAAAGTGAACATTGCTCAAAGCAAAGGTATAAATGTTTTGGGACTCACAAGTTCAACTAGTTTTTTGTAGGTGAATAGTCCCAATGATGAAATGGTTTCAACTTTGTCGTCCCTCAAATATGAAGAAACAAGATGGTGGGAGGGTGTTCCTATTGTTCTAAATCTTTTATACTTGTATTTGAGTATAGGAATACCATACTATTAAGAGGGATACAAAGTTGATGTGTTTGTATATGTCTCTGTGCTCAAAGTGTTTTATCCCATTGCTATCTTGAGAGAAAACCAAAGCCATAATCTTTTCTCCTTGGGGTTTTAAGCCTTGTTCTTTGTTGAGTTGGATATTCCTTTTAATATGCTTTCCAAAATATCCAAGATCATCAAAAATGGACTTTGGGGTCAAAAGTTATGACCTGTTTTCTGGAGTGCTGCTAGGAATTTCGGAACTTCCGGTTAATCCAGGAACTTCCGGGATCTCCAGGTCCAGAACTTCCGATTAAGACCGGAACTTCTGGTTAAGACCGGAACTTCCGGGATCTCTAGGTCCGAAACTTCCGGGATCTTCAGGTCTGAAACTTCCGGTTAAACCCAGAACTTCCGAAATAAACCTTTTGTATCGATTTATTTTGGCCCGGAACTTCCGGTTAAGCCCAGAACTTTCGGATGAACAGTTGCAAAATGTCTTCAAACAGCCACTTTTTGAGTGAGGGGTATAAATACCCCCTCACCCCATTTTGAAGAGGAGAACTCTTGAGCAAATATTCAAAAACACTCTCTCACTCTTTCAAAGCTAGATCTTGAGCAAATCTTTGTGATTTTATTTCAGAGTGCAACACAAATCTTCTAGCAAACTTCTTGCTCCATCTTTTGAAAAGATTTTGTGTGGTTGAGTTCGTTGGTTTCCCTGAAAAATCATTGAGCACTTGAGTTCATAGCAAGCAAATCAATATTGTGTTTGTTACTCTTGGAGATTGAGATCTCCTAGACGGCAAGGCATCGTCTGTGAGCAACCAAAGATTGTGGTGTGCCCGAGAAAGTTTATAAAGGTTCTACCTCACCTCCGTAAGGGAAGAGGTAACTCTAGTGAAGCCCAAGCTAGACCCCGGCGGTTGCTTAGTGATGAAAAGGGTTGAAAGAGATCCAGTCTTTTGGGGCCCCTCAATGGAGACGTAGGATCGGTGGATCCGAACTTCGGGAAATAAATCAAGTGTCTCATTTGTTCATTTGCTTGTTCTTCATGTTCATGAGATAGCTTATCATATTCATACGTGTTTTAGCCCGATCTATGTGCTCGTGCTTGTTTGATTATAATTGATGAATGTGATAGCTTCATAATACCTATTAGAACTTGCAAGAATAATTGATTTGAACTAGAACTTATTAGGGGCTCTTAGATTTAAAGTTTATCGGTTAATTACGTTTATTGCTTGTTTTAGCCTGATCTCTAAATCTACCCCATGGATCTATTTTTCCTTACATAGACACACTCCTAACAACTTGTGCTTACTTTCTATTCTCATAGAATTGCTATAAAAATTCTTAAAGGATCGACTTTGTAAATTTCTTGTTGTTCCTGAAATATCGTGTTGGAATCAGAAGTTCCGGACCCCGGAACTTCCGACTCATCCCGGAACATCCGGACCCCGGATGTTCCGGAATAAACCGGATAATCCGAGTGGTTTAACATTTATATTTGAAGAATTTTTCAGGAACGCCTATTCACCCTCCTCTAGAAGACATCAGTGTCCTTTCACCGCCGCCAGGCCAATCCACCTCCGCCATCACCATGGGCCAAATCCGAGCCTAGATTTGCTTTCCTCGCATCGCCCTAGCATTTTCCCCTAAGGATCCGAACCCGGCCTATGCCCGCAACTGCCCACCACGCCGCCCAACCGTAACAACCAACTACATTCGCCGCGTCGGACTCCACCGCTCGCCCCTATAAATAGAACCCCCATCCCCTGGCTCTTGGTTCAATCCCCTAGCCACCACCCTAGCACCGCCAATCGCTCCCACGCCGTGCGCCGCTGCTCCGCTGCTCGCCGCCGCCTCTAGCCATTGCTCGTCGACGCTCCGTCGCCCGCCGGTCACCGCTGACCCTGCCATCATGATCACCATCGTCTGTCGGTCACCGTCCACCCCTCCACCATCACCGTCGACCTCAGAGCCCCTCCCCCGTCGACGACCCGATCCGCCCGATGCCTCCCTCTCGCCACCGACCGCCTCTCGTCACTGCCGTTCGCCGCCGGTCACCGAGCCATCGTTCGCTAGCTACCCTTGGTCCCCTTGCCACTGCCATCGCCCCGGCGTGACACCGACGTGGCCACCACGTCAGCGCCACATCTGCCGCCCCTGCTGGCGTGGCAGCCATATGGGTCCGCCTGCGCACGCGTTCGCCCCTGCTAACGCAATTAATCTGATTTTCCTTAAGAAAAATAATTTAGTATTGCGTCATAATTCGATTTATTTTTAGAAATTAACAGAACAGGGTTTAAACTTCAAAAATATGTTCACACACAGAATGTTTGCTTTACTGTACTGTTTTAATTTATTATTATTTGCTTGTACTGCTATTTAGTCTTTGAAGTGATAGAAGAGCCAGTTTACATCGAGGAAGCACCCATTTTTGTCCCTGTTCAGCAAGGCAAGTTGTTCAAGTCTTACATTTAATCATGTTGAACCCATGTATTCAAAGCTACTGTTCTTTTAAAATTGCATTTTATTTTAGAATGACACTGGGATTGGGATATAACCCTGCTTGTATTGTTCCCTATTGTTATTTACCATATTCCTTATTTACCTAGGGAATATTTAACTTGACAAGTATGAATCTTTACTATGATTTATCTAGATGCTTCGGATTGCTTAGCCATGCTTAGAAACTAGTACCACAATCATCATGCTGATTAATATCACTTACATGTTAATGTTGGCTTATATGATTACTAGTTGGTTAATAAACTGGTTCATGAATTAAATGTCACTAAAACATGACTAAGGTGGGTTGTGAGTACATGGTATGTGGTTCTGCTAGTCGTACTAATGACACTTTAAGGACCGGTTCATGGGCCATTTTTGTACTGTAAACTCACACTCACCATAAGCTAGCATGGGTAATGGTTTGACTGAAAGCCTAGAAATCTTGAGTAGAGCATTGAGACGGCCGATAGCCCTGCACTGGTTGAAGTCTTTACTATACGGATGAGGAGCACCAGGGGGATATCCGGTGTGATGGGAACTTGGGGTGTGAAGCTTGGAGGATTTAGTTGAATGGTCATATCACAGCTCTTTTTTATGGTACCGTAGTGATATTGAGGTGCATGGTGACATGTTGTAGGGCTGTGTCTTATGGGTAAAGTTGTGAACCTCTGATCAGAGTAAAACTATTCGAATAGTCATGCCCACGGTTAAAGGCAGCAATGCAAGGTCACTCGTGATTAGTCCCACTGTTACTTAATTAAACAGATTTTACTTTCTGTTTAACCTGGTTAGCTCTAGTTTAGAGTGGTTTGGTTGGGTTTTTGGGCCTGATGACTCTAGGTAAGAGTTATTCAATGAATTGATTAATACTGCTTCTAAGGTTCCTACTTAATTAAAACTACTCTTTAAATTCTATCTCTCTTTAATGCTATTTTATGCAAATGAACCCTATTATGCCTTCCTTTATATCCCCTGTGTATTATAACTGTTCCGCTTGGATAGCTTGCTGAGTATTCAAAATAATCACCCTTGCATTCCCCCACCACCAGAGGAGTTCACCAGCGAAGATGAAGGTGGTGCCTTTTGAGTCAGATCTAGTCAAGTCTACTTGTGGAGTGGAGTCACCGCTGCGCCAATAAAGTTATTTAAAAGTTATTTATGTTCGTCATAAATGTTTTGAGGTTCCAATATCACATTTGTAATAAGTACTTTATTTATTTCGTCGTGAACAATTATACTTTCGATGTCCAATAAATTGTTTATTGTATGCCTCAGTTGATTCCTAGACGAGGTTTCTTTCCGCACAATAAATCGCAAGGAAATAGTTGGAATTTTCTTGCGTGGCAAGATAGTATCAGAGCTACCTTGACTATAGGAATGGCTAAATGGTTTAACCTTAGGAGCTGAAAACTATTTTCTAGTTATACTCCTCTCTTCTTCTTTTTTCTCTTCAAAAGGTGCTTCTTTTTCTAGAAAAGTGGTTCTGATTTTATTTTATTTTTATTCTTTTTAGATGTCTTCTGAAGGATCCCAGCCCCAAAGGTATTTTAGGATGAAGGGTTTTGTCAAGGAGTTAAGGCATATGACATTTTTCTATGGATATCAGGAGGTTCCTACATATGCTCAAGTCAGGTCAGTTACCCCCGGAATGATAGAAGTAGATGTTTCCATCATGAGTGAAAGAGAGACTATCCCATCAATGATATTTAAAGCAGAAGGAAGAAATTTTGATCATGCCTGCCAAGAAACTGCTTATGCTGCCATTGGAGAGCTTCGAGATCGCTATGCAACTAAGTTATCAGCATCGGAGTACAAGTATCACCCGAGGAAGACTTATCGTGATGATTATGCAGAGTATCCACCCAATGGTGAATAAGACAGTGCTATTATAGTCACGGTGACGAATATGCTAAAGGCGATAGACAATTGTCATAAAGATGCACTCATTGGAGCACATGAGCAAGAGAACAGGAACCGGCAGACCATCTGTTAGTTACAGAATCAAGTGGATATGCTGCGCAAGGAAGTTGGCACCCTGAAAGGAGAGTCGTCACCAGGAGGCCCAAGGATCCGTCGTACCGCAAGAAAGCGAGTTCAGATGCCGCCTAGGGTACAGGTGATCAAGACGGTGCGTGAAGAGGAGATCATCATCATCGAGAGTGATGAAGGTGAAGACGATGAGCAAGACGGAGTTATGGAAGAGGAAGATCCAGAAGAGCTAGAGTTTTCTTTTGATCCAGCTTTAGAGGAGCCTAGCTCTTAGAGTCCCTATGTACCTTTAGTACATTGTGTTAGGCGTTTGTTTTACTTACGCTAAGTGCTTGTTAGCTTTACTTGTCTGTAGTGTGTGGTTTGTATCGTCCTCCTGTGATACATTTGCACTTAGGAGTTTCTTCTGGAGTCTAATAAAAATCGTAACGAATTTCAGATCAGTACAAGATGTTTTCTCTTTTCTCTTTCTAAATCCCGCATATCCCCTCTTTCATTTGCTCTCTTCAGCAAGATGGTTCAGACTCGTCGCGTTAATTCTCAGGAAGAAATGAAGCTAGTGGAGCGAACAATGGACAGCCTCAGCAGCAGCATCAACCCCATCTCCCGCCTCCAATGCTAGAGAATCCTACCCTAGCACAAGTGCTTGCCAACCAGAACTAGCTTATGGCTACGTTGATGAACCAGATGAATGCTCAGCATCGTGCCCCGCCTGCTCAACCCCTGCCTGCACCTATCCTGACTCAGAACAAGTTGTCAGAGTTTCTCCGTGCGAGGCCACCTGTTTTCTCTAGCACTACTAACCTAGTGGAGGCTAGTGACTAGCTGTTCACTATTGAGAAGAAGTTAGAAGTTCTACAGTGCACTGATCAGGAGAAGGTTTCCATTGCTTCCCACCAACTTCAAGGTCCAACAGGAGAATGGTGGAGTCACTTTAAGGAAAATAGAGTTGATAGAACTGAGATTACTTGGGCATATTTTTCAGCTGGTTTCAGGAAGGTCTATGTTCCTGATGGACTAGTGGCTCTAAAGAAGCGAGAACTTCATGCCATCAAACAAGGGAATCGTTCCGTCACTGAATATCTGCATGAGTTTAATAACTTTGCCCGTTACACTCCTGAAGATGTGAAGCCAGATGCTGAACGTCAGGAGAAGTTCCTTGGTGGTCTGAATGATAAACTAGTAATTCATCTGATTTCTAGAGATTATATTGATTTTCAAAAGTTTTTTGATAAGTCAATTCGTCAAGAGGATCAGCACAATAGGATGGAGTCCAGGAAGCGCGGGATGGTACAGAACCAGCAGTCCAACATTCAAAAGCCTTGTTTTATGATGGTGCCACAGCAACAGTAGTCAAGAGGATCTAATGCTCAGGCCAATCGCCCTCAATAGTTCTATGCTGCTAGTGGGAGTAGAAACACCAGTGGTGCACCTCAAGCATATCGCTCTAGTTACCGGTGCTAATCAAATTCCATTAAAGGACAAGAGTAGAAAGCCAGTTGTGTGCTACAATTACTACAAACCTGGTCATTATTCTGACAAGTGCCCAGAGCCCAACCATCAGAATAGAGCTGCAGCAGCCCTAGCTCAAGCACCTGTCGAATAAGTCAAGGCAAGAGTGAATCATATGACAGTAGAAGAAGCTTAAGCTGCTCTTGATGTAGTATTGGGTCGTTTCCTGTTAACTCAATACTTACAAAAGTACTTTTTGATTCTGGTGCAACTCATTCTTTCATATCGAAAAGTTTTGTGAAAAAATATGGAATAGATATAGAACCCCTTCCCCATTCGTTAGTGATTTGTACCCCTGGTCACCAGATGTCTACCTATCTTTTTAGTCATTTAGTAACCATTGAGATTCTTGATGTCCCTTTTCTGGTCAACCTAATCTTAATAGAATCCAAAGACCTAGATGTTATTTTAGGAATAGATTGGTTAGTGAAACATGAGGGTGAGATTAAGTGTGTGACTAGAGAAGTCACCGTAACCAATCACCTTGGCCAAACCATCACTTTCTATAATCCGAACTCGTCTGGTTTGAAGATCATATTGAATGAGGTCAAGATTGAAGAGATACCTATGGTGCAAGATTATCCTGGTGTTTTTCTGAAAGTGTTGCCGGGTATGCCACCCAAGAGAGATATTGAGTTCAGAATTGATCTAGCTCTCGGCATAGCCCTAATTTATAAGAGACCGTATCAGATGGCCCAAAATGAGTTAGCTGAAGTAATGAAGCAAGTGGAAGAATTGTTGGAGAAATGATACATTCGTCCAAGTACTTCGCCTTGGTGAGCTCCAGTCGTCTTCATGGAGAAGAAGGACAAATCCAAGAGAATATGTGTAGATTATTGAGCCTTGAATGAGGTCACAATTAAGAATAAGTACCCTTTTCCTCGTATTGATGATTTGTTTGATCAGTTGTAAGGAGCCTCAGTTTTCTCCAAGATAGATCTTCGGTCAGGGTACCACCAGTTGAGAATTTGAGAAGAAGATATCCCTAAGAAAACATTTATAACCTGCTATGGATTGTTTGAATATCTGGTAATGTCGTTTGGATTGACTAATGCCCCTGCTTTCTTCATGAACTTGATAAACAGTGTGTTTATGAAATATCTATACAAGTTTGTGGTGGTGTTTATTGATGATATTCTTATTTATTCCAAGATGAAGGAGGATCATACAGTGCATTTACACCTAGCCTTACAGAAGCTGAGAGAACATCAGTTGTATGCTAAGTTAAGTAAGTGTGAGTTTTGGTTGAAGAAAGTGAAGTTTCTGGGTCACATTATCTCTTCTACTGGAGTTGTCGTTGATCCAAGTACAGTTAAAGCAGTTACTGATTGGGTGCAGCCCTAGAACACTACTGAGATAAGGAGTTTTCTAGGACTTGCGGGTTATTACCGTCTATTCATTGAGAATTTCTCCAAGATAGTCAAGCCCATGACTAAGTTGCTACAAAAGGATGAGAAATTTGTTTAGACACCCGAGTTTGAGGAAAGTTTCATGGAGTTGAAAAAAAGATTGGTATCAGCCTCAGTGCTAATTCTGCCAGATCGTAAAGGAGATTTTTAAGTATATTATGATGCATCTCATCAAGGTTTAGGATGTGTGTTGATGTAAGAAGGAAAAGTGATTGCTTATGCCTCTTGGCAACTAAGACCTCATGAGTTGAATTATTCGACCCATGATTTAGAAATGGCCTTAGTGGTCCATGCTCTTAAGATTTGGCGTCATTATCTCATTGGAAACAGTACAGAAGTCTTTACGGACCATAGGAGTTTGAAGTATATCTTTACCCAACTAGATTTGAACCTTTGGCAAAGAAGATGGCTCGAGTTAGTCAAGGATTATGATGTCAGTATTCAGTTACAAGACCTATAGGAATGTTGTTTCCGTTGAGGAAGTATCTATGGGATTGCTGTAAGAGTTTGAAAAGTTGAGTTTGAGCATCGTTCTAAGTGGATTTTTAGCAGCCTTAGAAGCTTAGCCTTCGCTGTTAGATCAACTTCAGGAAGCTCAAGTAAATGATCCTCATATTCTGGAAGTGAAGAAAAGCATGAAGAAAGGAAAAGCTCTAGAGTTCGTTAAGGATGAGCGAGGTACCTTATGGCATGGAAGCCGTATCTGTGTACCTGATAAGAAGGAGTTGAAGAATCTCATACTTCGTGAAGCTCATGAGACCCAGAACTCTATTTATCCTGGAAGTACTAAGATGTATCAAGACCTTCGATAGAAGTTTTAGTGGCCCAGTATGTGTCATGAGATAGCGGAGTATGTAGCCCTATGTGATGTATGTCAGAGAGTAAAAGCAGAATATCAGAGACCTGCAGGGTTACTCCAACCTTTGAGAGTGCTTGAATGGAAGGGGGAAGAAGTCGGAATGGACTTTATAATGGGATTTTCAAGAACAACCTCAGGGTATGATTCTATTTGGATTATCGTTGATCGATTAACAAAGGTGACTCACTTTATACCGGTCAAGACAATCTATCGTAGTAGTCAGTTGGCGGAGTTATACATGGCTAGGATCATCTGTTTGTATGGAGTTTCTAAAAGGATAGTGTTAGATAGAGGAAGTCAATTTACCTCTAAGTTTTGGCAGAAGCTGCAAGAAGGGTTGGGTAGCCGTCTGAATTTTAATACAGCTTATCACTCCTAGACCGATAGTCAGACAGAAAGAGTGAATCAGATTCTGGAGGATATGTTGAGAGCACGTGCTCTAGATTTCAGAGGATCATGGGATAAGAATCTTCTCTATGCCAAGTTTTCTTATAATAATAGTTATCAAGCTAGTCTTCAGATGTCTCCGTTTGAAGCCTTGTATGAAAGGAACTGCAGAACATCATTGTTTTGGGATCAAGTAGGTGAGAATCAAGTCTTCAGCACGGATATCGTGAGAGAAGCGGAAAGCAAAGTAAAAATTATTCAAGACCATTTGAAGGTTGCTCAATATAGGTAAAAGAATTATGCCGATAAACGTCTTCGAGGCCTCAGATTTGAAGAAGGATATTTTGTATACCTCAGAGTTAACAAGACGAAGGGGAGAAGTTGCCTACGAGTTGGAGTTATCCCCATCCATGGCAGTGGCGGAGCCAGAAGTTTTATGAAGCCTGGACAAGCTTCCGAACCTAACTAAGATGATTACATACAAACATGTCCATACTATTATATGACGAGTTTAACTAAGGTAACTATATACAAACATGAACACATAGTTGTATTGTCACTAAATATGATAAAAAAATTGCTATAAAATATGATCCAACACATATAAAAGCCCAGGTGATTAACCAACTCACTGTTATTTACAGCATAGGACATCATTATTTTTTTATAACTAGTTAACGTGAAGCCCGGGCGACTGCCCACCCTGCCCGGGAGGTGAATCCGCCCCTGATCCATGGCAGACATCCACAATGTGTTCCAAGTGTTCCAGTTGAAGAAGTGTCTACGTGTCCCTTCTGAAGTCGTGGATGTCTAGCAGATAGAGCTTCAAGAAGATTTGATGTATGTGAAAAAGCCCGTTCGTATTTTAGAAGTCAGCGAGAGAAGAACCCGAAACAAAGTTGTAAAGTTTTGCAAGGACTAGTGGAGAAATCATTTAGAGAAGGAAGCCACTTGGGAGCATGGAGATGAATTGAGAGCCAACCACCCGAATCTTTTTCCAAGTGCTTTCGAATCTCGAGGTCGAGATTCTGTTTAAGGGGTAGGTTTGTCACAACCTGAAATTTCCAAAATATAAAAGTATTAAAAGCTATGAATAAAAAGAAAACTAAAAAGAATTTTCTGTAAAAGAAAGTAAAATGGAATTTTTCCTAAAGAAAAAGAAAGGGTTTTTGAGTATTAAAATTTGAGGAAGAATTTTTTGCAAATAAAATGTTGCTGAAATTTTTTTGCAAAAGTCTTTAAAAATGTAAAGAATTTCTCAAGAATTTTTCTAGAATTTTT
>KE372672.1:231926-251272 GCA_000418225.1 Zizania latifolia
CGTGCGGCGACGCGCGCCGGGGAAGGCGAGGGGGAGCCGTCGGCGGGAGAAAGATGGGGTAGGAGCGGCGCAGGGTGAAGACCGGAGAGAAGAGTGGGGTGGGGTGGATGGCCGGCTAAGAGGGAAGAGAGAGGGTGGGGTGGAGACAGCCGGCTGAGAGGGGAGAGAGAGGGTAGGCTGGAGGAGTAAAATGAGTAAATAAATTAGGATTTTATTTATATATAAACGGGTAAACGGGTATGGGTAGTCAATATCTATTTGAGAACAACTGATGACATATTCAAAATAACAATCCCAGCAGTATCTTAAAGTGGGTCTATCCAACACCATGTTCTCTAACATGTGTCCACATTACTGATTTGATATCTCCGTATCTATGATCCGTAAAACATAATCATCAATCAGTCAAATGTGCTAATCTATGAATCATCACTATCCCACATGACGATATAAGATTAGGGATCGTTTAGAATAACATCATTACAGAACAAAAAGTTGCACAAACAAGTCACATACTTGCTGATCAATATAAAAGATATTTATTTAAGAAACAAGATAACCAATTATCCAAAGTATATTAGCATAGATAGGACACTTTCTCTCACATACACTAGACTCAATCGCGTAAGTATCTAATACCCATAGAGCTCAAGTGCACCTCATGCTTGGGCTATGAGAGAGGCTTTGTCAATGGATCGATAATGTTTAAATCCGTGTGCACCTTGCATATCTTTACATCACCTCTATCTATGATCTCTCGGATGAGGTGATAGCGTCGCAGTATATGCTTGGACTTCTGGTGCAACCTAGGCTCCTTGGCTTGCGCAATGGCACCACTATTATCACAATAGAGATCTACTGGACTGGACGCACTAGGAATAACTCCTAGCTCAAAAATAAATTTTCTGATCCAAATAGTCTCCTTCGCAGCTTCAGAAGCTGCAATATACTCGGCCTCCACTGTTGAATCTGCAACCGTTTCTTGCTTGGAACTCTTCCAACTCACTGCGCCTCCATTGAGGCAAAACACAAATCCAGACTGCGATCGCGAATCGTCCTTATCGGTTTGGAAGCTTGCATCGATGTAACCATTTACAACGAGCTCCTCCTCACTTCCATACACTAGGAACATATCATCAGTTCTTCTCAAGTACTTAAGGATACTCTTTACTATTGCCTAGTGACTTTCACCTAGGTTTAATTGATATCTGCTCGTAACACTTAGAGCATAAGAAATATCTAGACGTGTACAAAGCATGGCATACATGATGGACCAGATTACGGAGGCATATGGGATCGCACTCATCTTCTCCAGCTCATCTGGTGTCAAAGGATACTGACTCTTGCTAAGTGTAACACCATGTGACATTGACAGAAAACCTTTCTTGGAATTCTATATATTGAACCGTTTCAATACCTTGTCGATGTACACGCTTTGGCTTAATCCAATTAGCCTTCTCGATCTATCTCTATAGATCTTTATGCACAATATATATGCTGCCTCTCTAAGATCTTTTATTGAGAAACTTTTTTACAATAAAGATTTAACAGCATCGAGCATTGGAATATCATTTCCGATCAACAATATGTCATCTACATATAAGATCAAAAATATAAGTGCGCTTCCACTAGCCTTTTTGTAAACACAACGCTCTTCTTTATTCTTGATGAAACCAAACCCTTTGATCACATCATCAAAACGAAGATTCTAACTCCGAGAAGCTTGCTTCAGCCCATAAATGGACTTTTGAAGCTTGCAAATTTTCTTAGCATTTTTCGAATCGACAAAACCTTCAAGCTATGTCATATACACATCCTCACTTAGATTTTAATTAAGGAAAGCCGTTTTGACATTCATTTACCATGTCTTATAGTCATAATATGTGGTAATTGCTAGGATGATCCGGATAGACTTTAGCATTGCAACAGGCAAAAATGTTTTATCATAATCAACACCTTGAATTTGCCTGAAACTTTTCGCCACCAATCGTGCCTTATAGATGTGAACATTTCCATCAACGTCTATCTTTTTCTTCAAAATCCATTTACATTCGATAGTTTTGACACCATCAGGTGGACGACCAAGTTCCAAACTTGATTCTCTCGTATGGATTCTAACTCGGATCTTATGGCTCTAAGCTATTTCTCAAAGTCTAGTTCCATCACCGCTTCCGAGTAGGTCTTAAGTTCATTATTGTCCAACAATAATATGTCGTGATGTCCCGTTGTTAGAAACATAAACTGCTCGGGTGCACGACTAACCCTTTCCAACCGACGTGGGCTGGTGTCTCAACAACAAGTTATGTAACATCTTGCATATCGAGTTGTGGTTCAATAGGAGCTGAAACAATTTCAAGTGGTTCCCTAATCTTTTCGAGTTACATCGTGCTCCCACTAACTCATTTCGAGAGAAACTCTTTCTCAAGAAAGATAACATTTTGGGCAACAAACACTTTGCCTTCTTCTCGGTTATAGAAGTAATATCCTTTGGTTTCCCTAGAATACCCCACAAAGAAGCATTTATCAGATTTAGCAGTGAGCTTATCAGACGTTAAACATTTTACATAGGCCTTGCAACCACATATCTTTAGAAAAGATAACACGGGACGCTTCATAGTCTATATCTCATATGGTGTCCTCTCTACAGATTTAGATGAAACTCTGTTTAATGTGAAAGTAGCAGTTTCTAGAGCAAATCCCCAAAAGGACAATGGAAGATCAGATTGACTCATCATTGATCGGACCATGTCCAACAAAGTTTGGTTTCTTCGCTCGGACATCCCATTCCATTAAGGCGTGCCTGGTGGAGTCAGCTGTGGAGCAATTCCACACTGTTTGAGATGATCAATAAACTCATGGCTCAAATATTCACCTCCACGATCCGATCGCAGAAATTTAATTGTCTTGCCTGTATGATTTTATACCTCATTCTGGAACTCCTTGAACTTTTCAAATGATTTTGACTTATGCCTCATTAAGTAGATGTAACCAAATCTACTAAAGTCGTCAGTAAAAATAATAAAGTACTAAAATCCACCTCTAGCATTAGAACTCATTGGTCCACATACATCAGTATGTACAATGGCCAACAATTCATTTGCCCTCTCACTTTGACCAGTGAAAGGTGTCTTAGTCATTTTGCCAAGTAAACAAGATTCACATGTGTCAAACGATTCGAAATTAAATGACTCCAAAAGCCCATTTTTATGGAGCTTCCGCATGCGTTTCTTATTTATATGACATAAATGACAATGTCATACATAGGTAGGATCTAAATCATTAAGTTAAGATTTCTTGGTATTAATGTTATAAACATGTGTATCCTCAAGATTCAAAATATATAAGCCATTCAGCAATGGACAAACACCATAGAGCATACCATCCGAAAATATTGAACAACACTTGTTCTTTATTACGAATTCGAAACCGTCTTCCTCTAAACATGAAGAAAACATAATATTTCTGCCCAAGACAGGAATGAAATAACAATTATTTAATTCTAAAACTAATCCTGAGGATAGCGATAAAGAAATAGCGCCGATGGCCAACGTAGCAACTTTTGCACCATTACCGATGCGGACATCCAACTCGCCTCTTGCGCACTTCCTTGTCCTATTCAGTCCCTACAACGATTTATAAGTATGAATCATTGATCCAGTATCAAATACCCATGAATCATTTGGACGAGTAGCAAGATTAATTTCAATAACATTTATACTTAAAGTAGAAATCATACTTCCCTTCTTTTTCTTGAGTTCTTCCAAATATAACTTGCAATTCCTCCGCCAATGATCAGTCTTATGGCAGTGGTGGCAAGTGAAGTAGCAGGGCCAGTCTTGGACTTTCTAGCTAGTTTAGACTTAGAGCTCGAGATCACATATGTAGCTTTAGCATTTTCCTTGCATTTTCTCTTCCTGCTATCCTTCTAAACCATCATCACATGACCAGAATTATTTTTAATACTATCCTTAGCAGTCTTTAGCATCCCATGTAATTTAGCCATGCTTTTCTTCATGCTGTTCATATGAAAATTCAAAATGAACGGCTCGAAGCTCACAGGGAGCGACTAGAGAATCACATCCGTGGCAAACCATGGTCAAGAGGAAAACCAAGTTTTTCCAAGCTCTTAGTGTAACCAATCATCTTGATTACATGAGGAGAAACTGGGCTACCTTTCGCCAACCTGCACGTAATCAAAGACTTTGAGATGTTGTACCTCTCAGTCCGTACTTAGTTCTTAAACATGCCTTTAAGTCCTACGATCATATCGTAGGCATCACTGTCCTCATATTGCTTCTGAAGCTCAGAGGACATACAGGCAAACATGAGACAGCTGACATCAATTGAATCATTGGCGTGCTTCTCATAAGCTCTCCGATCCATGGCAGATGCATCATCTTTTGGTTTATCGGGATGGGGCTCCTCTAGAACATATTCCTTTTTCTCTTGTTTGAGAACAATTCTCACGTTTCTGTACCAGACAATAAAGTTTTTTCCATAAAGCTTTTCCTTTTCAAGAATTGATCGCAGATTAAAAATGGAAGGGTTCTTAGCAGTAGATGCCATGATCTACAACAAAAATGTAAGGTTCAGCACTATGCTACGTGAATCTTCTATCAAATAAAAGATGCTCCACTATATGTAAAATGATCGTTTTCCCTCTAACGACATATATTGGGACAAAATCCATATTCATCTAACTTCTAGTGAGTTTTGGCATCACTGCTAGAAAATTAGTGACATAGGTAAGCAACCACTTGCTAATCACATCCCTATGTGACTCTTGTTCGTCGGGGTGGCATCCAATGCCTCGACGCCCAACTCCATGCCCCAAAGCCCAAAACCGTTTTGATAGCTTTGTTAAGCAAACAAATACTATGCTTGTGGATGTCCAACATTCACCCTAACTGGTTAAGATAAAAGATGGCACCCTGCTTTGACAGACCCACCATGCAATGATCGAAACCTTTGTAGGTGCAGCTATTAGAAAGTGCATTAATGACTCTTAATTTTCTGAGAAAACTATTCTAACATGGTAACGATGCCTACCACACACAGAACATGAAAGAATAGTATGACAGAAACATAAATAAATATCACAGGCAATCATATTAACTGTGACATAGTATGGCCCTTCTCATATAGTGATCTCTATCTCCACGGTTTCTGTCCTTCAGGTCATCATGCCTCAGGCCTCCATGATCTTGTATCAGTCTATTACATCTAATAACACTATACAAATTACATGAGAAAAAGCAACACATGTCGACACGCAAGTCGTATAACAATAGAACAGGCCTTGGGCTGCAATTAACCATGACACGCAGGCCATGAAAATTACATACATGCATCATATGCTGCACCAGGCCATACCAGTCACAACATTCTCTGCAAAAACAAGTTAGACGTCGAATCTATGCGTGACTGAAAAGTGGACTCGGAACTTCCGGCTCAAAGCCCGGAACTTTCGAAATCACCCTCCTGTGTCGAATTTATTTTGGCCCGGAACTTTTGGGTCACACCTAGAACTTCTAAAAATAACCTTCTGTACAGAATTTATTTTGGTCTAGAACTTCCGAGTCAAACCAAGAACTTCCGAAAATAACCTCCTATATCGAAGTTTATTTCGGCCCAGAACTTCTGGGTCACACCCGAAACTTCCAAAAACCCAACGCAAAAATAATAGATCTAATCTATTTCCACCACATATCACCTATATGTGAATGATCCAGATCGAACACTATGCACGTAGGCTCTAATACCACTGTTGGGTTTTGGGAAGGTTACGCTAGCATTAATTTCAAAAATTTTACCCCGTTCACCTATGAACCATACGTGTAATGAGATCATAGATCAATACCTCTAGCCACGAAACGCGCTAGGGCAGCGGAAGTAGAGTTGATGAAGCGCGTTCTCGACCGGCTCAGCTCAGTTCCGTCCGTTCGTCGACGATAAAGACGACGTAGTCTGGTGACCTCCACGGGAAGATCAGCACCGCAGTAGCAGCAACGCCTCTACCGTATCCACACGTACAAAGACGGGATCACTTTACGCCGGTATGCTAGTATCACGGGGGAAGTTAGGAGAGAGATGGTCACAACCGGTGTAGCCAGGAGAGGTGGCGGCTAGGGTTATGTCGAAGCAACAGCAATCTTTTCGTCCTAGCCCCTCCTCTCCTTGTATAGTGCCCTCTCATGGGCCTTTAATAAGTATTAAAGACCAACAGATCTAATCTGTTTGTCTGGCCCGGAAGTTCTGGTCTAGTCCTGGAACTTCCGAAAATAACCTTCTCTACGAATTTATTTATGTCCGAAACTTCTGGACCAACCGGAACTTCCGGACCCGGAACTTCTGGTCTAACCGGAACTTCCGAAAATAACATTCTGTATCGAATTTATTTCGATCCAGAAGTTCCGGTTCCACCCAGAACTTCCGATTCGTCCAGAATTCACCTTTCAGGCAGGCTCGGAACTTCCGGTCCAACCAGAACTTCCGATTCCTCCAGAAACCGAAACTGGGGCTAGCCCAGAACTTCCGATCGTACCGAAACTCTCGGTTGCTCCAGAACCCAGAACTTTCGGTTCCCCCAGAATTCTCTTGGGCATATTTCCATCATGTGGCTAGGCCACACTAGTTTTAAAGAGGGCACGGTACTTTGAAGAGCACATCGAGAGATGGGATGAGAGGCGGCTAGCTAGGGTCCACGCGTGGGGAGTTGGGCTAGGTTCTGCTGCCTGCAGTGCATCTAGCTAGGGCCCACACATGGAGTCGGGTGTGAGGTGCGTGACGCGTGGGGAGTCTAACAGTGCATATATTACTGCAGCCTGCGCCTACAATGCTGCCGCACTTAGTCCCCTCATTTTTTCTATCCAAGGGCCTAGTCGCACAGGCGGCATGAAGCACGATAGTCAATAGGGGATGGGCGGATGGCATATGGGCCGAGGAGCGGGGGCACCGCAGGGTGGCTGGATTTTTGGATCAGGCCAGGTTTGTGCCGTGCGTTTATATCGAGTCGTGCTGGGCTGGTCTGCCATGTCGACACTTGACCCAAGCATGGCTCAGAGCTTCATACCGAATCAGCATGGCCTAATAGCGAACGGACCAGGCCGGGCCTGAGCCGGGCCAACATAGATGTGGCTCATGCTAATTCAAATAGTCTGGCCATATGACCATCTATAATGTTTTAACATACATTTAGACTGTTTTCTAGCTTGGATGATGCAAACAAATAAAATATCAAGTGGTATCATTTCAATATTTGACTGTCAAACGAAAGCATTGATAAAGATGACTGACAGACGACATTTATGCAGGTGTTTAAATTCCAACGTAATCGCTTTAAAAACAGTTGCTCAAAAAACAATTGTAACATAGAATTTCAAAAACACCAACCTGCAGGTTGTATTGCATTGCATGCAACGATCACAAAACAATGAAATCAGAACTCTTCCAAGTGCTTCCTTACCTGCTAATAGATTGGTGGCACTGCAAGATGCTTAATTACCTGCTAATAATATCAGTTACCCAGCTACTACACAGGTTTTTTTGGAAGACTGCATAATAACACAACAATATTAGTGTGGTTCCTAAGGAACGGTATCCAAATCCTGCTATCCAAGCAGATCCTAAAGGAGCTAAACATCACACAATCTGCCTGCCAGAGATCTGGTGCAAGTGTTAATGGTCATAGCTAGCACAATCACGCTCGAATACGAAGAAGAGTGAGAAGACAAGATGAAAAGGGGGAAGAAAATGGTGAAAAATTACAATTGATCACACCGGATAGTGGCAAGAACGATTTGGTATTAAGTTGCGTGAAATTTCTGCTATGCTAGTAAATTTTCTCTCATTTGTAAGTTTGTCTTAAACTATACTGCTATTTTCGTCCACTGATTGGTCGCTCGACTACTAGGCCAGATTATATCCTCCTCGCATACGAACGTTTGATTGGAATTGAATTAAGGGAAAATTATCATTTGTCCATAAAAAGTCTGGACTTCGATCATTAGACACCTAACATTTTGTCAAAGTTAAATAATTAAAGTTGACAGAGTTCTATATGATATTTAATCGAATCATTTTTATAAAAATAACGAATAATCGAAACCAAAAATTTTTATGACAAATAATCATTTTTTATTCATTTTTATTCGAAGGATATTTTGGGTACAGAAAGCCCATTCTGATAAGTGGCCTTCGGCCGACCTCTCGGCCTCGACTTCCGTCTCCTCGCCGCCGCCCCCTGCGCCGCCGATCTCCATCCCGGGACGGGAGCAGCGGCGCCGGCGTCCCGCTGCTTCCGCCGCATCCTCGCCGGGAGAACTCGTACGGACGCCCCCTTTCTCATTTTTCGCTGCCCACACCGTACCTTTCCTCTTTGCCCTAACCTTAGCTTCTCTCGTCTTGTAGATCTGGAAGAAGAATCTTTTCTCTTTGCCACGAGGTGAAGCAAGCCTTGGCAAGGGAGACAAAAGGAGCAATTTTTGCGAGGATACAAGAATTGTGCTGGGCTGCTGCTACCATGGAATCCATGTGGAAGCTGACCTACTTGCTCGAACCTGCGTCGCTTGCTCTTATTGCAACTGCCATTTCCGTCGCCTATGCATCAGCGTCGCGTGCTCTAGACCATGGGAAGGAGATGGAGAGGAACCTGGACTTCTCCGAGGCTTCCATAACACTTGATCGGTCGCAGGCACTCATGATCCCCCTTGCAAGCTCGTGCAGCCTGCTGCTCATGTTCTACCTGTTCTCCTCTGTGTCGCACCTCGTCACTGCCTTCACTGCTGTGGCCTCCGCGATGGCGCTCTTCTTCTGCCTCTCTCCGTACATAACGTATGTCAAGTCAAGGCTCAGTATAGGTGATCCTTTTGTGTCAAGATGCTGTTCAAAGCCATTTACCCGGTTGCAAGGTTTTCTGATTCTGCTCTGCATCGGCACGGTGGTAGCCTGGTTGGTATCAGGGCACTGGTTGTTAAATAACCTACTCGGGATATCCATATGCATAGCGTTTGTCAGCCATGTGAGGCTGCCCAACATAAAGATCTGTGCACTGCTTCTTGTTTGCCTGTTTGTGTACGATGTGTTCTGGGTCTTCTTCTCTGAGAGGTTTTTCGGAGCGAATGTCATGGTATCAGTTGCCACTCAGAAGGCATCTAACCCGGTTCACACGGTAGCAAACAAGCTCAGCCTGCCTGGATTGCAGCTGATTACAAAGAAGTTAGAGCTCCCAGTCAAGCTTGTCTTCCCCAGGAGTTTGATGGGTGGCCTTGTTCCAGGGAGTAGTCCTGGGGACTACATGATGCTTGGCCTTGGAGACATGGTAAGTTAATTTACATCTCCAATTTTTATTTTCAGAGGGACATAGTAACTTAGTAAGGATATGAGACAGCGACCACTTAATGTTTAAGACAAAAAGGACCTTGTAGCAATAAAAAAATCTTCAGCGTCACTTGAATTTACCTTTTTTTCCTCCTTTCAATAGCAAGCTGGATGTAGTAGCTCTTGGTCAACTTTATCTGTTACTTCTGGTTAACATGCGTGAGCTGTTCAAATCCTACAGCTTACTGGGGAAACCGAAGAGTTCAAAGAAACCAGGCAGTGTAGCATCTTTGAAGGCTTCAAGATGCCTAAACCATGACTGTTTAAACAGCTTTTAAGTCTTGAAATGTCTGGAAACACATTGCTGTGACACTGCGAAATAATGTGTCACTGCATTGCTCTAGGTTGCATCATCTCATATTGTATTGTAGACATGACATTCACTGGTATTTATTGATTTATTTGCATATCAACTTTGATATTTTGACATGAAATAGCTGCATGACTACAAAAAATTATTTTCATGGAAACACTACAGCATACCGAGTCTATATCTGAAAATGTGAATTAGTGTGTTGCTCATCTGTCTTTGCTCACGTTTTTATTGATTAAATTTAATCAGTTATTTACTTTTATGCTATGATCACTGCAGGCAATTCCAGGGATGCTTCTAGCCCTTGTACTCTCTTTCGATCACCGGAAGATCAAAGACATGAGTGTTTCACCAGACATGCCTCCCTCGAAACAGCAGAAATATGTATGGTATGCGCTAACGGGTTATGGCGTTGGCTTGGTGACTGCTTTGGCTGCTGGGATCTTATCTCAGTCTCCCCAACCTGCTCTACTGTACCTGGTAGGTGTTCTCTGGTGATGCAATCAACTTTTCCGACATTAGCACTGTATCATCCTTGTCCTACTGAGTTATGTTTTCCTGACTTGGTTGCACATTAGCTACCATTAAGTTGTTGCTGAACCAGCTTCGGTAAAGCTACAACACCACACTTGTTGTGTGGGTTTATATGCTTTTCTGACAGAGTTTGTGACTTCAGGTGCCATCTACGCTTGGGCCAGTTATGTATATGTCATGGTTGAGGAACGAGCTATGGGAACTGTGGGAAGGATCCAGACCAATTGTAAACGAGAAAACTCATTTGTTGGAGGTCTGAGATCCAACAGGACAAGAAAAAAAGATCTCAACCTCCTTCTGTGATGTAATCTGATTAAAAAATTTGTTTGCAAATATTTATAAGGTAGAATGGTCCAGTAATGTAAGCTTTATACCCTGTTCTCGCAATTGGAAACAAGATGTATCACTTAATGACAGTAATATAAAAGGCCTCTTCCATTGCAGAGCTTCGATTCTATGTTGGTCGATTACTTGAATGTTGAGGCAGTGCAGTCGCTGGTGACATCAGTGATCAGTTGGCACGGTTTAGCTGTGTTTTCTTTTTGCATAAAGAATGATATTTCCTCAGGTGTTAAGACTCAATGCAACTGAAGAGTTGCATGCTGAGCTGAGCATTCCTAAAAAGATGCAAAATTATATTTATTTAGTACTCAAAGTAAACATAAATTGTACTCAAGTTGCAAAAAAATTTGAATTATGTCTAAGCCCAGGTTCGAACTGGGGACCTCTAGTGTGTGAGACTAGCGTGATAACCGACTACACCACCCAGACATCTTGTTTAGTTTTGTCTCTTTCTCTTCTCATTAAATTACTTACTGATATTCATAGTACATATGTTCTTCCGTTAATTTCACTCATCATTTATCTGCATCCTAGTTTCTCCTACAACCTCAATGCATGATTCCATTTTCTCCTACATCCTCAATGCATAATTCCATGTTCAAATCCTCAATGCGAGGGAAGAAGCAAGAAAATTCAGAGCCAGAAGGACACAGAAAGAAGTACTCCAGTTGACTATAGCAGTCAGTGTTGAGCCATCAACCTGTTCGGTCAGTGGCGAATCAGGATAATAATTGAGGGTGGGTCAGACTAAACTATAAATCGGTAAAAATATATAATACACATACACTAATTAAATATAACACATATATGATCAAATAGAAAAACATAAAAAATAAGTACCTTAAATTATAAGATGTGAATTTTCTTAGGCTTTGGTAGCTAGCAAACAATGAAGTGAGCAGCTACCTCTCTCTCTATATATATATATATAATTTCAACTGCCTTTTCAACTAGCCCAAACTCTTCACAGCCTCTGACCATAGCATTCCATGCAACTACATTATCTTTAACTTCTGCAACCCCATGTAGAAGATTAACCGATAAATCTAAAATTTTACATTTTGCATATATATATCGTAGTTATTAGCACAGTGGGATTGCTGTTGAATTCAAAGCCATAAACCGATAATCATGTTGAGAAAAATAACTTAAAAGCAGAACTTAGTCTTTCATTCTGTACAAACCCACCAATCATCATACTCCAAGTAACAGAATGGGCCAATGGGCTACCACAACCTGGTACTCCACTCATTTTCTCTCTACACGCTCATGTTCTTCTTCCTCCAAGCTCCAACTGCTAGCACTTTTTCATCTTCTTTCTAACACCTGCCAAGCTGCTATAAAGAGGCTATACATACTTAAATTTTTTCACAAATCGAAGGGTAGGCTAGAGCCTATTGAAACCTACCTGTTGGATATGCATCTCATTGCTCTTGTTAGGAAACTCAACTGCATGCAGCCATGCCAGCCTGTTATAATGCATCCAAGTAACTACTATATATGTATGTGCATCTTGTTTAATCAATCCTCTGATGCATCAGGATTAGGAAGACAAGATGAGAGGAGGGAGCAGAGCACATGAGCCAAGACCTGCAGAAACTTCGTCGAGCTCGCTCGCCGGGGCTAATACGACAACGTCATCTTCCACCGCATCATCAAGGTCCCTCCTTTTTTCTTCTTCATCCGCTCGATCACCAGTTATCTTTGCCTGGGTTAATCCGGTGAGGTTTCTCAATGTTTTTGTTTCTTTGGATTCATGCGGTGTAGGACTTCACCGTGCAGGGTGGGGATCCCACTGGCACCGGCAGAGGTGGCGAATCCATCTACGGGTGAGCGATCTGTCTTGCTTCACTTCTCCTTGAATCAGGAATGCATTGCAACTGGGGTACTCGACTGGCACCTCACAGAACCAACCGATGGATGGATACCATACCACTGTATTTGCAGGTGTTAGCAGCAATGCTGGAACACTGTTGCTCGTATCATTTGGCTGCATCGGAAGCAGCTAATTTAAGATGGAATTTTTTGCGATATTTTGTAACTATTCTTGCTTTTAAATTTGTAGTTTTATTTAGCTGTCTATGCTTTTTACATTCCCATGGAAAGCTGGTGTTCATTCCACAGGTTGAATCAGCAACATTTTTCAGATTGCAACCTAAAAACTTGTAGATTAATTCACTGCAAGGATTTTTTTTAAATAGATTCTGATAATTACGAAGAACCAAGTTGCAATGACTTTTGATGAGCCTTTTGTTGAATGACTTGAGCACAATTACAAGGAGTGTGATTCTTGTAAACCATGGGAAATAACTATGCTGCCATCATAACTTTCTTTATTCCTGTAATTGCTGTCATCTGATTTTGACATCATAGTTCACACTCTGAACTTCGCTTGTGCAAAACTTGTACAAAATCATTCTTTTGGAAATTTCAGCATTGAAAACTATGGCTACATTTCCCTGCTATTAAGGTGTCAGTATGATAATTTTACTGTCCCAGGAAAGCATACAGTTTTTGGGAGAGTATGCAGAGGGATGGAAATTGTCAAGCGCCTTGGAAGTGTGCAGACAGACAAAAGTGATAGGTAACACCAAAACTATTTTCCATGGTTGTACACATCACACAATATATTGCCTCTGATTTGTCCTAAGGGAGACTTGTGCTAGTGCAACACCTCGCTAGCTGCGGAGACATGCCTAGGGCAGCTGGAGCTCGAGCCCCACGACTACCTCTAAAACTTTATTAAGATTTCATCAAAATGCTATGCAATTTTGAGCGTGTTGTACTGTTTAGTGATTAACAGCGGAGAAAAACCTTTTGAAATATACGATGGTATTTTGAGCAAATGGTATAACGCAGCTATTCTCTGCAAGTATGTTGTTCACTTGTTCAGCTGGAATTTTGTATGATGAACTGACAGTTTTTTGATCCACGGTTCAGTATATTAAGGCCCTGTTCCAACACAGTAATTTTGCTGTGTTTTGGGATGCTAGACACATAAATTCATGTGCTTCAACAGGCCGTAAAAACATTGACGACCAATGCTATCATATGATCGGTATAATGACCCAGTTTACTAGACTGTCTCTCTGTATGTTTTTCATACATCTAACTTAATTACTCAAAAAGACATACAAACTGATGCAATGTATTTAAGGTTCGACTTGATGCGAGTTGAAAATGACATTTTTTGTGACACGAGAGATAAGAAAATATATTTGTACAGCCACCGTGAGTGGACAGTAGAAATGAAATATAGGGTCATTTGGATCAATAACTCAAATTGTTACAATTCAAGTTAGACATATCACAACCAGTTAGCCTATTATTTGTTAGACTACTATAATTTAGATTGTAAAAAAAAGTTTGGCAGTTACCAAATACTTTGTCATAGCTTTTTATGTCAAATTTGTGACAAGGAAATCGTTCGCCTCAATTTTTTGCCAAACTTGTCATCCATCCAAACAAACCCATAATACGCCCAGCAAAAACCACAATGTACAAAACCAAACAAATATCAGATAAAACTAGCTTCTGTTCAACCGTAAAAGTTTTATTACCAATACAAAGTGAAAGTTACACATTTCCAGATATTCAGTTCGTATGAACTTAATATATTCATTATTAATTAAGATAAAACATCATTTCTTATCAATAAACTTCATAAAATTATTTGATATAAAACCACAACTACTCTAACCAAATAGCTTTCCCACAACTTTTAACTTTTTTAGAACCTACAACTTAACCAATAATAAGATGTACATCATGACACAGCCTGTTTTGTTGAAATGCCGCCGTCAATTGATTATAGATGTTTTTCTGCATATACAACAAGGGCTTCAGCTTTGTTTCTAACTCGGCAACTGAAGCCATCATATCCATAACCTACAGGGGGGCATAGCTCTACAAATCAACAAACTCTATAAGCATCCCCCATGAATAATCTTACATCTGCTACAAGTGTAATCAGAGAATCACCATCAGATGGCACAAGTGCTCTTATCCATTTTGTGTGTCGATAAATGAGACACCCAGTGTAAGCCATGCAAGCATCGAATTCTCACAAGAACAAATGCCTTCGTAAGCTACAGTGGATCAGTGCTTCCCAGATCAATGGAGCATGCCCGCCTCCCCTCGGTCACTGGCTTCTGTGCCCGTTTGCATCAGGTGAGCTCACACCATTCGCCATTATTGGGGCCTGATGAACTTCACCCAAAGCGGCGTTCGCCGTTAACAGGGGCTGCTGCTTATCTCCATGAACCGTGGCGTCTGCTCGCTGTGCTTTCACATCTGCAAGCTTTGCCACCTGATGATTATCGTCGAAATCTTGCTTGTTATTGGGGCTTGGTTGTTCCTGCAGCAGTTTCAATCGACTGAGGGCCGGTGCAACCCCGTCGCAATACCTGCGCCACATGTTTCTGTACGCGGATTCCAGACCACGTGTGAAATTCTCCCCATCACAGATTGGTGATTTCGTCATCAGCCCTCGGAGGCTCATTCTCAATTCTTGTAAGGCAGTAACATCTGATGCTAAATCCAATGCTAACTTAACATATTCGTCCTTAGATTTCGCAACCAGCCTCCCCAGCCCTGCAAGAATAACAGCAAAAGTCAACCAACAATTCCATATGGATAACATATCAGCAGTATTAGACAGAAGAAAACCGTAGCTGATGAATAAGCAGCACGGAAATAAAATTGTATGGCGATTCAATCTACTGCTACACCACAAAACTAAGACACGTACCAACTTTAGTGAGTAGACTAACACCAACATTATGAGCATGGACTGAGCCAGCCATAGTAACACATGGAACCCCCATGTATAAAGACTCACAGGTAGTGGTAGTTCCAGCATATGGAAACGTATCCAGGCTGCAAAGAAACAGACCAAAGTTCAGACTACTTCAGGGAACAAGGATAATGGAGAATGCACTTTCCATGTATTCATGGGACATGCTAAGGATTTGCATATGAACGGTTTAAGATATCTAGGAGAATGGAACTACTCATTTACAGAACATGTTTAACATAGCCTAGAAGATGCATCACAATATCTCACCTGATGTCCATTAGGGAATATGCTTGCATGTGATCATGATTGAGATGGATGAGTGGCAACAAGTCAACTCGTAACGACTCCAAACCCAACTCCTCTAATGTTGAGAGGAACTTCTGTCTAATACTGTCACAGCAGAATGGCTTACACTTAACCACAAGACGCGAGTTAGGGACTGCACATAAAATTTTGGCCCAAACTTGCAATACTTTTGGTGTAATCTGCCAAAGACAAAATCAATAAATAGTGATTCAATAAAAATAAACAAAATACTTGAGTTTATTATGTATCACCTTTGCTAGATTATTGAAACTTCCAAACGTGATGAAACCGTTTAAAATTGCTGGAGTGGAACAGACTGGCCCAGCTTCTGGGGAAGGATTGTAACAAAGAAAGCTTTCAGGAAGGCGCACCAACTCTTCAACATGCCTGCAGATAATTGTCCCCGTTATGTTCTAGATGTGTGGGTACAAACCGCATGCCAGAAAAGCTATAGGCACAAGAAAACATATGGCTTACTTTTGGATTGTATCAGGTGGATCAGCCAATGAATCTGTTATCCGGTAGTCAATCGTTGGCAAACCTGTTGTATTAGGGTAACCAATCCATGTTACCTGTGCAGACAATTCAAGTTAAACAAGCACTCATCAGCTCAATAATCAGATAATCATTTTTTAGGAGAACAATCAGATAAGAGATAATCATTTACTATTTGATCATTGAATGGTTTCATTGACTAGAGTGAAAAGGAAACGATCAGAAGTTCACAGAACATAATGACATGGATAATATTGCTCCTGTGCAAACAGCTCTGAAATTAAGAAATGTAACAGTTATGAATCATGGCACACAATGCTACCTGAATAGGAGCAGGCCTGCATGCCATTGTTCCTAACTTGTTATTTGCTGTATGACCAGTAAGTTCCACAAGTATGTCCACTTTATCCTCTCTCACCAAGCTAGCAACCTTCTTTTCATCAATACCATATATATCTCTCCACAATCCACCCTTTTTTAATACCTTATCCTTGAATCGAAGGGTCTTGGCATCTGCCTAAATAATTTCCAATTGAAGAAAATATGAATGAAATATGGTTACAAAACAAAGAACAAGTACATAAAGAATACAAGGGGAACCAAGGAATTCCTATACTCAATATATTGAAGCCCTAGGTACTCGAATAGTTTGTAAATAGATGGGGGCTGTAATTGTAGAAAGATCGTGTAAGCTGGAAAAAAACCGTGGTATGTCATGGATGAATGACCCTAGGCCCCCACTTGTCAGCCTCACATGGCATGATTTCCAATTTACATATTCTCTGTTACTGAACTCATTTTACTTGGGGAATTCTCAGGATATACCATTTATGTCTGACAAAATGGAGTGGTATATCGTGAAACTGAACATAGTTTAGTGGCATATCCTGAAAATTTCGGTTGTTCCTATATATACTTATGAACAAATTACAGCTCACTATCCTATCAACTACTGCATTACCATTTCTGTTTTCAAAAGGAATGGTTTACTGGTTTCAGCACACATTATCACCATACATATTTTGGAACTTAATGAAGTGAGGAAGTCCGAAGTCTAAAGAAGTTTGTTGGCCCAGAATGTGGAAAAGTGGGTAAAAATAACTGACAAGTAAAGGGATGACTATATCTACCTTCACAACACCAGAGTACACAACGACCTTGCAATTTGAGTAGTCATGGTGTGTAAGAGGTGCTTCAATGAAGTAAGACACAGAGTGAGTAAAATAATCAGGAGAAACATAACCGACAACCAGTGGACGATCAGCAACTTTTGAGTTATCCCAGTTAGTATATTGTGGATACAATTTCAGGAAGTGCTTTCCCCACTCCCTGCAAAATATAAAACACAATGAATATATATTTGAGTATTTATAACACATCAAAATAGATAATCATTCTGACATAAATATGGTTGTCTTGTAAAGAAGTGTGAAGAGACCTGTGAGCTTGATAAAGCCTGTCATCGGAGCCCTCATCAATATAATTCAATGCAAGCAAACGGTTCTGCAAAACAAGTTATTTTGTAAGTTCACCTCAAGGAGAGAATAGCTATAAAGTTGGGTCTTACAAATATAAACCATAGCTGTTCCACAAATTATTAAAAAACAGATGTGGTAGGCAAGCAACATCAGGATTGAAATAAACTATTAACATGTAATGCACAACTATTTATATGATAAAGCAACATTTACATATGGTTGCCAGTTTGCATTAAATGGGGAAGTGTAATTATTAGCGGCACCTGCTTGAATAAATTGAATTATCCATGTAACAAGACATGAGAATTCCAAATAAAGTTTTAATAATCAAGCTCTAGGACAAAGACAGTACCTGACCAGCATTTCGTGAATCAGGATCAATTTGAAGGCATCTCTCATAAGCTTGTACGGCTAAAGTAATACTTCCTGCATCTCTGTAAAGAACACCTATGGTAAAAGTGGTGACAAATGGTCAGTTATGTATAAATGCCTGGTCCCTGTTATCAAAAAAGAGAAAATTATGCAAAGCAATGAACTACTGATTTGTGCTTATATATGTCATGGGTTGAACCCATGACGAGATAAACACCGTCGAGAGAATAGCCGGACGGCGACGGCTGCTAGGGATAAGAGGTAGGCTTAGGATGAGAAATTAGACTTCTTTTTTTCTTCTTTCCTTTCTTAATGAATACATCCCTATTTATAGAGCTTACAAGACTTATCTCTTTAACTAACTCTAATCTAATCTGTTATTTTAAAGGAATAACTAACCTAGTCCTAACTGCTACAGTACCCACGGGTACTATTCACATGACACAGTACCGCGTGGTACTGTTCGCATGGCTAGGTCTGGGCCTAGCAGCCCTGGCCCACAGCCCATGACACTACATCCCTCCTTTTGAGCAGCTCATCCTCGAGCTACAGGACGACCTCAAACCTGATTCGACGTCTAACACAAATAAGACTTAAGCCTTTTACATCTCGGCTTAATACATTATTGAAAACTAAAAACAAATTTAAGACTATTATGGGTCGCCAAACCCTCTTCTAGCTTGATGTGAATCTTCTTCTCGGCACCATAGACATCAAACACTTGATAGAGTACCTTCTTGTTAGCTAGGTAGAGTAGATGGCGCAACGTAACGCGAAGAAAACTTACATAGTTTTAAGATCAACACCGGAAACCATGGTGAGTGGCTCTGATATCAAGTTGTCATGGGGAGGATAGCCGAGCGGCGACGGATGTTAGGGATGAGAGGTAGACTTAGGATGGGAAAACGAACATTGGGATGAGAGATTAGACTTCTTCTTTTCTTCTTTCTTTCCTTAATAAATATAATCCTATTTATAGAGTCTACAAGACTTATCTTTTTAACTAACTCTAATCTAATCTGTTATTTTAAAGGAATAACTAACCTAATCCTAACTGCTACAGTACCCACGGGTACTATTCGCGTGAACAGTACCACGCGGTGCTGTTTGTGTGGCTGGGTCTGGGCCTGGCAGCCCTGGCCCACAGCCCATGACAATATATAGCTAATGAGCCTTAGCTGGAAAATGTTGTTTCAAATAACATGCTAGAATTTACAATGCCCTCATGCTGTTGGTTGATTAATCATTACCCAAGTTATTATATGCTTCAGCATACGTGGGATTTGCAATAATGGCCTTCTCAATCATGCTTGCAGCAGCATCCATCTTT